>CM022236.1:31315300-31631762 GCA_011696235.1 Quercus mongolica
AAATAGGCATAAAGTGATCAAGCAAAGATGAAGTTAAGAAACAAACCATGGCTTGATCAAATAAGTAATCACTACAAGGTAGTGATAACAATGCTCATTCACACTTGGAATGAACACTTCAACATACAAGCTAACAAGAACAATGCAAGTTACTTGTATGCCCAACACTCAACCAATGCATAATACACTAAGTATATGCATCTAGGAACAATCCTACAAGGGCACAAGAGTGACAGTACTTAACAAGAAAATACATGACATTTAGATAGAAGTACTAATTTAACAAAAACATAGAGGCTGCATAAAGCATGGTACAAACCATAAAGCCTACAAGTAACCCTAGAAGCTTACAAAAGCAGCATGGGTACAAATTACAATTATAAACTGAAAAACATCAACAATATATATAGTAAACCAAGTTTCAAAACCATCCTTGAGTTAGAAACAAACATACACCAAAGCCATAATGTATCAAACCCATAATAACAACAAATTATCCAAAACATAAACAAAATAAGCAAGTGTTTTTGACTGCTCTCCCTCAACATAGTGCTCCCCCTCAAGGTCTGCTTCTCAAAAATTTCTTCCCCTTTTTGATCGGAATGGCCAAAGGGTCACTGCCCATGATGTGTGGTGAAACTGTCAAATTTTGCGGAGAGAATATCAAGCTGATCCTGCATGGTTGCCATCCTTTCAGACTGCGCTGTCTGGACCTTTCTGAGTTTATCAAGTCTTTCTAGGATGACCTGAAATGCATCTGGAGGTATAGCTAAAGAAGTTGATGCTCTAGTCCTCTTGCCACTCCTTCTGGGTGTTGAAGTTGATGCCTGGCTTGCAGCCTTTGCCTCAGTCTCCATTGGGACACCCTTTCCTTCATCACCTTTATCTTCTTCACCCGGAAGATGAACATTTATCCTTTTGAAGGTTTGTCTGTTAATTGTTGAAGGTGCAGATATGGGACTGATGTCTCGAGGGATTGCAACACCCTTCTTTCTGAAAATCCTCATGAGCAGACTAGGGAAGATCAGTTTAGGCCTAGAAGTGGTTCTAGTCTCATCCACAATAGTATAAAATATGTGGGAACTGATATCAATGAAGGTCTTTTCCTTGAGCTCCATCAGAAAAATTGCTCTCAAAATGGGAAACAGACCTAAATAGATTCGGGTCCATTTTCATTCTCTTATTTGCTTTCTTGGCAGGAGTTTTCTTCTTTGGGGAAGAAGCCATCTATGAACAATCAGAAAAGGCCACAACAAAAAAGTACAATACATGTGTAGAACAAATCAGTATTTTGTTAGTGATAAAGAAAATACTAAAGGAAAGGCCTCATAATCTAAACCAGCAAAATAGATGAATGCACCCAAAGGAATATAATCAAGAACAACTAACATTTTGCAGAAGAGTACAAATGTTGCAGAGACTGACATCACCCAAAGGACAAACATATGTCAATGAGACATATATTTTGATGAGTATTAAAAGATCCAGAGAACTTAAGATAGATGCACACACTAGATAAACAAACACAAAATTAAATCAATAAAACCCAACTAACAAAACATGAATCATTTTGAAACAACATATCAAAATGAGATCAGACAAGATGGGTATAAGACAAATAACAAACTCTAAGCTAAGAGAGAGTTACATGATGAAGAACAAATCTAGCAACCTAAACAAGTTCTTAAAAATCAAGAGCTTCTACTAGCAAAGCACGAACAAAGAACAATAGCCGAAACACAAACCTAACTCAAATCAGAAAAACAATGCAAATATTCAAGAGGGAAAAGCTCGAAAACAAGAAATACTGAGTGTGAGAAAGAAAATCCATACCTTTTCTTGATGATTTTGAGACGAAAATGAAGCAGCAATGGAGTTCGAAAATGGAGACACGGAGTGTTTGGGTAAGAACAGTTGAGAGAGAAAATGAATAGTCACAAAAAGTTCGAGGGAAAAACTGAAAAAGATTTTAAAAACTATCCTCACGACTAGACCTTCCACTCACGAATAAGTTGCCAAAACAAACCCACGATCTCGTGACTGTGGCATGCGACTTGACTGACCCGCGACTGAGTCGCCAAAACAAGACACTGTTTTTGAAGATTTTCAGTTTTTGTAAAAACAAAACACTTTTCCAAAAACAACTTAAACACTCAAAAATCTTTTTGTGTTTGAATTAACAAAGATTGAGTATGTGAAAACACATTTTATCAAGTATAATCACACAAATGAATATGACATTCATTGAACATAAACTTGTGTGTTGTGTGAATATCAACAATGAGATAGTCCTTAGTCTAATGTGAAGCTTCAATGATCAATTCAACCAAGGCATACACAATTAGCACTAGATCATGTGACCCATCTCAATTATAGAAGTATGCATATATGACTTCCCACAAGACTTAATAACATAAATTGGAGCTTTACATTTGACTCCACTTTTAAGCATAACATTTGATCTTTTTGATCCTTTTGAAACAATCACCTTTCCTTGTGAGAGTGATATTTGATATTTCACCTTGATGATATAGCCTTTGGCTTTTGAATAATCATAAACTTTATTTTGGTCGCTTTCCCTTTTTCCTAGTCAAATACTAGTTTGTGCGATAGGCTTTTGCAGCTAAAAATCTCTTTTCATTTGGAGATTTACATTTGGTGATTTACATTTGGTGGGCTCTTTTTAGCAAAAACAAAAAATAAAGAGTGGGAAGATATATAGACACAAGTCTATGCATGTCTCAAGATCAACAAAACCATTCACTAATCATTCATGACAAGTTTGAAGATCTATTTACAACAATCACATAGACTTCAAGATTTCTTCCACAGTGATAAAAGTGCAAAGGAACAAGCTATGCTCGAAAATGCATAAAGCCATTAGCATAAAGGTATAAGGCAAAACATGTTTTGAGACAAAACTCAACAATGTCAATCAAAATTTTTGATTTTCTATTTTTATGTGGTTTTTGGATTTTTGACACATAGGAAGAAAAAGATTGATCAAAAACAAAAATGAACGAAAGTATGTACAAACAGACAAACAAACAACCACCAACATAATCAATAAGCAAATAACCAAACACAGTTACAAAGCATAGGAAGTATTGATGCATGGACATGTTGTAATGCTTATGCATGAGTACCCTTTTTCACCCACATGTCACTTGCGTTTGGGGTGATTTCCTTATAGGATTGGGTACGGGAGTTAAGGCTTTCAAACCTTCGTGTGAAGCTTTCCAAGCAGTTGGTGAATGCACCAATCATCTTCATCACGTCCATCATTCTGGGATCACCGTTTTGATCTCTTGATGGTTCACTAGTCCAATTTCTCTTATCATTTCTAGGTCCTCGTGACCTTTGAGGAGTTACACTATTCATTGCTCTCAGCTTCTGACAATTTGGTCGAGTATGCCCTTGAAGTCCGCAGTGATGACACACATAATTTGATCTAGGACCTCTTTGTGGTCGTGGACGAGACTTGGCTTGGGATTCAGACCTGCCCACAGATTGATTACAGGGATTCAACAACCGTTCGTTCTCCACATTCCTCTTCTCCTCTATCTTGGGCTTCTCAGCAGTAGGGCCAACTTCAACTGGCTCTTTGGCCTTTATAAACTTCACTTCTTTTGTGACATTGCCAGATGAGCTATTCCCTCCGGTATATCCCAACCCGGATTTGTCTGAGAAATGCTTTTGAGATGAAATAACATCATCTAGCTTCTTGGTGGAGACCCTCTTTATCTTGGCATTTGTTTGCACAACCTCCTGATCAAGAAATCTCACTTTTGTGTAGGCTTCTGACAGCTCACCATTCAGTATTTCTATTTCACACTTGGCCTCCTTATAGCAAATTAGGAGACTTTTATAGTCCTCCTCTGCCTTCTTCATCTTTCTCACAGCTGCCTTTGCCACCTTGGTGTACTCACCCGACCTCTCCAGGAGTGGGTTATAATTATCTTGAAGATTGGCTGTGTTTTTATCTTCTTCTGCATCTGATTCCTCAACAACTCCAAATGATTCTTCATCACTATATACTCCAAGCTCTTGTACAAGCAGATTCAACTCGTCTGAAGAATCAACATGAGCAATAGTCATAAAGCGGAGTAATTCCCTTCTCCATCACAGCTTTCCTCAGAATCAAAGTTGGATGAATTCGAGTTACTCAGTGTCGTGGCATACATCTTGCCTTTTGATTTCAAATAATTTGGACATTTTTTCTTAAAGTGTCCATACCTGTTGCATTCAAAACAAGTGACACCTTGTGTAGATTGAGATTCTTTTCCATCTTTTTTTTTAAATTCCCTTTTTTCCCTTCCTGAACTTTGAAATTTTCTTTTGTCCCCAAATTTACCATTATTCTTGAATTTCAAGAATTTTCGAAAATTTTTCACAAGGTATGCAACATCCTTGTCAAACACATCTTCATCCGATGAGTCATGGACTTCTACCTTCTCATTAATGGTCTTAAGAGCAAGAGATTTGCTCCTCTGTTGATTTGGCAGCAACATTTCATAAGTCTGAAGAGAACCAACCAGCTCCTGGACGTTGATGTCATCAAGGTCCTTACTCTCTTCAATTGCTGTTACTTTGGCATGTAGCTTTCCAATAATGATCGAAGGATCTTCCTTACTATTTTAGAATCCTCCATTTTCTCCCCCAAATTGAATTTGTTGACAACCACCTCATCCAGCTTGCTATAGAAAGAGTCAAAGGACTCATCCTCACTCATTTTGAGCTCCTCAAACCGAGTGGTCAGCATTTGCAGCTTGGTGTCTTTTACTTTCTTTGTGCCTTCGTAAGTGGTCTCCAATATCTCCCATGCTTCTTTGGCAACAGTAATGTGAGAGATCCTGTGAAATTCATCTGGAGACACACCACAAAAAATAGCATTGAGTGCTTTACTGTTAGCATTAGATGCGGCGAGTGCTGCCTTGTCCCATGTGGGTTTGGCTGCCTCAGGTCTGGTCCAACCTATCTCAACCGCATCCCAAACAGATTCTTCAATGGAATATAAAAATGCTCTCATACGAACCTTCCAAAAAGCACAATTACTACCATCAAAATATGGAGGTACATTTAGGGATTGAGACCGGTCCATATAAAAAGAGTCAAGGATCACACTATGGTAATGAAACCAACAAAAGTGTACCTGCTCTGATACCAATTGACAGTTCAAATAGTATAAAAACACCCTTGAACGTTTAGACCCTCAATTTACAAATTACCAATTCAAGCTTTATATCAAACAATTAATGTGCGAAACATGAACAAAAGCTTAATACAGAATTGGTAAACAATCTAAGCCAATTAAAATCACATCCACAGCAGAAAATAAAAGGCAAAGATAAAAGGAAGAGAGATGCAAACACAAGGACAACACACGATGTGTTATCGAAGAGGAAACCGAAGCCCTCGGCTTGAAACCTCTCCGCCGCCCTCCAAGCGATAAACAATCCACTAGAAAATGTAGTTGGGATACATTAACAGTAATAGACCCTCCAAGCCTAATTTACCCAGTGTACCTAAGCCTTCCAAGCTTCTTGCTTCAACGAGGTTGCGCCGAACCTATTTCTTTTCTAACTTCCCGGATTCCGCTACTTGACCATAGCATCAACCAATGTAAATTGGTTTCTTCCTAACTGCTTCCCAGAACACCAAACAGCCCTCTCACAGTAATGGATATGGTGAGAAAAAGTTTTGGTAAAATGCCTCTCAAGGATTTAACAATGGAGAGGAAGAGTTTTGAGAAATTTGAAGAGTCTCTTATGTGAAGATTATGGATGAATCAATCTTGTTTTACTCTAGGGTTTCTCTCTTAATATTCTCTCTGGAAGCTCTCTTTCTTTTGTGGGAATAAGGGGTATTTATACTAGGGTGAGAATGGAATGTGAAACGTCAGATTTTTCAAAACAGGGCTGGCTTGCGGCTTGGCCTTGCGACTTGACTGAGTCGCGAGATCTAGCCGCGAGATAACAGAACGACCAGTTGTTCTATTTTGTCCTGTAGTGCTCCAGCTAGCATGATGTTTCAACTTCTGGCATGTTTGGCACGTGTGCTGCTTCTGGCGGCTTGAAGCCGCAAGTCACCCGTGAGATCCAGCCGCAAGACTCTATTTTCTTGCACACTCTTGAGCATTCAACACTCTATCTCACTCACTACCCTTACAACAAACCCACCTAAATACAGGGTTACTAATTGCTGAAATACAA
Source organism: Quercus mongolica (assembly GCA_011696235.1). Classification (NCBI taxonomy): domain Eukaryota; kingdom Viridiplantae; phylum Streptophyta; class Magnoliopsida; order Fagales; family Fagaceae; genus Quercus; species Quercus mongolica. Next base: position 31,321,513 of record CM022236.1, read on the forward strand.
GCATATTTGGTACGGAATAAAGTCAACAAGATGGTTGATTAAATTCAACCTTACAGCCTAGAAACAATTATTTGCAAATTAGCTTGTTGGCTACTATCTATCATGTATGGAGCAAAATGAATGCTATTATACATGCTGGGAAGTTATATATTTTTGATTAGCTAATTGGCATTATAAAGAAGGATGTTAAGGGGAGAGTAGAGAGCCATGTTTACAGTTTTGACTCATTACAAAATCGTATCCTTTGCCATAGATAAGAGTATTAAATCGTAAAGTCATGCTTTATGTTGGTGACGTAGTGTAAATTCTTGCTGCAATTGCGTTAGTGTTGGTTCAAGCGTGGAATTCTTGTTGTGCTGGTTGTTTAAGCCTAATACTTGCTAGTTTGGTTGTTTTTGTTCCCGTTTTGTAGTGCCTTGGCCCTGCTTGGTGTTGCTTATGTCAATGATCTTTGTTGTCGTTGTGTAGCTGTTGTTTCTTACTGGTGTTTTTGCAGTGCCCTGTCCGGGCTTGACTTACTGAGAGTTGGGCTTTCTTGTATTATGCTTTTATTGTTTCCTAGTTAATAAAATCTTACTGATTCATTAAAAAAATTTATTAAAAAAATTGTGAATTCATTGTGAAACACCATAGTGTTTTCCGCAGCAGGTGCTTTTTGAAAACTTTTTGATTTCTGCCCAAAATGTACTTGCAAAATTTTGATTTCTTAAAACTGTGATTTGAAAGTGTATGTGTGATCCTGAATTTGTGCGAAAATTTATATCAAAATGCATAGTTAAAAATTTTACGTTTAATTAACTTTGTTTGTATAATGCAGATGTTTGACTTGCAATTGTCTCCGACTCCCAACTTATATTCGAAGTCAAAGTCGAAGATGAATACCGTTGAGGTTTCCAAACAATCAAGTCCCAGCCCCCCGAAGAAGTTAGATGATCCCTCTCATGGTCCACCTCGAAAAGGAAAATTCAAATGGATGAAGCTTAAATTTTCACAATTTCCGACATGTTTTACTGTTCCTTCAAGAATGACCGACGTAGCGCGGTGAATACAGCTCCCTTGTATTTTAGCCTTCTTAGCCTACTATGACATGAGTCAGTACTTCGTTTGGATATACAAGTTCTTGGATGGAGACACTTGACTGACTTAGTTATGTTGAGCTCGACGAAGCATGAGTCCCGGATGCTACTTGACTTAACCAGCCCAAATATCATCGGCAATCAAGGATATATGTATTTATATAATGCTTTCTAAAGAAAAAAAACAAACCTACTCCATGTAAAGATTATTGATTCTGATAGGCAAAAAACGTATTGATCTCTTGTAATTAATTAATCGATTAATTAGCCAAGTTTATTAATTAATCAAATTAACATGCAAAGTGTGTGGCAGCACAAATAAATTACCAATTAAATTAAGTGCAGTGGAAATTAAATTAACACGGTGATTTGTTTACGAATGGGGAAAACTTACACGGCAAAAATCTCACTGGGTGATTTTAAGGTCACCACTCTCGAGAATCCACTATTATCAAAACAAGTGGTTACAAGTAAAAGAATCCCTGTACTTTCTACTAACCTACAGTTGAATCCTTACCCCAATACCTAATTGGATTTGTTCTGTAGTGACAATCTCTCCTTATAATGCATGGTTCTTAGTACGTGACTAATTAATTGCGCGGATCCTAGTACACGACTTCAATCACCAACTAAAGAAGATTGTTGGCTGCAAAGTTATTCAGTTCATCCACACGATGAAGATCAAGAAGATACTTGGTTACAAAATCCTACGGTGCACAAACACAACAGCTTCTTCACAAGAGAGATGAACTAGGGCAAAACTATCTCCAGTTACAATTTGCTTGAACAGACTTTGTTTAATGCTTGTGCAACTTATGTTCCCTTTGACGGCTCTTAAAATAATCATTTTATATGTCTAGGGTTTTGAGAAAAGAAGGCCTAAACACATAATCATGGATTGGAAGAAAACAGAACAAAGAAATTTGTTTTTTTTAAATCTCAACAGATAGCCATCTGTCGAGCCACGGGGCTGGATCAACTCCTTTAAGCTCGATAGATGCTAGTTGTCGAGCTTTAATGACAAACACTTCTTCAGTTTGAATCTTGGACAGACTTGCATGATTTTAACACTTGATCTTGAAACCTTATTTCTTGAAGTATTAAATTCATCTTAGATCTACCCAAATACAAGTAAAGTGTGTTTTGTCGAATGATTAGTCAATTACATAAAATAGTGATATATGTTCTTAACAAGTGAAACACATATGTCCTAACAAGTGAAACACATATGTCCTAACAATCTCCCCCTTTTGGCAATTCGTGACAAAATCACAATAAACAAATGAACATATAAGAGAAGTCATAAATCACTTAACTCATGTTCACTTGTTGAATACAATAAAATCTATCTTAACACAAAATCTTGAAAAACTTTACAAGAAGAAAGTTTATGGCAAGTAGACTTTGACAACTTGTATTTCTGAAGCACTTTAAAAAAACTCATCAAGGTATCTTTGTGTGAAATAGAAATAATAGATTGCATACACATAATAAGAAGTATGTGCATAAAGAGAAAAAAAAACATATGTAAGGGCAGGTGAAAAAAACATACATCAACATATGAAGAAAATAAGTACAATGTATGTCAATAATGGTCACAAGACCCATGTACAAGAATAAATGTATCTAAAATAGAGAAAAGAAAAAGATACAAATAAACCTCACTACATCCCTCAAGTATCAACACTTCCCCCTAACAAAATGGTCCTATACTAACTCTTCCCCTAAATATGACTACTCTCATATCCAAAATTACTCCCTCTTTTTGTCACAAGTGACAAACTGTAAGAGTGTCAAGTAGACATCTCTTCTGTACAGAAGAGCTAGCATTTCCATCATCGTCATCCTTAGAAGCAGTAGCACCATCATTATCATTCTCATCCTCAATCTCAAAAGCCGCTAGAGGAGGTGGAGGAGAAGCCTCAGGAGCAAAGCCACCCATGATTGCCTGCCGTCGTGTAATACGGCCGGCACGAATTTTCACCTGATACAACTCAGTAGATAGTGTATCAAAGTGAGCATCCATGCGCTAAAGCTGCGCCATGATGTCCCTGAGAGACACGTCGCTCGTAGAAGAGGAGGGAGCAGATTGGGATGGAGTCGAACGAGAGGGAGGAGCTGTTGACCGAGACTGCCTCGACCTAAACTGCCCTTCACTACGTTTAACGGTAACGGGGTCTATGGCACACATAAAGGAAAAATGGTCGGACGCTGGAAAGGGAACAGAAAAGTGGTGTAAAATCTTCGTGAAAGCTGAAGGAAAGATAAGCTTATCACGAGAAGCCGAATCCTGATGAACTTCTATACTGGAAAGAATGAAGTGAGAAGGGAAATCTATAGCGAGATGCTAAAGAAGGGAAAGCAAAAATTGAGCACGAGGCTCAGTGATAGAGTTATAGTGAGAGAGAGGATAGAGAACAAAAGTCATCACCATATTCAAAAACCAAGGGCCTTTTGTAAAACCCGAACAGTAAGTGAACTAATGATCACCCCACTTAGAAGGGCGCTCACAGAAAGTAGATATGAGCTTATCCTTGGACACAGTCCTCAGATGCTCACAACGGGGATAGTCAGGAAATGCTACCCTCGGGACACGAAACACATCCGCAACAATCTGCAGTGTGACAACAATGCGCGTACCTCGAACGTGAGTGATGAAATGAGGTACTGAATAATCAATTCCATGCATGTTGGAGTAAAATTCCAGGATCAACACGGATGGACATGTGATCGGGACATCACACAGTGACTCCTAACCCCGATTGTGAATGACATCGGGTAGGTCATTGTCGGCGAAGTCCACAAGGATGACTTGGCGTTCAGAATGAATGGCTTGTCGAGAAAATTTTTTCGAGAAGGCCTTTTGGGCATCCTCATCACAGAACCAGATATGAGAAGGAGTAGGATCAGAGGAACTGGATGCCCCAGAACGAAGAGGGTTCTGGGATGGAGTAGACTTACGTTTAGGTGCCATAGACATAACTAACATAAACAGAAAAGAGAGGGAGAGAGACAATCAGAAAAGTCCCAAAACAATTCAAATATATCAAGACATATTGAAAAGAGAGTACGTATGCATGGGAAATGCATGAACATTTCACATGCAACATAAAAAATATCATGGGCTCAACCCAATCCAATCCTACCAGCACACAATCAATTTGCACACATCTAAATGCATGATAATACTGTTATAATGCTTATGTGATGTAATGCATGAGGTGTAAAGATCATTTAATCATAAAATCATCCCAAAATTTCAACAAAAACTCATCAATTTTGAAAAACACAAAAATTTTCAAGAACCCCAAAACCTAGGTTTCAAAACATGAAATGCATGGAAATGAGAGATTAGAAACTCACCAAGTGAAGAAAAACTTGGAAAAACCTTGAAGAAACCTTAAGGAAGAAGTTTGGAGTGAGTGAGAGAGTTTTAGGAGGTGAAAGGACACGAACAGATTGAGAGAGATCGAGCGAAGTGAAGTCTGAATCGCGATGAACCTTTATATAGAAGGTCAGTAAAGCTCGACAGATAGAGGTGTCGAGAGGTGTCGAGCATGTGTTGAGCATAAAAAGCTTCGACAGATTCAGCTATCGAGAAGGTGTCCACAGCAAAACAGGCTCAATCGATCCACCTAGCTATCGAGGAGCTATCGAGGGGACAGGAACTTTCTCGATCGATCCACCTAGCTATCGAGAGGTGTCAAGATTGTGATAAGAAATAGCTGAAGGTCTCGATAGATAAGCTAGGTGTCGAGGAGGTGTCAAGATAGCTTAAAAACAGTTTTTTCAGGAAGGGAAAAACACAGATATGAATGCTATCACGCATGCAACTCAACCAAGGATCCAATCAATGTTTTAAACTCTCAAAAACATCTCTCAACAAAATTTTAACCACATAGATCCCAAAAACACACACACACACACTAAACAAGTCTAACCAATTTTATATTTCGAAAACAAGTTAAGACATTTTAGTGAGCATACATTAATACATGTAAGCCTTGTGATGGCCAAATCACATTGTACCCACACATGTATCAAGAGTAGCAAAGAATATTGCGTGTTGTGTGTGAAAAACATTGCAAGATTGCATAAGTGTCAGCTAGTTATGACGATTTGAGATATGAGAAAATCACTTTAACTCACACACAATCATAACTGTTTGATGGGGACTATCACCTTTGAGATATATCTTATAACTCCTACATCTCCTAGAATACACGCTTGCAATCATTTTTAAAAACATTTTGATCTTTTTGCTTTTGATTTTTCTTTGCATATTTTTCTTTTTAAGCAAATCATGCATGGACATATAAGAGATAGAAAAGAAATATCCAATATGTTAAGCATTTGACATTCCAATTTTTCTATGCTAAAAGCACACAGATGTCATTCATGATTGGCGGGCAACAGTGGTGAGATAGTTATTTATGATTTTTTCTTAGGATTTTTTAGTCCTTCCCGTAAAAAAAGAGTGATACGAGTGTTAAGTAGAAGATATAACTTAATCTTACTCCTTACAAATAAGAGCCACAAAGCTCACTTGCTTAGTTGTGCATAGAGATGCTCATCTAAGTTACAAAAGATACAAAGTTTAGAAAACTTTGTTTCAATGGCCATCCAAGGTATATAGAACACACACTGTTTTTGTATTTTTTTGATTTTTCAATTTTTATTTTTATGAAATAAAAAATAAAAAAACTGAAAATAAATAACAAAAACATGTTAAGCAAAGAAAAACAAAGCATTAAAACTAGATGCAAATGCATGAGGAAGAAGGAGGAGAGAAAGAGATCAATCCATGGAGATAACACCAATGTTTTGACGAAGGAATTCAAAATGTTTGCTATCAAGAGGTTTGATAAACAAGTCAGTTTTTTGATCATCGGTGTGAATAGACTCAAGAGTGAGAGTACCATCTTTGACAGGCTCCTTAATGAAGTGATGTCGAATCTCTATGTGTTTGGTTCAAGAATGTTGAATCGGATTCTTAGAGATGTTGATGGCACTGGTATTGTCACAATAGATGGTGAGATGCTCTTGACAAATACCATAATCACGGAGGAGTTTTTGCATTCATGGAAGTTGGGTGCAACATCTATTAGCAGCAATGTACTTAGCTTCTGCAGTGGATAAAGAGATGTAGTTCTGCTTTTTGCTTATCCAGGAGACAATATTATTACCCACATAAAAACAACCCCCCAAGGTACTCTTTCTATCATCAGCATTCCCAACCCAATCAGAATCAAAATACACAGTTAAGATATCATTTGTGTCCTTACTGTACCACACACCGAAATCAGCAGTGGTTTTGACATAAATTATGATTCTTTTTAAAGCAGTCATATGAGATTCTTTGGGATTAGCCCAATATCTAGCACACACTCCAATATTGTAACTAATGTCTGGTCTACTAGCAGTAAGGTAAAGAATACTACCTATCATGCTTCAATATAGAGATGAATCTACACTTTTACCTAACAAGTCCACAGTGAGTTTAACATTTGGGTTCATAGGGGTTCTAACAGAACTAGCAGATTCCAAAATCAAATTTTTTCACAAGATTCTTAGCATATTTAGATTGAGATTGGAATATACCTTAATCTTGTTGACGAATCTGCAATCTAAGAAAGTGAGTCAGCTTTCCAATCATGCTTATCTTGAACTTGGCCTGCATGAGTTTTGAGAAGCTAGGAGCAAGTTTTTCCTTAGTCGATCCAAAAATGATATCATTAACATATACTTGAGCAACTATCAACTCGCCATCTTCCCTCTTAATGAAGAGAGTCTGATAAGCTTTTCCACTTGCGAACCCATGTGATACCAAGTATTGTGTGAGCCGATCATACCACGCTCTAGGTGCTTGCTTCAACCCATAAAGTGCCTTCTTTGTTAGGACATATGTATTTCACTTGTTAAGAACGTATGTCATGATTTTATGTAATTGGCTTATCCTTTGACAAAATGCACTTTACTTGTATTTGGGCAGATTTAGGATGTTTTAAATACTTCAAGAAACCTTATTTCAAGATCAAGTATTGAAACTTTCAAGTCTGTTCAAGAAAACAAGTTCAGAGTGCAAAATCATTAAAGCTCGACAGCTACATCTATCGAGCTTAAGGAAGCTATTCTTCATTTGGTGTGCTCGACACCTTCTCGACACCTGCTCGACACCTGCTATTTGTCAAGGTTTAAGATTTTCAGAATTTCAATATGATTTTCTTGGGATCCGTGAATGTGTCTTTTGGCTTTCTTTTCTCCTAATCCTAGACATATAAAAGGATTAGTTTAAGAGTTGTCAAAGTGTTCACAAGTTGCACAAGCTTTGAGCAAATTTTGTTCAAGCAAATTGTGATAGGAGACGAAGTTCTTGCCCTAGTTCATCTCTTTCTCTTGAAGAAGTTACTGTGTATGTGCACTGTAGGGTTTTGTGACCAAGCATTTTTTTGATCTTTATTGTGTGGATGAACTGAAGAACTTTGCAACCAAAAACTTTCTTAGTTGGTGATTGAAGTCGCGTACTAAGATCCGTGCAATTGGTTAGTCACGTACTGGGAGTCGTGCATCTGAAAGGGGAACTGTCACTACAGAACAAGTCCAATTAGGTATTGGGGTAAGGGTTCAACTGTAAATTGGTAAGATATTGAGATTCCTTTACTTGTAACTGCTTGTTGTGATAATAGTGGAGTTTCGGGAGTGGTGACCTGAAAATCACCCGGTGGGATTTTTGCCGTTATGTTTTCCCCATTCGTAAACAAATCACCGTGTTATTTATTTTCCGTTGCATAATTAGTTTATTGGTGATTTGTTTGTGCTACTATGCATTTTCATGATAAATTGATTATTTAATAACTTGGCTAATTAATTAATTAATTTCTATGATAAAGGGTCATTCAGTTTGTGGCCTATCAAGTGGTATCAGAGCAGGCACACTCTGATTAGGGTTTAATATTTGCTGTGTTGATCCATTGACCCCTGTTTGTCATGGATAGAGGACTGTCATTAATGATACCTCCTTTATTTGATGGCACTAACTATGCATACTGGAAAGTAAGCATGAGAGCTTACTTGCAGTCTTTAGATGAGAAAGTGTGGCAAGTTGTGGAGATAGGTTGGACTAAGCCTACAGAGGCGCCAGCCGACTGGGATGATGCCAAGATTAAGGTGGCAAACTTCGACAACAGAGCTTTGAATGCATTGTTCAGTGCTATCACCAATGAGGAGTTCAAGAAGATATCCTCCATCGAAATTGCCAAGGAGGCTTGGACCATTCTCCAACCTATGAGGATGCTAAGGCTGTCAAGGACTCAAAGCTTCAGAGGCTCACTACAAGCTTTGAAGAGATAAAGATGGAGGAGAATGAGTCTTTCGATGAGTTCTATGCCAAGCTAAAGGACATAGTGAACTCAACCTTCAATCTTGGGGAAATCATTCCTGAACCCAAGATTGTGAGGAAAGTGCTCAGATTTCTGCCCGAGAGATTTCATGCCAAGATTACGGTAATAGAGGAATCAAAGGATATTGACAAGATTCCTCTGACTGAGCTGGTTGGAAACTTGCAGACCTACGAGCTAGGGTTGACAAGAATAGGTAAGTCGGGTAAAAGCAAGAGTATGGCACTAAAGGCCAAGAGCAATGAAACAGATGAATCTTCTGATGATGAAGATTCCAAGATGAAGTCCTACATCACCAGGCAGTTCAAGAAGTTTATGAAGAACGCCAATGGAAAGGGTTTCGACAAGGACCGTAAGTAATCCAGTTCTTCTCAGTTTAAAGGCCACGACAAAGGGAAGAAGGATGTTAAGGAAGGTGGTCTGTACACTGTTCCCTCAGGACCTAAGTGCTTTGGGTGTCAAGGCTTCGGTCACATGAAGCATGAGTGTCCTACATACCTCAAGAGCATTGGGAAGAGCAAGGCACTTGTTGTTACCTTGAGCGACACTAAGCCTGAGGATGATTCCGACAATGAGGATAACGGAATCTTAAATGTCTTCACAGCCATGGTCAATCCTACTGATGGGATTTTTGAAGATGTGGTTGAAGAAGAGGAACTGGTGGAATCCAAATTTGAGAAGATGGATGATCAAGATGACATCCATACAGCCTATGAGAAGCTGTATAAGCTTTTTGAGAAGCATGAGAAATTATATAGGCTAACCACCAAGAAGCTCAGTGATATGGAACTTGATTGTGAGGAGCTTTCCACAAAGTTTGATGAGACTAATCAGACGATTGGAGCACTGAGATTCGAGAACAATTTCTTGGCTGAGAAGACCAAGAAGCTTGAAGCGGAGTTGTTTCAAGTCAGAGCTCAATTGGAGAGGACTTTAAGCGCAAAGCTGGATGAGATGCTAAGCATTCAGAAATCTGCTTCAGATCGAACAGGTTTAGGGTATGGACTTTCTTCCTGTAATATTGCTTCTTCTAGTACTACTGTTTTTGTTCCTCCTGCTAATAATGTTAAAACTGAGAACAATGAGATTAAAACTGAATTAGCTAGTGAGAACATAGACAAAGGTAAATCTATCTTAGGAGCACCCCCTAAGCTTGAGAAGAAAGATGTTAAAAGCCCTAAGACTAAGAAGGCTAACTCTCAAAAGCCTAAACAAAAGAAGCAGCATCTCTGTCATCATTGTGGAGCTACCGGTCATACTCGACCAAATTGCTACAAGTGGCTTGCCAGTCAACAAAGCAACTGCAAGATAGCATCTGGCAACCAGAATCAGCTTCAATCCTCTCTTGCTCCCCTTGGAGATCTTCTCAAAGCCCTCATGTTTCTTTCGAACTTGAACGGTTTTCATTCTTCCCCTTCACCGCCGGTTCAAGGGTGTGCTAGACGGAAAGGTTCTTCCAAGGTGTGGAAGGAAAAGGGCTCCAAGTGATTCTATCACTTTTCTCTCTCTTCTTCTTTTTGTGTGTGCATTACTTATGTGTTTTGTTTTCATGTTTTGAGTTAGTGTAGTTTTTATACTTTGTTTGTTTAACATATTTTTGTTTGGTTATTTTTCAAGTTTTTGATTTATTTTGTTTTTCGTTATAAAAATAAAAAAAAAATTGAAAAATCAGAAAATACAAAAACAGTGTGTGTTTTGTGTACATTGGTACTTGTGTACCTTGGATGGCCATTGAAATAAAGTCTTCTAAATTTTGTATCATTTGTAGCTTAGATGAGCATCTTTATGCACAACTAAGCAAGTGAGCTTTGTGGCTCGTGTTTGTGATGAGTACGATTAAGTTGTCTCTTAAACTTAACACACATATCATTCTTTTTGATGGGAAGGACTAAAAAATCTTGAGAGAAAGGCATAAATAACCATCTCACCATTGTTGCCCGCCAATCATAATATGACACCTGTATGCTTCGACACAGCAAAAGTGCAATGTCAATGACATTTGTCTGATTAGGCATAGCAAAATTGGAATGTCAAATATCATTGGGTATTTCTTTTCTCTCTCTAATGAGCTCATACATGATATGTTTAAAAGAATAATATGCAATGAAAAATCAAAAGCAAAAAGATAAAAAATGCTTTAAAAATGATTGCAAGCATGTGTTCTAGGAGATGTGGGAGTTATAGGATGTACCTCAAAGGTGATAGTCCCCATCAAGCAATTATGATTGTGTGTGAGTTAAAGTGATTTTCTCATATCTCAAATCGTCATAACATGCATACACTTATGCAATCTTGCAATGTTTTTCACACACAATACGCAATATTCTTTGCTATTCTTGATACATATGCAGGTGCAATGTGATTTGACCATCACGAGGTTCTACATGTATTAATGTATGCTCTCTAAACTGTCTAAGACTTGTTTTTGAAATATAAAATTAGTTAGACTTGTTTAGTGTGTGCGTGTGCTTTTGAAGATCCATGTGCTTAAAATTTTCATTTGAGAGATGTTTTTGAGAGCTTAATATGTTGATTGGATCGTTGGTTGAGTTGCATGTTGGATTGCATTCATGTATGTGTTTTTCACATCTCGAAAAACTGTTTTTAAAAGCTGGCTCGACACCTCCTTGATAGCTGGCCATCTGTCGAGCTTCCTTAAGCTTTTTCTTATCATAATCTCGCCTGCCCCTTGATACCTGGTGGATCTATCGAGATTGGGTCTGTATGCTCAATAGCTTCTCAATACCTGGTGGATCGATCGAGCTTCTGTTCTTAAGTTTGATGTGTTGATCCTCGACACCTCCTCAACAACTCAACTGTTGATGAGTATTTCCTCAACACCTCCTCGACAGATCGCTCGATACCTCTCGATACCTGCATATGTCGAGATTTACTGGCTTTCCTATATAAAGCCTTTGCGCGATCTGCTTCTCATTTCCATCGATCTCTCTCTCGATACTTCTTTGTTTCTCTCCCAAAAACACTCCAATCTCACTTCTATCTTGGTTCTCAAGGATTTTACAAGGTTTTTCAAGTTTTTCTTCACTTAGTAAGCCTCTAATAATTTCTCATTCATGCATTTCATGTTTTGAAACCTAGGATTTGAGATTTTTGAAAATTTTTGGGGTTTTTTAAATTGATGAGATTTCATTGAAATTTTGGGTTGGGTTTTCACTTAAATGTGTTTAAAATCTCATACATTGCATCACATTAGTATTATAATGGTATTGTCATGCATTTAGATGTGTGCTACATGTGTGTGCTGATAGGTTTGGATTGGGCTGAGCCTATGATGCAATTTCCTTTGCATGTCACATGTTTATGCATTTCCCATGCATACATACTTCTTTTCTATATATTTGATATATTTGAAAATGTTTGGGACTTTTCTGATTGTCATTCTTTCTCTCCCTCTCTGTTAGTTTACGTTAGTCGTGTCTATGGCACCTAAGCGTAAATCCACTCCAGCCTGGAACCCTCTTCGTTCCAGTGCTTCTTCTTCGTCTGATCCTACCCTATCTCATATCCGGTTCTGTGATGATGATGCCTTTAAGGCATTTTCGGAGAACTTTTCTAGATGAGGCATTCATTCGGAACACCAAGTCATCTTGACGGATTTTGCAGACACAGACCTTCCCTCTGTCATTCACAGTCGAGGATGGGAGTCACTGTGTGACGTCCCAGTCATCTGTCCTCTCGTGCTTATCTAGAAGTTCTACTCCAACTTACACGGAATTGATCGGTCAGTACCTCTTTTCTTCATTCGCGTTTGGGGTACGTGCATTCCTACCACACCGTAGTTGGTTGCAGATGTGCTTCGGGTCCCTAGGATAGAGTTTCCTGACTATCCTAGTTGTGAGCGTCTGAGGATTGTGTCCAGGGATAAGCTCATATCTACTTTTTGTGAGCGCCCTTCTTCTTGGGGTGAGCGTCTTTTTACACCATGTCAACCTTTTGCTAAAGGTTCTAGATTCATGAACATGATGATGACTTTTGTTTTGCATCCCCTCTCTCACTATAACTCTATCATAGAGCCTCGTGCTCGATTTTTGTTGTCTCTTCTTGAGTATCTTACCATAGACTTCCCTTCTCATTTTATTCTGTCTATTATAGATGTTCATCTAGATTCGGTGTCCCGTGATAAGCTCATCTTTCCTTCCGCTATCACGAGAATTCTATGCCATTTTTCCGTTCTTTTTCCCTCTTTCGACCACTTTATCGTCATTTATGCCATAGATTACGCTACCGTTAAGCGTAGCGAAGCCCAGTTTCGGTTGCAGCAGTTGAATTCAGCAGCTCCTTCCTCCCGTTCTGCTCCATTCCGTTCGGCTCCATCCACATCGGCTCCTCCTTCTTCTTCGTGCGATGTGTCTTTAGGAGATATCATGGTGCAGTTGCAGCGCATGGATGCTCGTCTCGATACACTCTCTACAAAGTCGTATCAGGTGAACGTTTGTGTCGGTCATATTGCACGACGACAGGTGTTTTTGGATGGCTTTGCTCCTGAGGCTACTCCTTCACCACCTTCTCCCATGGCTTCTGCTTTTGAGGGTAAGGATGATGATGATGGTGATGACGATGATGCTTTAGATGATGCTGATGGAGATGCTAGCTCTGTCGATGAGATGTCTACTTGACACTCTTACCCTTTGTCACTCGTGACAAAAAGGGGGAGTAGTTTTGGTATGAGAGTAGTCCATCTTAGGAGGAGAGTTAGTATAGGATCATTTTGTTAGAGGGAGTGTTGATACATTTTGAGGGATGTAGTAAGGATAGAATGTATCTTTTCTTTTCTTTCTTTTTAGATACATTACTCTTGTACATGAGGTCCTGTGACCATTTATATACATACATTGCACTTATCTCTTTCTTTATATTGATGTGTGTTTTTCTTTCATCTAACCCTTCATGTGTTGTTTCTTTTTTCTCTTTATACACATGTTTCTTATACTTGTATGCAATCTATTATTTTTGTTTCACACAAAGATGCCTTGATGAGTTTTGTTTAAAGTGTTTCAGAAATACAGGTTGTCAAAGTCTACTTGCCATAAACTCTCTTCTTGCAAAGTTTTTCAAGAGTTTGTGTATGGATATATTTTATTGTATTTAACAAGTGAATATGAGTTGAGTGATTTATGACTTCTCTCATATGTTCATTTGTTTGTTGTGGTTTTGTCACGGATTGCCAAAGGGGGAGATTGTTTGGACATATGTGTTTCACTTGTTAAGAACATATGTCATGATTTTATGTAATTGGCTTATCCTTTGACAAAACGCACTTTACTTGTATTTGGGTAGATTTAGGATGTTTTAAATACTTCAAGAAACATTGTTTCAAGATCAAGTATTGAAGCTTTCAAGTCTGTTCAAGAAAACAAGTTCAGAGTGCAAAATCATTAAAGTTCGACAGCTAGCTCGACGGCTGCATCTATCGAGCTTAAGTAAGTTGTTCTTCATTCGGTGTGCTCGACACTTGCTATCTATCGAGATTTAAGATTTTCAGAATTTCAATCTGATTTTCTTGGGATCCGTGAATGTGTCTTTGGGCTTTCTTTTCTCCTAACCCTAGACTTATAAAAGGATCAGTTTAAGGGCCGTCAAAATGTTCACAAGTTGCACAAGCTTTGAGCAAACTCTGTTCAAGAAAATTGTGACCGGAGACGAAGTTCTTGCCCTAGTTCATCTCTTTCTCTTGAAGAAGTTGCTGTGTATGTGCACCGTAGGGTTTTGTGACCAAGCATCTTCTTGATCTTCATCGTGTGGATGAACTGAAGAACTTTACAACCAACAACCTTCTTAGTTGGTGATTGAAGTTGCGTATTGGGATCCACGCAATTGGTTAGTCACGTACTGGGAGTCGTGCATCTGAAAGGGGAACTGTCACTACAGAATAAGTCTAATTGGGTATTGGGGTAAGGGTTCAACTGTAGATTGGTAAGGTATTGGGATTCCTTTACTTGTAACCGCTTGTGATAATAGTGGAGTTTTGGGAGTAGTGACCTGAAAATCACCCAGTGGGGTTTTTGCCGTTAGGTTTTCCCCATTCATAGACAAATCACCGTGTTATTTATTTTCTGCTGCATAGTTAGTTTATTGGTGATTTGTTTGTGCTACTACGTGTTTGCATGATAAATTGATTAATTAATAACTTTGCTAATTAATTAATTAATTTCTATCACAAAGGGGTCATTCAGTTTGTGGCCTATCATTTTTGAGGTACAACACATGATCCGGAAAGTGTGGATCAATGAATCCTTTTGGTTGAACCATATAGAAATCTTCTTTAAGTAGCCCATTCAAGAAAGCAGTCTTTACGTCTATCTGGTAAAGTTTAAACTTCAAGTGACATGCAAGGGCTAGGAGAATTCTGATGGATTCCATACGGGCAACTGGGGCAAATGTTTCATCATAGTCTACTCCTTCCATTTGTGAGTATCCTTGAGCTACAAGTTGAGCCTTGTTGCGGATCACATTACCCTCCTCATCAGTCTTATTGTGGAATATCCACTTTGTGCTGATGATGTGCTCACCCTCCGGTCTTGGTACTAGAGTCCTGACATCATTCCTCTGAAACTGAAACAGTTCATCATGCATTGCTTCAACCTAGCTTTCATCTTGAAGAGCTTCCTCAACTTTAGTAGGTTCAACCTGTGACAAATAATAAGAATAAGACACAAAGTTAGCAACACATCTATCAACTGTACATGTAACGACCCAAGGAAAAGCACTAGCCACATTTGCGCTATACCTCGAAAGAACTAGTCACAATTGAGGCTCCTTGTAGTTGTTAATAAAGCCCAGATCTACCCAGTAAATACCCGATGTAGGACTCATCACACACCCTTACACATCACACAATCAATCAAATTGAGGCATCACAATCTCCCCCACTTAAATCTCTAACATCCTCGTTAGGGCCCACTTTGTGGGGTAGTGTCTCCGAGCCCACACGGGGTTACCGGACCGGCTTTGATACCATATGTAATAACCCAAGGAAAAATGCTAGCCACATTTGCGCCATACCTTAAGACGACTAGTCACAATTGAGGTTTCTTGTAGTTGTTAATAAAGCCCAGATCTACCTAGTAAATACCCGATGTTGGACTCATCACACACCCACATATATCACACAATCATTCAAATTGGGGTATCACAATCTCCCCCACTTAAATCCCTAACGTCCTCATCAAGGCCCATTTTGTGGGCTAGTGTCTCTGAGCCCACATGGAATTATTGGGCCGGCTCTGATACCATATGTAACAACCCAAGAAAAAGCGCTAGCCACATCTGCGCTATACCTCAAAAGGACTAGTCACAATTGAGGCTCCTTGCAGTTGTTAATAAAGCCCAGTTCAACCCAGTAAATACCCGATGTGGGACTCATCACACACCCACACACTCAATCAAATTGGGGCATCATAGTACTTTTCCTTAATGTGAGTTCATTCATGTTTCCCACAATAACTTCTGGAGGATGATTTAATTTAATCCTGGAGGAAGGTCCTTTCTCTTCATGGGAATCAGAATTTGGTGAAGTGGGTATATCTGTAGAATCTTCCACAACACTAGGAGTACCGGAAGTACTTGGAGAAGCAGGTTCTTGTTCAACAATTTCTTGAACTTCCTTAGGCTTAGGAGGAAGAATTTCTTTGGGGAATTCCTCAATACCTTTCTCAGAACTGGAATCTGAAGACTCATTAATAACAACATTCACTGCCTCTATTACCTTCATAGTTCTTTTGTTGTATACCCGATAAGCCTTGCTTGTAGAGTAGTAGCTTAGAAATATTCCTTCATCGTTTCGGGAGTCAAACTTTCCCACATTCTCTCTATCCTTAAGGATGAAACAAGTACTTTCAAAGATTCTAAAATACTTCATATTCGGCTTCCTTCCTTTCCATTACTCATATGGAGTCTTCTTGGTACCGGGTCTGAAGTACACCCTATTAACCGTATGACATGCAGTGTTAATGGCTTCTCCCCACAAGTTTCTAGCCATATCCTTGTTGTACAACATGGCTCTGGCCATCTCCTGAATAACCCTGTTCTTTCTTTCTACTACACCATTCTGTTGAGGAGTAATAAGAGCAGAAAATTCTTGAGATATACCTGATCTTGTGCAAAAGGACTCCATATACGAGTTCTCGAATTCTTTACCATGGTCACTTCAAATTCGATCAATTTTCAGGCTCTTTTCATTCTGCAGTCTTGTGCACAAAGCTTCAATGTGCTCAAGAGCATCAGACTTGGATAATAGGAGAATGACCCAAGTGTACCTAGTGAAGTCGTCTACCACAACCATGATGTATCGTTTACCACCAAGAGACTCGGTTCTAGTTGGACCCATAAGATCCAAATGTAGAAGCTCCAATGGTCTAGATGTAGCTGATTTCTGAGTGCCCAGATGCTTAGTTTTCATCTGTTTCCCAAGCTGACATGGTCCACACACCACATTGCTAATTCTACTAAGCTTTGGTATCACCAAGACTGATTCATGCTTAGATACAATAGAAAGATGTTTGTAACTAACATGTCCCATCCATTGATGCCATAGATCTTCATTTGGCAACTGAATGCTATTGCACACAATATCAGCATCAGGAACCAATCCATAACTGTTGTCTAGAGTGCGAATACCACTTATGATTTTCTTTCCAAACTCATCCATGACAAGACACTTTCCTTTTAAGAATAGCACTATGAAGTCTTGATCACATATCTGACTTATACTCAACAGGTTCACTCTCAAACCTTTTACATATAGAACATTTGCAATATTTGGCAGTCCAGATAGAGAGATGATTCCCTTCCCTTTAATCTGTGATTTGCTCCCATCACCAAAAGTGATATTGCCATCTTTCTTAGACTTAAAAACCTTGAAGAGAGATCGGTCTCCAGTCATGTGTCTTGAACAATCACTGTCAAGGTACCACAAACATGTGTCCTTAACTTTGAATGCAGACTTCATCAAAAAACACACTTCGTGCTTAGATGACAAATTGGTGGGAATGGTGCTTTCTCTCATCTGCCTTTTACGAGCTAAGCCTTTAATTTTCACTCTTCTTAGACGAATTCCTTTGCACTTTCATTATGAAACAGTCTAATTTCTTCTTAGTCAAACTAAGATATTTTCCAATAGTCATCATAAGAGAATTCAAAAAACTTTTAGACTAGTATTTTTTGAGACACTCAAACAAATAGAGATTAGAAAAACAAGATGTATTTGAAAACAAAGATCTCTTCAAGCCGGTTACAGCCATGACAACAGGGGTCAATGGATCAACACAGCAAAGATTAACCCTAATCAGAGTGTGCCTGCTTTGATACCACTTGATAGGCTAAAAACGTATTGACCTTTTATGATTAATTAATTGATTAATTAGCTAAATTTATTAATTAATCAAATTAACATGCAAAGCGCATAGTAGCACAAACAAATCACCAATTAAACTAAGTGCAACGGAAATTAAATTGACACGGTGATTTGTTTACGAATGGGGAAAACCTACATGGCAAAAACCCCACCGGGTGATTTTAAGTTCATCACTCCCGAGAATCCACTATTATCAAAACAAGCAATTACAAGTAAAGGAATCCCAATACCTTCTACCAACCTACAGTTGAACCCTTATCCCAATACCCAATTGGACTTGTTCTGTAGTGACAATCTCTCTTTGTAATGCACGGCTCCCAGTACGTGACTAACCAATTGCGTGGATCCTAGTATGCAACTTCAATCACCAACTAGGGAAGGTTGTTGGCTGCAAAGTTCTTTAGTTCATCCATACGATGAAGATCAAGAAGATGCTTGGTTACAAAACCCTACGGTGCACAAACATAGCTGTTTCTTCATAAGAGAGATGAACTAGGGCAAAACTTTTTCTCTAGTCACAATTTGCTTGAACAGATTTTGCTCAATGCTTGTGCAATTTGTGTCTCCTTTGACGGCCCCTAAAATAATCTTTTTATATGTCTAGGGTTATGAGGAAAAAAGGCCCAAACACCTAATCAAGGATTGGAAGAAAACAGAATAAAGAAATTTGTTTTTCTTAAACCTCGACAGATAGCCATCTGTCAAGCAGCTGTCGAGCCATAGGGCTGGAACAGCTTCTTTAAGCTCGATAGATGCTAGCTATTGAGATTTAATGACAGACACTTTTTCAACTTGAATCTTGGACAGACTTGCATGGTTTTAACACTGGATCTTGAAACCTTGTTTCTTGAAGTATTAAACTCATCCTAGATCTACCCAAATACAAGTAAAGTGCGTTCTCTCAAAAAATTAGTCAATTACATAAAATAGTGACATATGTTCCTAATAAGTGAAACACATATGTCCTAACAGATTCGTCTTGTTTGGTGTGTTGCAAATAAATTTCTTTGTTGGGTCTGTTGTTATGTTGTTCTGTATCCGTTATGTTTGAGTCGGTGGTTTGTTGTGTTCTTGTAGTCCTTTATGGTGATGTAATATTTGGGTCTGTATAACTTTAGAAAACTCTTGTACCTATTCCTTTGTTTAATATATTATCCTGTTTCACGCAAAAAAAGAAAAAGAAAAAAATATATCTATATATTTAAATTTAGATTCTAATAATAATAAATATATATTATTATGAATTTGGAATAATTGTCCTAATATTATATTATATTTAATATTAGCTATTCAAAATTATTATTTATTATTATAATTATAATGAATAATATTATATTATATTTAATTTAATATTCTATATATATATATATATATATATATATTGATTCAATTTCTCTTTAAGGAGAGATTTGCTATTGCACATGTTTTGCTACTTGATAAATTATACATTTTTTCCCCAAATTTATCAGATATATTTTTGCTAATCATGGTTAAACTTTTGTAAAAAAAAGAAAACAAAAAAATTTAGAATATTTTGTTATTAATATAAACAAAAGAATGAGTGTCAATTTCTTTAAACCTTAAGGGAGCAGAGAAAAGCACTCCCTTCTCTTCAGGTTTGGGGTGGAGTGTCATTCCTCCAAATCTTAGGGGAATGTTTGAGTTTTTATTAGATATCATTCTTTTTTAAAAAATTGGATAAAGTTATAAAAGACTGTTTGGTGATAAGATTTAAATATAGTTTTTTTCTTTGCAAACCATTAAATGGTGAGTTCAGCACTTGAATCTATTGTTTGGTTGATGTTCCCTAAATGCAGTTTTCAGAAAGTTGTATCCTATTTTTCTTGTTCAAAAAATGATTTGAAATCTACTAAGCAAATTTTTTCAAGAAAAAAAAAGGGGAAAAAGTATGTTATAATTTAGACCCCTGGAAAACACAGTATGTTTAACCTAATATATTAACCAAGTTGTTATTTAGGTCTATTAAATAGATATAGGTTGAAAAAGTATCAATCATATCATAAACATTAGAAAAGTAAAGAACACAATAATATGATGACCTAGGAAAATCAATGAAACAATCCAGATTGAAGGTTAAACTCTTGGGGAGGATTTATCTTAAACAATCCACAAGGCAAAAATTCACTAATAGAATGGAAGTTTTTACAATAGACTTGACCCTAAATCTACCGCTACATCTTGTAGTACTTACTCACGTGACAACACGTAGTTTCGAATCCACGGACTCTTCTATTATCAATATGTTGCACACAAACACTCCAGTTTGTGACTCTGAACTCCATTCAAAAATTTAGATCATCAACTATAGTTGATTAGCGATGGTTGCAACTTCTACAATATCGAATATTGAGTTTTTTCAAAGAATATTGTTGAAAGAAGATTTAAGAGAGTTTTGAGTACAAAAACCCTAGATCTACAATTGGAGGCATAATATGCACTTTTCTCTCTCTAAAAACCCCTTCTAGGTTTAGCTTATAATGTCCTTTAAATACTGTAAAAAATGGATCACAATTTGGGCTTGAAACGGTCAAGTTGTGGGTTTTTTACATTTGCTGATTTTTACTAATCTGAGAACTCTCGATCGCTCAAAAATTCTCCTGATCGGTTGAAACAGTTTGATTTTGACTTTTTGAACCTGTAGCTTGCATGTTCTTGAATTCTGACTTGCAGCACTTTGAACAATGTCTAATATGACTTCATAGACTCTAAGATCTATTTCCATACAAGTTAATGTACACGATTTGCCAACAAACAAATCATTTAGATTCTAAACATTTATACCTAAATATTTAGAACCTAACAAAGTACATTCACTCCTCGATATGTGGGATAGTTCACAATCCCCCCCCCCCCCCGCGGGATCTTTGAAACCAACCAATTTCTCCCACTATATTTGAGAAATTAGCAAATACTTCAAATCCGTTACTTTTTCAATTAAATCCAATGAAATTGCAATAATTACAAATTTGGGGTATTTGCTTATTTCCCAAACATAGAGGGGAGGAAATTGGTTGGTTTCAAAGATA
This sequence comes from Quercus mongolica, assembly GCA_011696235.1. Taxonomy (NCBI): domain Eukaryota; kingdom Viridiplantae; phylum Streptophyta; class Magnoliopsida; order Fagales; family Fagaceae; genus Quercus; species Quercus mongolica. The sequence goes on from CM022236.1 coordinate 31,342,406, forward strand.
AATGGGGGAATTGTGAACTACCCTAAACATAAAGGGGGGAAAAAATGCTTTTTCCCCTACAAAAAATGTTTTTAATGGCATAGTTGTATATAAATTGAAAATAATGGACCTCATAAATTTGTCCAAACTCTTCTATCTCTTAAATTAAGGAATTTATCTTTACTGAAAAGAAAAATCACACTTCGAATTTGAAATTTGTCATTACAAAGAAAAAGTACATGAGCTATATTCCCTTATCATTATCAAAAAAAAAAAAAAAAAATGTAATCTACAGATTCTACATTTTACATTTCGTAAATTTTTTTTTTTTAAAAAAAATCTCAAAATGAAAATGGTCTCTCAAACATTGTTTTCAATATTTTGAAATTTGTTCTTAAATGTAGGAGCCAAACACATAACGTAAAAATTATTATCTGAAAACTAGTTTTAATTTCAATTATTTGAAAAAATATTTTATACTGTTTTGAAAATAAGAACAAAAATCCTCCTACTAAACAGGCCCAAATTTTTTACTAAGAAAAGATTGCAAATTATAGACTTATATTAATATTTAAGATATACCTAAAGCATTAGCATTCAGGATTGCAAAAGAATGTTCTATTTTACCATCTAAAGAGTTACTTTATCTATTATACAATCCCACTTTACAATACACCCAACATATCAATTTTTATTTTTACATACAACACATTAAAATAATATAAACTATACAATTAAATAATAATAATAAAAATCTCTCACTTCTCTCTCTTTTCATCTCAGTTTCTTAGTTTCTCTTAACCTTCGTGTCTCTCTCCCAATAACCCACCACCACTATCGAGCAACTAGTTGCATCAACCACCACCATTACAGCCACGGATTCAAACCCAAACACCCAACCCAAAACTCAAACCACCATATCTTTCTCTTTTCCACACCACCACCGTAGCTATTACCACACCAAACACCAGACGCACCAACAAACACCCACCAAAACCCATAACCCAAGCCAGACACCAGACCAACCATGACCACGCCACCACCGCGTCACCATCACAATATCGTACCTCAAAGCCCATAAGCCATGTGACCCACATCCCACAATGCCTCCACTAAAAGACACACGCTGTCGCCACCGCCCGACTAGCAGCTCTAACACATCCAAACTCTCAAGCATTACATAAAACAGAGTATGAACACATAACCATAACAAACACCAAACCCACATAAGAAAATCCCCAAATAAAATCCCAAGCACACACCCAAAACAAACCCCAAACCCACATAAAAAAATACCCATAAAAAAATCCCTAGAAAATCCACCAATGGGTTTGGCCGTGGTGGCCATGGTGGTGGTAATGGTGATGGTGGCCATGGGGTTTCGGGAGAGAGAGAGAGAGAGAGAGAGAGAGAGAGAGAGAGAGAGAGAGAGAGAGAGAGAGAGAGAGAGAGAGAGAGAGAGAGAAGAATCATGGCCATGGTGGCCATTGTGTGATGGTGATGGTGACCATAGGGTTTCGGGTTTGAAGAGAAGAGGGAAGAATGAGAGAGACAGAAGGAAGAGAGAGAAGAAAAGAAATAAAGAGAGAAAGATAGAGAGGAAAGAGATGAAAGAGTCATGGCTATGGTGGCCATGGTGATGGTGATGGTGGCCATGGGGTTTCGGGTTTGAAGAGAAGAGGGAAGAATAAGAGAGATAGAAGGAAGAGAGAGAACAACAAAAATAATGAGAGAAAGAGAAAGAGGCGAGAGAAGAAAGAATCATAAATATTAATATAAAAAAAGAAACAATAAAAAAAATAACTTTTAAGAATACCAACATACTACAGTAACATGTTATATAAAAGACGTACATTATTGTAGTTTAATTGTAAAAATTTTTACAATTGAAAACCCAGGTACTAGATGTTTTTTGTGTTTTGATGCTAAAATATAGCATACTTCGATGCTGATACTCTTATAGCTTTATTATTATTTATAATTAGTCTCTAACCCGTGCGATGCACGAGAAAGTTATTAAAAATGCTAAAATTTATTTTATCAAATTAAATGTTTTTTTTGGGTCAATTTAGTGAGAAAATGAACATCACTATTAATGGTAATTTTAGAAAGATCTTATTAAAATCCAAATACAATAATTTAATTTTTATCCAAAAGACTAAATAATGTTTTTGGATGGGTGAGAGAAATTTATTTAAGATAAATGAACCTTTTTGCTATGAATTTTAAGGAATAAGTTACACAAATGATTAACTACAACACTACTATTCAAAGGAATACACATAATTCATTAGAATGAGAAGGATTTGAACACAAACATCACCAGCAACCAAATAAATGAAATCTTCAGTAGGTAGTAACAGTAAATTCTCATTAATCTAGTGCAATATAGAACAAATGTAAATTTATATTATTTCCATGTTTTTTTAAAAAAAAATTTATTTTAGGTAACTACATATTATTTCCATGTTTTGAAAAAAAGATGACTTTATATTGATTGAATCAAGATGCATCAACTACATATTATTTCAATGTGTAATGCCATCACTGAGCACTATCTTTGTGAAAAATTTCAAATCATGAGTCTGAGTTTGAGGATAATCTGATATTAGCCTAAACGAACTGTTTGTGTGCCTAAAAACAATAACCACAAATATTCCATCATTATCAGAACAAATAAAAACCAAAAATGACAATAATTTTTTTCAAACTAAATAAACAACCTTTTGGAATTGCAATAGATGAAGAAATAACAAAAAAAGGCTTTTGGAAACTAATAAAGGTGTTCATAATGGACATTATATAGAAATCAATCAAATTCTAGAATAAGAATAAAATAGTCAGGTATTTTATTTTAAAGGTGATGTCTAACACCAAATATATTGGGTTGCCGGGCTATTTGGTTTTCCCTTAACAGGTAATGTACAGTAGTTGTTTTTCCTTTCTTTCTCATTAACAAAATTAGTATTGTTTCTGAGAAAATTTTGAACTTTGTGCGATTGAAGACTAGCTTAATTTTATCATTTTGAGTATGATACAAATTATGAGTAGAAAAAAAAAACCTTTTTAAGTTAACTGAAAGGGAAAAATATTATGCTTACTTTTAAACACTGTTAGGACATATGTGATTTAATGTTAGGAACATATGTTACTATTTTATGTAATTGGCTAATCTTTTTGACAAAACGCACTTTACTTGTAATTGGGTAGATCCAGGATGTGTTTAATACTTCAAGAAACAAGGTTTCAAGTTCAAGTGTTAAAGTCATACAAGTCTGTCCAAGAATCAAGTAAGAAAGTGCTGTTTATTAAAGCTCAATAGCTAGTATCTATTGAGGTTTAAGAGAAATACTCAGCCCATGGCTCGACAGCTGCTCGACAGATAGGGGTGTTAATTTGATTAATTAATAAACTTGACTAATTAATCAATTAATTCATCACAAGGGGTTAATACATTCTTGGCCTATCAAACACCAAGAATTATGTGCTTCGGCAATATTCTGACAAAGATTGTTTGTTTTAAGTGGCTTTAAATACATTGTAATCTCAAAGGTTTTCAAAAAAAATGCATTCTAACAACTTCTATCCTCTTAAGATTCATTACAACAATATGGGCCACTCATATTGGAGAGAAAGAGAAAGAGATCTTACCTGTCAAAGTCTCTGTTTCAATTTCTATAGAAAGTAATATCCATTGGATTAGGGAGATTCTGGCCTTTTACCCTTAATTTTTTTTAAAAATTGGCAATATGCCCCTGTTTGCAAACTATATAGGAGCGTGCTCCTGTTTCGATACTCGATTATCCTAAAATCGAGTTCAATTAAATACTCGATTTGTAGAAAATCGAGTTATGCCCGATCAAACTTAAAAAAAAAAAAAAAAAAAAAAAAAAATTGCATGAAACTCGAGTTTCAGGAAATCGAGTTCCATGCGAAAAAAAATTTTATAAGTGTGATTGCCCCATATTTAGGGAGCCCTATAGTGGCGTTTTTAAGCCCTATAGTGACGTTTTAGGGCCCTATAGCGGCGTTTTCCTGCAAATTTTTTTAAAAGTGTGATTGGCCCATATGCAGGGTGCCCTATAGTGGCGTTTTTAAGCCCTGTAATGACGTTTTTAAGCCCTATAGCGGCGTTTTACTGCAAAATTTTTTTTATAAGTGTAATCGCTTTGTTCTGGGAGCCCTATAGTGGCGTTTTTAAGCCCTATAGTGGCGTTTTTAAGCCCTATAGTGACGTTTTAGGGCCCTATAGCAGCGTTTTCCTGCAAATTTTTTTTATAAGTCCCCATACCAAGTTCAACGGGCCCTATAGTGACGTTTTGGAACTCGACTTCCCTAAAATCGAGTTCCATGCTTTTTTTTTTTTTTTTTTTTTTTTTTTTTTAGTTTTATTTGGCGTAACTCGATTTTCTATGAATCGAGTATTTCATTAAAACTCGATTTTAAGTTAATCGAGTATCGAAACAGGGGCATATCCCTATATAGTTTCGAAATAGGGGCATATTGCTAAATTTTTAAAAAATTAAGGGCAAAAGGCTAGAATCTCCTTGGATTAGTAATAATGCCACAGTCCCTGCCCAATAAACCATATGTTCCAACTGTTTAAAAGAAACACTTTATCTTCTTAAAATGAGTTATTGAAAAAACAAAGACTCTTAAGCAACAAAATTTTATTTTGTCTAGCAACTTTACTGAGTTAAATATACTTTTTAAAAATTTTAAAAATGAAATAGACTAAACAACAAAAGAGTCTTTTTTTTTTTTTTTTTTAATTTTTTCATTTAGCAAGCAAACAGAACAATGAACTAATATAGATTCCATAATCAAAACTATCTACATCACACTTGATGATGCGAAAAATCACCAAGTTGAGGACCTCATCTCATTGGATGGACGATCCCGCGGTGGGTTGAGTCTCCGGTCTAAGCCTGCAAGAAAACTTGAGAAAGAAGTATAATACATTGGTGTGGTGTTTGCAAAAAACACTTCGATGCTTAAGTCAGAAAGGAAGAGAATGATGTAGAGAGAAAAATGACTTGGAGCAGTTTTTGGGTGAGTATTTGTGTGCACCTTCAGATTATGTTGTTCCCTTCTTTTATAGTTGTTTTCCCGTCTTTATGGATAATGAATTCCGGCATTTATGAGCAATGGCTAGTGTGTCATGAATGGAAGCTCTGAAGTACACAGCTCACTCCTTACCATTGCTCCATCTGTTTCGTTTTATTATCAATGCACACAATAAATGCTAACGCTCGTTTGGTTCGTCATTGGCATGGAATGACAATTTCGTGTGATTTTCGACTCATTAGCTGCCCCCCTGTTCGTTTCCTCGTCTTTGAGACGAGGTAAGAACATAACTATCTGTCGTTTCGTGTCTCGTATTTGGCGCATTTATTGCGAATCAATGTCTTATCCACTGTGCGCCACGTGTACGGTCAGGATGTCTTCTTCATGTCAGCAAATCTCGGCCTTCTTGTGCACGTTCTTCCATTTATTTTGTCTTTTTCCCTCCTTTTCTTTTCTTTCCATTTTTTGCTTTGTTTTTTTCCTTCTTTGTGATGTTTCAACGGCAATGGAGCCTCCTTTTTCATTGAGCCTCTCTCGTTCCCTCCTCATCTTCTAGTAAGTCTTTCACGTTCCTCTCTCTATTTTTGTTTTTTAATGGTAGACTATTCTATGGATTGTCCCTCAATATCTTTTCTCTTTGCTCGTTTAAGTGGTTTGCTTAAGGTTGTAGGTAGACAAGGCCCTGACGTTGGGATTTTTGTGGGTAGGAATTGTTCTTTTAGGTTTGCCTTGCATTTCCTCTTTCCTTTGGTTCATAATTCTGTGGGGATTGCTCGACCTTTGATGATGTCTAGAGAGGGTGAGGTTAGGTTTAGTGAACTTGAAACAAGCTTGTCGTTGTCCGAGGACTGTAGGGCTTTTGAGGTCACTTCTTCGTCAACTTTCTATAAGGCTTGGGATGTCCGCTGTCTTGAGGGGGAAAGATGAGGGTAGGATTTGGAGTAGGTTTCAATTCCCTTCGTCTGTCAGGGTTAGGATCCCTAATGACGATGATAGGGCTTGCCATTCTTATGCTGATGAGGTGTGCTTCTACAAGGCTAACTTTGTTAGTGGTCTTCGTTTTCCCATCCATTCCTTTCTTAGGGAGCTAATCAGCCATTTGTCGCTTTCTCCCGCTTAACTAGTCCTCAACTCGTGGAGGATTGTTATTTGCTGCATGGTGGTGTTGATGTCAGCTAATAATGGAGATTTCATTAGGATGGATGAATTTTTGCATTTGTACCGCCTGAGATGCTCTAGGGATCTTGGTTATTGGGAGTTCAAACCCTTGGATAGGAGTTCAAGGCTGATTCTTGAATCCCCATTTTCTCTCTAAAATTGGAAGATGAACTTTTTCTTCATCTCTGGTGAAGGTTGGGAGACCGTTCCTGGTAAGGATCTGAGTAAAGCTCCCAAGCTGCTTTGTAGTTAGGGGACTCCTGCGTCTGGTACGTCCTTTATTTGTTCTCGTGTTTGCGTGTTCCTATGTTTGTGTTGTTTTCTGAATCTGCTGTCTACTGTGGCTTTCTTGCAGGTAAAGTTCGTCCTAAGCTGAAGAGGCGATACCACGCTCGTTTAGAGAAGGTTAGGGAGTATTTGGAGATAGTTAAGGATTTTGACGAGCTCATCTCCCCCGAATCTTTATTTTTCCATTTTCATAGTTCGGAACCTTCCAACAAGGTTCGAAAGGATATTGAGACTGTCAGAGAGAGTGAGTGCGCCAATGATATTTTCTTTTTCATCTTCTTCCTCTTTTCTCCTTATTTATTTATTTATTATTGAAAGTTCAAAAACGTGTACAAAACACCTTTGAACATTTAGACCCCCAAATTACAACTTAACCAATACAAGCAATATGTCAAACAACTAGTGTGCGGAAACTTAACACATGCTATAATACGAAATTGGTTAAAGACTATCTAAGCCATAACAAAATAAAACCACAGCAGATAATAAAAAGGCAAAGATAGAGAGGAAGGAAGATGCAAACACAAAGACAACACGCGATGTGTTATCGAAGAGGAAACCAAAGTCCTCGGCGAAAAACCTTTCCGCCGCCCTCCAAGCGGTAAACAATCCACTAGAAAATACAGTTGGGATACAAGGACAGCAATAGACCCTCCAAGCCTAATCTACCCAGTGCACCTAAGCCCTCCAAGCTTTTTGCTCCAACGAGGTTGCGCCGAACCTTTTTCTTTTCTAGCTTCCCGGATTCCGCTACTAGACCGTAGCATCAACCAATGAAGATTGGTTCCTTCCTAACTGCTTTCCAGAAATCCAAACAACTGTCTCACAGTGATGATGATGGTGAGAACCAGGTTTGGTATAATGCCTCTCAAGGATTTGACAATGGAGAGGAAGAGAGTAGAGGAATTTGAAGAGACTCTAAGGTATAGATTGTGAGTGAAACAATCTTGTTTTTCTTTAGGGTTTCTCTCTCAAAATTCTCTCTGGAAGCCCTCTTTCAATCGTGAGTAAAAGGGGTATTTATACTGGAGTGGGAGAGGAATGTGAAACGTCAGGTTTTACAAAACGGGGGTGGCTCGCGGCTTGACTAAGTCGCGAGATCCAGTCGCGAGTTAACCGTATGGCCAGTTGTCCTATTTTGTCCTGTAGTGCTCCAGCTAGCATGACTGTTCATCTTCCAGCATGCTTGGCACGTGTGCTGCTTCTGGCGGCTTGCAGCCGCGAGCCACCCGCGAGTCCCAGCCGCGAGTCTCTGTTTTCTTGCACACTCTTGAGCAATCTTTTCTCTATCTCACTCACTACCCTTACAACAAACCCACCTAAATACAGGGTTACTAAATGCTGAATTACAAGCAAATTTGGCACGGAATAAAGCCAATTAGATGGTTGAATAAATTCAACCTTACAAATACACCTCTTGGTTCTCATTTCAAGCTAAGAAAGAAATCTTGTTCTTCATCCAAGAAAGAGAAAGGAGACATGGGATCAACTATTTATTCCTCAATAGTTGGGAGTCTGATGTATATGGTTTGCACACGACCAGATATTGCTCATGTAGTTGGTGTTGTCAGCAGGTTCATGGTTAATCCTGGTGAAGATCACTGGGAAGCAGTGAAGTGGATTTTCAAGTATTTGAGAGGTAGCTCTAAATTGTGCTTGACTTTTGGTGATTCTAAACCAGTTTTGGAGGGTTATGTAGATGCAGATTGGGTAAGTGACCTTGATGGTAGGAAATCTACATTGGGGTATTTATTTACTTTTGCAGGGGGAGCTGTATCATGGCAGTCAAGATTGCAGAAGTGTGTTGCCTTATCTACAACTGAAGCTGAATATATTGTAGCTAATGAAGCAGGTAAAGAGTTGCTTTGGTTGAAACGGTTCCTCCAAGATTCGGGTTTGAAGCAAGATGGGTATGTAGTTAATTGTGATAGTCAGAGTGCTATAGACTTGAGCAAGAATTCTGTTTACCATTCACGCTTGAAGCACATTGAGGTGAGATACAATTGGATGAGACTAGTTGTTGAACAACAGTCATTTGAATTAGAGAAGATTCACACAAATGAAAATCCAGCTAACATGTTGACCAAGGTTGTGTCTGGCACTACAAGAAAACTGAGCAATTGCGGCGGGCCTATTGCGGCAGGTGCAAAAACCGCCGCAATATGTCCCCTATTGCGGCGCTTTTTTGGCCCGCCGCTGTATATAAGATCTATTGCGGCGTTCCATATACCCGCCGCAATAGCTCTAGTATTTTGCGGCGTACTACAGCGACGGGCTGATGACCCGCCGCAATAGACCTGTTTTAGCGGCACTCAACTTAGGTATAGCGGCGGGCCAATGAACCGCCGCAATAGCTCAAGTATTTTGCGGCAGACTATAGCGGCGGGCGAATGACCCGCCGCAACAGACCTGTTTTAGCGGCATTAATCTTAGATATAGCGGCGGTTCATTGACCCGCCGCAATATGTACTCCTTTTTGCGGCGGGTTGGACCGCCGCAATAGACATTTAAATTTCCCTCTATTTTTTTGTCTTCCCATTTAAAGATCAAATAGTAACTTACATCCGATTGATATGAAAATTGACATACATGTTAAGAACATATAGAAAATATGATTCAACGGTTGGATTTTCAAAATTTAAATTTAATAATAAGTTATTAGTTGGTGTAACATTTTTTAGAGTTACATCAAGTGTAACTAGAACTCCACAATATATTTCCTAATTCGATGTGAATTTTGACAAATGTACCGTTAGATTACATTATCTTCATATATTTTTCATGCATACAAAATCTCAAGGTGATCAAAGATTAATAGTCATGTCATCAATCAATTGTTTAAATTCAAGTTTTCGTAATTTAAAATAACGTATTAAAGATGAGTTTAAAGATCAAATGGTAAATTACACCCGATTGGCATGAAAATTGGCATGCATGTTAAGAGCAAATAGAAAATGTGATCCAACGGTTAGATTTTCAAAATATGAATTCAACAATAAGTTATTAGTTGGTGTGACATTTTTTATAGTTACATCAAGTGTAACTTGAACCCAACCCTATATTTCTTAATTTGATGTGAATTTTGACAAATCTACCGTTGGATTACATTATCTTCATATATTTTTCATGCTTAAAAAATTTCACGGTGATCAAAGATTAATAGCTATGCTATCAATCAATTTTTTACATTCAAGTTTTCGTAGTTTAAAATAAGGCATGAAAGATGAGTTTAAAGATCAAAGGGTAAATTACATCTGATTGGCAAGTAAATTGACATGCATGTTAAGAGCAAATAGAAAATGTGATCCAACGGTTGGATTTTCAAAATATGAATTCAACAATAAGTTATTGGTTTATGTGACATTTTTTAGAGTCACATCAAGTGTATCTTGAACCCAACCCTATATTTCTTAATTTGATGTGAATTTTGACAAATCTACCGTTGGATTACATTATCTTCATATATTTTTCATGCTTAAAATATTTCACGGTGATCAAAGATTAATAGCTATGCTATCAATCAATTTTTTACATTCAAGTTTTCGTAGTTTAAAATAAGGCATGAAAGATGAGTTTAAAGATCAAAGGGTAAATTACATCTGATTGGCAAGCAAATTGACATGCATGTTAAGAGCAAATAGAAAATGTGATCCAACGGTTGGATTTTCAAAATATGAATTCAACAATAAGTTATTGGTTCGTGTGACATTTTTTAGAGTTACATCAAGTGTAACTTCAACCCAACCCCATATTTCTTAATTGGATGTGAATTTTGACAAATCAACCGTTGGATTATATTATCTTCATATATTTTTCATGCTTATAAAATTTCATGGTGATCAAAGATTAATAGTCATGTCATCAATCAATTGTTTTAATTCAAGTTTTTGTAATTTAAAATAACGTATAAAAGATGAGTTTAAAGCTCAAATGGTAAATTACACCCGATTGGCATGAAAATTGGCATGCATGTTAAAAACAAATAGAAAATATGATCCAACGGTTCGATTTTCAAAATATGAATTCAACAATAAGTTATTGGTTGGTGTAACATTTTTTAGAGTTACGTCAAGTGTAACTTGAACCTAACCTTATATTTCTTAATTTGATGTGAATTTTGACAAATCTACTGTTGGATTACATTATCTTCATATATTTTTCATGCTTAAAAATTTTCATGGTGATCAAAGATTAATAGTCATGTCATCAATCAATTGTTTTAATTCAAGTTTTCGTAGTTTAAAATAAGGCATAAAAGATGAGTTTAAAGATCAAATAGTAAATTACATCCGATTGGCAAGAAAATTGACATGCATGTTAAGAACATATAGAAAATGAGATCGAACGGTTGGATTTTCAAAATATGAATTCAACAATAAGTTATTGGTTGGTGTAACATTTTTTAGAGTTACATCAAGTGTAACTTGAACCCAACCTTATATTTCTTAATTTGATGTGAATTTTGACAAATCTACCGTTGGATTACATTATCTTCATATATTTTTCATGCTTAAAAAATTTCACGGTGATCAAAGATTAATAGCTATGTCATCAATCAATTGTTTAAATTCAAGTTTTCGTAGTTTAAAATAAGGCATGAAAGATGAGTTTAAAGATCAAAGGGTAAATTACATCCAACTGGTAAGAAAATTGACATGCATGTTAAGAGAAAATAGAAAATGAGATCGAACGGTTGGATTTTCAAAATATGAATTCAACAGTAAGTTATTGGTTCGTGTGACATTTTTTAGAGTTACATCAAGTGTATCTTGAACCCAACCCTATATTTCTTAATTCGATGTGAATTTTGACAAATCCACCGTTAGATTACATTATCTTCATATATTTTTCATGCTTAAAAAATTTCAAGGTGATCAAAGATTAATAGCCATGTCATCAATCAATTGTTTAAATTCAAGTTTTTGTAGTTTAAAATAATGCATAGAAAGAGTTAAAAGATCAAAAAGTAAATTACATCCGATTGGTATGAAAATTGGCATGCACGTTAAGAACATATAGAAAATGTGATCCAACGGTTGGATTTTCAAAATTTGAATTCAACAATAAGTTATTGATTGGTTTAACATTTTTTAAATTATATTTTATTAATTTGAAGTATGATATTAACTCTTATTAATTATTAAATTATACTCATTAATTTGTAGTATTAAAATATATTTACATAAAAAGTGTTATTATTATTATTATTATTATTGTCATTATTGTTATTTTTATTGTTATTATTGTTGTTAAAGTTTATCTCATAAATGTATCATGCCTTAGTGTTAAGCACGTGTGTGTTTCAACTTGATATCACAGGTTCAAACCTTCTAAACAGTCCTTTTTTTTCATTTTTTAAGTTTCTATCAAACCGACTGATATTTATTATATATATATATATGTACATAATATTTATCATAGTGTATCACTAGTCTAGTGGTAAACGGGTGTGACTATAGTTGGCCTAGGTTCGAACCCTGCTAAAATCATTTTAATATCTTATTTTTTTCTCTCCTACAAAACTACGTCGTTTTATATATCAACTTAAAACATAAAAAAAAAACCCTATTCTCTACATTTCACTTCAGCCGCCTCACACTCTCACCCTCAATTCTTTTCTTTTCTTCTCTACACAGACGCTTAGATCCAATTGCCTCATCCTTGCCGCCGATCCAAATAAAAAAAAAATCCTGATCTGATCTGTTCTGCTCTGTTTCTCTGTTACTATAAACTGATTCTTTTATTACTCACACAAATCGGTACGTTCATCTTCAGCTTTGTTTAAAAAAAAAAGCGAAGATCGATCGGTTTTGTTAGTTTTTTTTTTGCTTAGTTTGATGATTTTTGGATGTGGATCTGACTAGATCTGGTGTGTTTTCTCTTTGTTGTTGTGGTTTTTGTTGTTTTTAGATCATCAATGACCGTGAAACCGGTAGATCTAGAGAATTGGGATTCGTCACCTTCAGCGGAAAACGACGTCGTCGTCATCGGCGGTGGCCCTGGTGGCTACGTGGCCGCCATCAAAGCTCGTGAGCGATAAATGCTGGACTCGGTGTGCTCGATGATCGCGCTTGTCTTCTTCCTCGTGACCTGCGTCGAGCTCTGCGACGCCGCCACCGTCGTCGACGTTTACCGCCTCATCCTGTACGACATCTTCGGTGGCCCCTTCGGATCTCGCCTCGCCAAGCTCAACCACCACGCCGGCTCCCTCCACTTCCCTCTCGGCGCCGATCTCTCCCACACCGTCCTCATGATCCCACTCCGTGACCTCAACATCACCTTCCTTCAAGGTACTCATTTCTCTGATGCACAATTAAGTAATTAAGACAAAACAAAACCAATAGGACATGCAACGCCTGTAATTAATCTACATATACATCTTATTTTGTTAAATGCTGATATTAATTTGATGGTTTGTTTCATTTATATATTGACACATGTACGAATTTTAATAATATTTTTACTTTCAACATATCGATTTTAATATTAACTTAGTTTTCAATGGCAATTCAATTTTCACGTGGGTCTCTCATTGCTTAACTCTGCAACCATATTTTTAAAAATGTTTAGAAATTTGGGATTATTTATTTATTTTGAATTTAAGGAAAGTTTCTACTTAATTTGTGTGTATGTGTAGAAGGTGATTTTTGTTTTCAATTATTATTATTATTTTTATATTTATAAATATTGGAGCCACAAATTTCATTCTCAGAAATTTTAAATTGTGTAATTATCATTCATTTATTTATTATCTATCAATAAAAGAGTATTCTATAATTTCATCACAAAAATTATGTAACACACACCTTTAACTAGTATCCGTATATAATTTTGATAATTTCCAAAAATTTTAAATTTAGAACTTTTTTGCCCCATTATATTACTATATTTTTGTACTTTGAGATAACGTTGTCCAAAACACTGATCTTTTAATGGATTTTTTGTAAATATCTTTTTCTTTAGGATGTGATTCATTCATCTTATGGTAATATGTCAAATGAGTGTGGGGCATCTGAACTACATGCATTCATCATGAATTTGAAGAGATTCCCCCAATAATTCAATGGTTATCACCTTGGTGATAAGGAATGCTTTTGGGTTTTTGATATCCAATTTCTCTCTGCTCACAGTTGACAACAAGTTACAAACTTACAATCTAAAGTAGAAAATTTTGATTTTTCACAAAAAAAAAAAGGTAGAAAATTTGAACCATAATTGAAATCGGTTTATTAGTCGCTTGAACCATAATTTGTAAGTAGAGGAGCCATTGTTAGTGATTTAGACTTGTTTTTTCACCTGTTCAGAATTGTGCCAAATTTTTTGTTGTTGATAAAATTGTTTTGGAGCAGACTTGAAACAGTGTAAAACAGGTGTGAACAAAGAAGCTAGTATGAGACTGAACATTCTAATAATCTAAACTAACAATAAAAGCTAGGGAACCCACCTTGTTGAATTTGCAGTTCCACATAATATAAACAAACATTTTTCTATTGTCCAAATGTGTGACCAATGACCCACCTTATTATTCCCTTTCATTCTTGATTGTTGCAAAAGTAGAATAATATAATTTTTTTATAGAGAATATGTATTGGAACAGGTTTTAGTTTTCTTTGTGACCCCACGTATAGTATATTGATGTAAAAATTTCTCTAGCCATTGACTATATGGTTGTCTATGTTTGTGAGTTTATAAATTTATATTTTTCTGAATTTTGGCTAATTGGGTTTTGTGTGGCACTAGGGGCTAATAATTGAAAGAATCCAAACTGAGCCTGCGGAGGATAAGAGAAAGATCATCTATCTTGGGAATGGTAAACTTTTTCCCCTAGATTTGAGCTTGTGTTGTACAATAATGTGAACATCAATTATCACATTCAGTTTGTGAAATCAGTTCTGGATTTAGTGTTTGTAATTGTACCTTCTTTTTTATTAGTTACTTTCCCTTTAATCTTGCTTGTCTCACAGGAGCACAGGTTTGGAAGAGAAGCTTTCAGATAAATACAAAGACAAAATAGTTGATTAGAAAAGATTGGCGAATGAGGTAGGTCCTAGGTCTCTAGGGCCATAGGGAACACGTATGACCACTTCTCTTTCTCACACGCACTTATCTTCTACCTGTGAGTCTTTGACATAACCTACACATCTCTTTCTGTCTCTCAAAACTACTGTGCTAGCTGCGGTCTTCAATGACTTAATCATTATTTTCAATCTTGTGCATTTTGATTTTCAAAACAATATGGTTCATGTATCAAAATTTTACTGAAGTGAATGTGTAAATTTTTCTTTAATTTTTATGTTATTTTTAATATGTACATTGTCTTGACTCTTGAGTGAATAAATCAATATCTTAAGTATTTATTACTTGATATGGGATGGGTAATGGTAAATCCTTTATTGTCACGTTTCGGTCGTTGAAAAGGGATTGTATGAAACTTTGAATGCTGTCTCTTAAAGAACTTCCTTTTGGGAAATTGCATCTTTTTGACATTTGCAAACATAAAGTCGAAAGCCATTGTTGCTTACTTTTTTACTCAATAGTCATAATCTTTTTGAGAGTCGCTTTACAATGATTTCCAATGAGAGAGAGAGAGAAAATCTATTCAAGTTTTGTGAATTAATATAAAAGCCCTTACTGCCACTACTTTTTATGAATTATGTGTGAGTGTCTAGTGTCTACTACACTTGACCAAGACTTCAAAATGTTTTGGTGTTAAATTTTGGGTATAGGAGCTTTGGGATTTGTAAGGGTTTATATTGTGTTGTAACGTGTTTAATTTTGTGTGATATAGGCCGAAGGTTTCATCGGCACTTTTCTTCAATTACAACACCTCGATGGGACTGCCATATCAGGTTTTGGTAGATACCAACTTTATCAATTTCTCTATCCAGAATAAAGTGAGTGATTAGTAGTTTTATTCCATTTTATTTTAAATGGGTTTGGTTCAAAAAAATGCATAGTTTGAGAGAAATTTTTATTGTGCATGACTTACTGAATGTGTGTAATTACCAATTGAGAAGGAAAAAAAAAAAAAAAAAAAAAAATCTAAGAATGAGATAGAAATCCTTATTCAATTCTAGAGCTTATTCTCTTCCCATTAATGCATTGAAGGATATGTTCTCGAAGCATGGATAAAAATAATAACTTTATGTATTTTGACTTGGTAACTTTGCATTATAATCCTAACTTATGCAATTTCTTTCATTGTTGTGTAGTTGGACTTGGAGAAGGGAATGATGGACTGCCTATATGCAAAATGTGAGTTTGGAATCACTGGTTTCTTCAATTTAATGTGAATATTAATTTGCTGCAAGAATTGTTGTGCCATGTTGATGAGGTATCATAAGTTCAACATAGTTGTTAATGTGGTTTTATAACAAGCATTGAGTGCCATGTTTCATTGGCAAACACTTAAATATGTGTTGGTTGCTTAATGATATTTATCAAAATATTATTCTTGGTTGTGTGGATGTCTATGAGAATGCTTAAGGAATAAAATGAGGATATTTTTTTAAATTATGATTTTATTGAATCCGACTACCTTGTGGATTGAAGGCACTGTGTGATGGCGTACAAATGACCGCATCATTTATTTTGTTAATTTTATGATGATGGTTATAGATAATATTATGTATTTAATAATATATTTTTTATATTAATATAATGTTAGTTTTGAGACAATTGTGGTGTTAGCTGGTTAAATTTGTGGTGTTGTCTTAATGGAGCAAAAAATTATTACAGGATTAATTTGTTGTAATAGAAATGTAATTTTTTTCTTTTTTTTTAAAAAAAGGACCTATAGTGGCGGTTTTTTAACCAAAAACCGTCGCTAAAGGTGCACATTTTATGTTTTAAATGATTCCCTATAGCGGCGCTTATCGTTCGCCGCTAAAGGTTGAAACATATAGCGGCGTTTCTACCCGCCGCTACAAGTTCAATTAGTCTGTTTTGATTGATTGCCTATAGCGGCGGGCATAACCCCGCCGCTAAAAGTCAATGCCACGAATTCTGAACTCGTATAGTGGCGGTTTTATGCCCGCCGCAATAAACCTTCACCCGCCGCTAAAAGGTACACCTATAGCGGCGCTTGTTGCGACCGCCGTAATTGACCTATAGCGGCACTGCATCACTGACGGGACGGCCCGCCGCAATAGCACCCGTCGCTATAGGTCGAATGGACCTTTAGCGACGCTTTTTTGGGCTTTAGCGGCGGTTCTGACCCGCCGCAATAGCCCCTTTTTCTTGTAGTGTGGAGAAAAGCTAAAGCTTTGTGTCAGGTTGGCCGGCATGAATTCTAACTGAAGACTTGGGTTAAAGATCTTCTTTGTAGTGGGCTAGAGGGGGAGATTGTTGGGTGCAAGCATCGTGTGGGACTAGCCCACATGCTTAGGTCAAAGCTCATTAAATGAGCTTGCTTCCTCAAGCTTCCAAAGTTAGACTGCCATTCCTTGGGCAGTGACTTAGGTGTGTGAGACACACTGAAACTGAAAAGAAGAAAAGAAAGAAAATAGTGGCCATTCAACCTAGTGAGAAGAGCTGAAGCAAGAGAGACACGTTCGGCCATTTTTGTGTGTGAGTTTCAGAGAGAACAAGACACAGAGAAAGAGAGTGCTTTAGCTTGATTGGTGCAGTCTGAATGAAGAGATAGAGAGTGAAAAAGAAAAAGGAGACTTTTTTATTTGCTCAAGTTACATACAAGGAAGATAAATTGGTGTAGTTCTCATGGAGTTTTTGAGTGCTACAACCATGGAGAGTTGGAGTATTCAAAGGAAGATTTTGTTACTGGCTTTGTGGTGAGATTGTATTTACTCCTTGAGATTTATTTGTTGTATATCCAATTTATTGTGGAATCAAGTTTAGCATAAACTTGATAGTTGTAATCTCTATTTCATAATGGATATTTTTCGGAGCTGCCCCGTAGTTTTTCCCTTTACACCGGAGGGTTTTCCACGTAAGATTTGGTGTTCTTGTGTGGTTGTGTTTATATGGTGCTTGTTGGAATTTTTTTTGTTTCCATAATATTGCTATTGCTTGGTAGTCATTAATTTTAATACACACATAGACATTGAGGGGACTAGGACTTTTCCCCAACACATGTTAATTAGAAGCTCTGTCGAAATACATCTTCCACGCTCCGTCTGCCTCGACTATCAAGATCCCTTCATCCGGGAAGTCATCATTCAAATTTTTCCTTTTGATGAGGTGATAAGCACAGTGCTCCACAATAACGCAACCCTAGATGGTCTTGCTAGTGATGTAAGTGAGATAAAATTTTGCGAGAACTATGAGCCATCAAGACAATCTCCATGTGAGAGCGCGAATTTCGAATAAAGACTTGAGGGGGTCCATCTTAGCCACCGCCCTGACCTAATAAGCCAAAAGGATATGCCTTAACTTCTGAATGGCCAATACTAAGGCATAGCAGGATTGCTTGATATCTATGTACCTCACTTCATAGTCCTTTAGTTTCTTACTCAAATAGTAGATGGCGTGTTTGCTCTTGGCTTCATCCTCTTGCACCAACATATTTCCAAAGCATCATCCAAATGGATAAGTACAAAAGCAGAGGTTTCTCAGGCTGTGGGCGAATCATGACAGGTGGGCTAGCCAAGTATTCTTTGATAGCCTCAAAAGTCTTTTGACAATCATCATTCCATTCCTTTGGCTGCCTCTTTCTTAAAAGCTTGAAGATGGGTTCACAAGTGAAAGTCAACTTAGCTATAAATCAGCTGATGTACTGGAGTCCTTCGACAAAAAGAGAGAATAAGAAAAAAGCGGATGCAACATTTTCGGGAAAAAAAATAGCAACATTAAATAAGGGGAGGGTAAATGAGTAATTTCTCATCAAACCTACTCCCTCCCCACTCTTCTTTCTGACTTTCTCCCAAATCTGGGAAGAAAATGTTTTCCTCTTAAATGGTGGGTCTGGGGAGAAAACTCTCCCACCCCCATTTTCTTCCCCAAACCAAACATCCCCTCCCCCTTTTCTCTTCTCTTTTCACCCAACCAAACAGGAGTTTATGTATGTACTTTTCAATAGTTACAACAACAAGAAGATTTCAATCCCAAATATCTTTTTAAGAAAATAAAATATAATTAAAAAAAAAAAAAAAAAAAGAAGAAGAAGAAAAGGAAGGCAACAAATTGAACTACAATATTTTTCCATCTCTTAAGTCTTATTCTTTTTCGTTTACCTAAAACAAAAGCCTTATTCTTTTTCTCCAATACACGGCACATTTTTGTCTTTTTATAAGATGCTTCTTTTCGTCTTTCTATAAGATGCTTCTTGCTGTCTACGACAAGGCTCATATTAGTTGATATATCTTATAGAAT
Organism: Quercus mongolica; assembly: GCA_011696235.1. Taxonomy (NCBI): domain Eukaryota; kingdom Viridiplantae; phylum Streptophyta; class Magnoliopsida; order Fagales; family Fagaceae; genus Quercus; species Quercus mongolica. The sequence continues at coordinate 31,361,228 of CM022236.1, forward strand.
AGATAAAAAAAATTTGTACAAATTAATATGAATAGTTTCTTTATAGTATTATTATTCTTTGGAAATGGTTTCAAACTCCTCATATTTGTTGGGTGTGAATTTTAAAAATCTAAGAATTACGTGTTTTTATTATATTATTCATGCTTATGAAATTTCACGAAAATTAAAGATTAATAGTATGGGGTTAAGGGCCCAAATCGTATATTGGGCCTTGGACCTTGGCCGATAACATGGGCAGTCCGAGGACGAACGAATAGTGATGAATGGTTTATACTCAGTGTTTCATGAGCAAAATACAAATGAGAGGATGGTCTGAGGATAACCACCTCCTCGGATAGGCTAAACACAGATCAAGTATAGACCTTAATGGTCAAGGTGAGCTTCTAGGAAGCTCCATTGATGGGGACGCACACCGGGAACGTACAAGAAGGATGGGAATCCAAAAATATCTAAGAGAAAGCTGCTGCCACCACATTAAATACTCTGCAACTAACTCTCTGGTCGTATTAATGATGAAGTGATCTTTGAACAGTATTATCTCAACCTTACAACCACCCCCAAAGACTTCTAAAGGAGGTTGATGGGACAAGCTCCAGGATAAGCTCTCAGTTGTACACGTGTAAGGCAAAGATGAGAGAAAATAACTAGTATAAATTAGCATGTAAGCCCCAAAGGAACTGGGGGGGGAGGGGGGGGGGGGGAATAATCTAAGTAGGACACTGTAGCAAACAAACTTGCACTTGTAACTTGTTAAACTGATTTGAATAAGATATTACTTACTCGGACGTTGAATTTGTTTAGTTCAGTGCTTTTTGTGTTTGTTTGATCATCTTTTAACCCATAATCCGCTAAGTAATATGGTCTTAACGCCCAACTTACCTAGAGTTTGGTCTTAACAGCCCACAATGGATTTGTTGTGACGGAAGTGGTAGCCCCAGCACCTGCAGAAGCTAGTATATTTGCACCAAAATGATAAATAAATAAATAAATAATAAGAATTTGGTATGAAATTACAGCATAATCTCATGGAATGAAATTACTAATAATCTCATTAATATCATCCAAAATGAAATTACAGCATAAGGACATGTTTCCACTTGATAAGTTTTAACGATACCAACCAATGTTCCCTAGTGAATGTTCAAACCAACACTGCACTACATTAAAATGCAGTGTTCTTGTTCCCTAGTGATGTTTTCCCAATTAATATCAGTCATTACTGAAGCGCTCAAGTTCTGTTTCATTTTCTAATAACTTACATGTCTTCATTTCAGATTGTCATACAAGATGGCTTACTCAAAGAAGGTTTATGTTCTGTTCAGGATGAGAGTGCAGGTCATTTTATCCTAACTTTAATTTGGATGCGAGTCAAATTATGGCTTCCACTAAAAAAGGAAGTGGATTTTCATAAATATATCTTTCCCTGACATGTTGTGGCCAATATGATGGATCTGGTCAATGTTCTTCCTTATCCATTGTATTTGTACAGTTTTTTTATTGTGTTAAAAGAGTAGTTGATTAGTTGTTGTAAATTTAATTAGGAATTGCACAATTGTGTTTACATTATATTTTGAATTAGGTTATTAAATTTTGATTAATGTAAAAAGTGCATCCAAATTTATTTATTTTAAAGAAAATACTTATTTCAACATTTACAAGCCGTTGAAATTTATCTCAAGATATCATTTATTGACGGTTGAGTACATGTAGAAAAAAGTAATAAGCATCTTTATGTGTTTATGTTTTAACGGCTTTTAATAATACTTCGACGTTTATTAACCATTGATAAAAGTGTAAATTTTTTTTCAACGGTTGCATAGGTCGTAGAAAAAATTTTTCGACATAGTTTTTAATGGAGGTTCTCGACGGTTACTTTAACCATCGAAAATAGTATTTTCAACGGTTTTTAGTACATTTTTCAACGGTTTCAACCGTTGAAAATAACCAAATTTCTTGTAGTGGTAATAAATAACATTGCATCACATGGTTTTCTTTATTTGTTTCCTTTTCAATAAAATAAGTGACAACCCTATGTAAAACCCTTGATTTATAGGAAAAATATAATTAATTAAACCGTCATTTTGAGAGGCACCAATGTGATCCCACTCATTTACACAAGTTGGCCCCAATAGAAACAAATAGGTGTGGGGCACAATTTCTCACATCAAACAAAACTTAGTAGCAAAAAATTATGATTTTGAGAGAAAATACTTATACATGAACCGATTCTTCACACGATCACTCACAGTCCCTAGTGGCACACTCTCTCTTTTTGCCAAGCTAGGCAGTTCAATTCCATCCCTAATTATCAACATTGAATCTTAGTTGTCCTTTTTCAAAATAACCATGCGTGCTCTGGGGCCCATACAAATTAAGACTCAATTAAAACTTGGTTTGGTTGATTTAGTAAATTACATTTTACACCTTATTACTATTTCCAATTTGGACCCATAACTTCAAAGGCTTCAAATTACAGCCTTGCATGTTTTTAAAAATATAGGCTTTGATTTGAAACTTGTTGGTTTTAAGGACTTTCCGTTACACCAGAGAGGCAGAGACGGCTGTGGCTTGCCAATAAGATGAGAAGGAAGTTCTACTGGTACCAAAAATGGATTCATGGTGCGTATTTATTAAAGACTTTGAGCCAATCCCAATCCCAGATTCAATTCAATGGATTTTTTTTTCTTTTTTTCTTTTTAGAATTAATTGAATGGATTTTTTTTTTTTTTTAGAATTAATTGAATGGAATTGATTAAGGCAAAGCATTATCTCAAGAAAAACGTTGGTATGATGTGGTTGTGTACTTGCATAAATGTTAGTCACGTTGATTTTAATGTTAAACATATTCTTATGGGACCCAATATAAGAACTCAATTTGCAAGTTTGCTGATAAAGTGCATTTATTGATGTGATAGGAGGGGAAAAAGATTTATTTAATATTGGAAAAGGAGAAAACATCGAAGTTATGATTGGTTAAAAAATTCTCTACATGGCCCAGATTAGTCTAGATGGAGGTTGGGCCTGTGGGAGTATTAAAAGAGGGGGCTAAATCAATTTTGGGAAAAAGAAATAATCTGACTATGGGAGTTGATGGGGAGGTAGAGGCAGACAAGAATCTTGGGGAAAAAGGGAAGGTTTGTGAGGACTTATCCATGACTGAAGTGGCAGGGGTGTTGCAACACCCTTGCCGAGAGCAATGAGGCTTTTAAGTTGGAACTGCCAAAGGCTTGGGAACCTTTGGACAGTTCAAAACTCAAAGGTTCCCAAGCCTTCACAAATTAGTGAGGGAACAAGCTCCCGATGTATGCTTCTTAATGGAAACAAAGTTGGATCAAAGTGGTTTTGAGAAGCATTGTGATGATGTACCTTTTAAAAATAAATTAATAGTGAAAAAGCCTAATTCGGGTGGAGGGTTGGCTGTGCTTTGGAAGGAGGAGGTGACTTTAGATGTTATTAATTTTACTGATAACCATATTTTGGCTAAGGTTGTGGAGAAGGATGGTTTTGTGTGGTATCTTACATGGTTTTATGGATGGCCTGAGGCAAATGAAAAGCGAAAGTCATGGGCACTTTTAGCTCATTTTAAGTCTTTTGTTGAGGGTCCATGGTGTTGAATTGGAGATTTCAATGCCATACTTCACACAACAGAAAAACAAAGTGTCCATGCACCTTATCATAATCAAATGGAGGATTTATGAGTTGCTTTGGAGAATTGTGAATTGACAGATTTGGGTTTTACTGGGCATAAATTTACATGGACAAACCAGAGGCAAGGATCAGGCCACACAAAACAACGATTAGATAGAGCTATTGTTGACAAAGAATGGATTGAAAAGTTCCCTGCCAGTTTAGTTTCTCACTTGTTCAGCCATGCTTTTGATCATATTCCTATTTTGTTGAGAACTATGAATGATAAGAGGCTTAGGGGAAGGGGGGCTGGTGGTTTTCGATTTGAGGAGAGTTGGTTGTTGTGGGATGATTGTCAGGAAGTTATGCATGAGACGTGGACAAAAGGTGGGCAGGGCAGTCTAGGTTTGAGGGTTGTTATGGACCGAATCCAAGGCTGTGGGGCTGATTTGAATGCGTGAGTTTCATCAAAGACTAAACCTGAAACAGAGGAAATTAAAAGATTACAAAAGAAACTAGAAGTGCTGAATGCAGAGGAGATGACCGAAGATAGCAGAAGGGAATTTCTTGACGTGAGTAAACAGTTGGATGATTTAATGCTTAAGCAAGATATTTTTTGGCGTCAGAGGACCCGAGTGTCATGGTTAAAATATGGGGATAGAAACACTAAATTTTTTCATTCCAAGGCATCCCAATGAAGGCGTAGGAATTTTATTGAGGGAATCAAGAATGCTACTGGGGTATGGGTGGAGGAAGTGGATAAAGTGGCGGAGGTGGCATCAGAGTATTTCATGAATATTTTTAAAGTAAGCACTTGTGACAGAATGGAGGAATGCCTTAATACAGTTAACAGAAAAATAACTGATGGTATGTTGGAAGTGCTATCCAGGCCATATAGCAATGAAGAAGTGAAAGCAACGTTGTTCCAGATGGGACCAACAAAGGCTCCTAGACCCGATGGTATGAATGCACTTTTTTATCAAAAATTCTGGCATATTGTTGGTAATGAAGTGACTGATGCTGTGTTAGATTTTCTCCATACTGGTCATATGGTGCCTAATATTAATTATACTCATATTGTGTTGATTCCTAAAGTAAAGAAACTAGAAAAAATGATAGATTTTAGACCTATTAGTCTATGTAATGTGATATATAAAATTATGTCAAAAGTTTTGGCGAATAGGCTAAAGTTGATATTGCCACAAATAATTTCTCCTACTCAAAGTACTTTTGTACTTGGACGCTTATTATAGATAACATGTTAGTAGCCTATGAGACTCTGCATGCCATGCATATTTGGAAAAAGGGGAAGAAGGGGGCTTTAGCTCTTAAATTGGATGTTAGTAAGGCCTATGATAGGGTGGAATGGGGATTTCTTAAAGGCATGATGATTAAATTGGGGTTTCCGGAGGTTTGGGTGGATAGGGTTATGAGTTATATCTCTACACCCTCTTTTTCAATCAGAATTAATGGCAAGGCATATGGGAATATTGTGCCTACTAGGGGTATACGACAAGGTGATCCTTTGTCCCTTTACTTATTTATGATATGTGCTGAAGGATTTATGTCACTCCTTGCTAAGGCCGAATTTGAAGGGAGGTTGCACGGAGTGGCAATATGTAGAAGTGCCCCATCTGTAACTAATTTGCTTTTTGCTGATGATTCTTTGATTTTTTGTTAGGCTAATAAAAATGAAGTGCAGGTTGTTTCTGATACTTTATAGCTATATGCTGAAGCTTCGGGCCAATGCATAAATCTGGAGAAGTCTTCTGCCTATTTCAGTAGTAATGTGTCAGTGGAACAGAAAACATGGATAATTGATAAATTAAAGGTAAAGGAAGTTGAGAAGTTTGATGCTTACTTGGGGCTGCCTATTTTGATAGGAAGAAATAAATATGACACTTTTGCTTTCATTAAGGAACGGGTTTGGAAAAAAAATGCAAGGTTGGAAGGGGAAGTTGCTCTCTCAGGCTGGCAAGGAGGTTCTCATCAAAGTTGTGGCTCAATCCATTCCTACGTATTCAATGGGGGGTTTTTCAATTACCTGGGAAATTATGTGATGAGTTGGATGCTATGTGTGCTAGATTTTAGTGGGGACAAATTAGGGAGGAGAGGAAAATACACTGGAAAAATAGGAGTTTTTTAACATTGTCAAAGAAAGAGGGTGGAATGGGTTTTAGAGATTTACAATCATTTAATTTAGCCATGCTAGCAAAACAGGGTTGGTGGTTATTGTAGGATAAAAACTCTCTTTTGTATAGCTGTTTCAAGACAAAATATTTTCCGAGGTGTGATTTCCTTGAGGTGAAGGATTGTGAAAATAGTTCTTATGTATGGAAGAGTTTGTTAGCAGCTCAACCAGTTTTGAAGAAAGGATGCTATTGGAGAGTGGGTAATGGAGCTTCTATCCGGGTTTTAAAGGATTGTTGGCTACCTAATCAACCAACAAAAAAAATTCTTTTTCAACCGGAAGAGGAGATTTGGGAGTGGAGGGTCTCGGATTTAATTGCTTGGCCGAAGCACTAGTGGGACAAAGAACGTATCACTGCCATGTTCCATCCATTTGGTGCAGATGCTATTCTCCAAGTGCCTTTGAGTAGGCGGGTGGTGCAAGATGTGGTGGTGTGGTCTAGTTCAAAAAAGGGAAATTATACAGTGAAGTTCGGGTATTATGTGGCAAAGTAGCTATGGATGGAAGAGAGCAACTTTGGGGAGTCATCAAGGCAAAGAACGAATGGGGCACTCTGGTCACATATCTGGCAGGCCAATGTTCCTAACAAGATTAAAAATTTTTCATGGTGTGCATGTTTGAACATTCTGCCTACACAAGCAAATATGGCACGCAGAAGGGTAGTGGAGGAGGCACAGTGTTGTTTCTATCAGCTTGAGGATGAATCGGTTTTGCATGTGCTGTGGGGTTGTAAGGCAGCACAGGATGTTTGGGCTAGGAGTTTAACTCGACTTCAAAAATCAGGTACTATGCAGATCGATTTTCTATAGTTGGTTACAAGTTTAATGTTGAGACTTTCAGGGGAGGAATGTGATATGTTTTGGGTAACTTGTTGGCAGATATGGAATTAGCATAATACAGCCATGCACGGGGGTGTATTCCAGCATCCTTCAAGTCATTTTAGCAAGCATTGGAGTACTTGAGAGAGTTTACAGAGGAACAAGACCAGCTGCGTGTATTAGCTCCAATTTTGTCCACACTGCAACAGGTATGGCAGCCTCCGATGGATAATTGCTTCAAACTGAATTTTGATGGTGCTTGCTTTGATGAGGGAGCTGCTTCGGGCTATGGGGCTGTGATTAGAAATGAAAAGGGCGAAGTAATGGCTGCTTTGGCTGTGAACGGTGGTGTTGTATGGGATAGTGAACAGGTGGAAGTCCTTGCATGTCGTATATCCCTCGAGTTTGCAATAGACGCGGGCTTCATGGAAATTATTTTGGAAGGTGATAGTGTGGTGGTGATGCAAACGGTTTCCCGGGCTCAACCGAATCTTTCCCGGCTTGGATTAATTTATGAGGATATTTGGTGCTTGGCTGCAGGCTTTAGATCCATTTCGATTAATTGTGTTAGGTGTACTGTTAATGGTGTCACTTATGCTTGGCTAGATTTACTAAATTAATTGATGATGATATTGTTTGGTTGGAGGAGGATCCCCCACTTGTGGTGGATGCTTTGTATTTGGATGCTAATGCTTTAAATTAATGAAAATTGGTTGGTTCCGGCTTCCACAAAAAAAAAAAAAAAAAAAAAAAAAAAAAAAAAAAGAAAAAGAAAGAAGAAAAGAAGAAGAAGAGAGTATATTGTAATTTCATAGGTTTAAAATAATCTAACCAAAGTTATGCATTTTTTAATATTAAGTTAATTTCATCATATCACTAGCACTTTCACTCACCAGGATACATCATACTTGCAATATAAATTTACATTGTAGACACACCAAATGTTATACACATTTGTAAAAAATGTACAATATTTACTATTTCTTTTTTTGTGTATCTATCTTGTAAATTTACACTGTACCCTGCAATGTTAAAAAAGAATTCCCTCTTGTTTTTTTAGCATATACCAAAGTTTTTGGTGAAGGTGGAATTCGATTAGAATAAGATATTTTCTCACAATTTAAGCTAATTGTATTTGCTAAAATGCTATTTTTAGCACTACAAACTACAAAAATAGGGTTGCATTGGTGGAGCTGTAGCTAAAATTTTTTACTCTTGAGTAGCTTTACACGGTAGCTCAAATGGTAAAACAATATAATATATTTTATGTAGTTGTGATTGTGGTTGTTGTTTATTATAGTGAATATATTATTTTATTATATTGTTTATATTATTTTAATGTGTTGAATGCTAAAATAAAATCACTATGATGTTGGATGTTTGGTAAAGTAAAGTAGTAAAATAAATAAAATAACTTTTTGTAGTGTTAAAAGCTAAAATTTTTGGTACCAACAACACTGATACTCTCCACTAATCCGAGCTATCAGGCAATCACCATGGAGCAAATCTTAGACTCATTTCCTTGAGATGTGAGACTTTGACATGTAATACTAACAAGAAATAGATACGCACTCTGCTTAAACTTACAGCTTAAGTAGCACATGTGCCCACACTCTCCACCAACTTTTCATACACTTAAGTTCAATCTAGCCTAGGATATAACCAAAATTGGAAAGAGAAGATAAAGAATACACAGTAGAGTGGAGAAGCCATGGGAGGAGGAGCAACGCATATTGACCTTCCTAAGATGAAGTTCAAAACTTCTTCCTCTAATCTACCTTCTCTGTCACCTTCTTCTTCTTCTTCTTCTAATAATCTAAACCTTCCAGTTTCAGCAACTTTTACTGGAAGTCTTACAACATCTTGTTCTGCTACTAGATGCTCCAGCCACAGTGAAACTTGTGGAAAACTGGAGACTGTAGATGGAAGAGAAGAAAAAAGAGCAACTGGGTCTCTCTATAATCTTGTTTTTGGACAAGTTCCATCCCAGTTGGAGATTGAAAATGCAATTCGTGCCCTCCAAAAGTGAGTAGAAGTAGTAGTCGTAGTACAATTATGCTTCTTTTCTGTGATTGTGCATGTTTTCTATTTTTGTAATATTGAAAAATCTGCGTCTAAATTCTAATGCCAGTTTAATGAAAAAATCAACTATATCACTGCCTTATCTCTATTTTGGCGATCGTTTTGTTAAAAGTTTTTAGTCGTAATGATTCAATTTGGAAGACTACTTTAAGTTCTTATTGAAATTAAATTTTTAGGTAGCTAATTTGGCTTATTTGGAAATAGTGTACAAAAAAAGGAGCTCATATATGGGCAGGACTGATGATTCAGCTTAATTCTTTAATTAGTATGTAATACAAATTGGAAAATTTTTTGAAGTGCTATGAAGCATATAATATATAATTTTTACCCAATAATACACTTTCAGTTCGGATTTTTCTGCAGCTTTTAGCTGCTGTCCAGGTCTGCTAATAATGATGGGTTGATAAAACTCTATATAATTGCATAGCCTTTTTTTTTTTTTTTTTTTTTTTTGGTTAAAAGTGCTGGCCGAATTTTTCTTCCTTATTAAAAAGCCTTTCCAGCAACTGGTAAAATTTAACTCTTTAATCTGTAAAAGCATTACCGTTAGCTCTTTTTATAAAAAATGCTATTTTGACACACCAAAAGCCCATTTTATTATTTTACCACATCATTTTACAATATCCCATTCATCACATCTTTTATTCTTCAATTCTATACATTAAAATAATATTCACAATACATTAAAATAATATATTAACTCCTCATCATCAACTTCAACAAAAACAGCACAACCACCATTGCCATAACAATGGCCACCAACAACCACTGCCGCAACAATACCGACAGCCACCACCAGCACAAACCCACATCCACCAACACCACCTTATTAAAAAAAAAAAAAAAAAACCCAAAAATATCCACCACAACCACTCAATAATCACCACCACAACCACCAAATTGCCGCCACAACCATAGTACCACTGCCACAACTAACCCACAACCCACTACATTCACAAACCTCAAAACCCATCCCAAATCAAACAAACCCAAAAGCAAAACCCACCATTGCAAGCCGATTGAGAGAGATGTGAAGGTGGGAGGTTCCGATGATGTGGTGGATGGCACGGCAAGCTCGGCGGCATGGCGTGGCATGGTGACGGTGGCATGGCGTGGCGTGGTGAGGCCATGGGTTGTTGTGGATGTGGTGGGTCGGCTTATGGTGGTTTGGATGGGTTTCGATTGGGTTGTGGGTTGTTGATTAGGCCATGGGTTGCTGTGGATGTGGTGGGTCGGCTTGTGGCAGTTGGGATGGGTCGGTGTGGCTGTGCTGGTGGTTGGGTTCGTGGGTCATGGCTAGGCGGCAGCTTGGTGAGGCTTGCTCATCTCCACTTTGGTGGTGGCTCATGATTCATGAATGGGAAGAGAATAGAGCAAAAGGGAAGAGGGGAGAGCAAAAAGTCTGGGAGAGTGGAGATGGAGAAGCAGTGAATGTGTGGCTGAACGTGAAGATAAAAAGATATTTTAATTGAGATGGGAGAGAAAGATGAATAAAAAATAATAAACACCATATGCCATTTTCATCCGTACCATGCCAAAGATGAGAGTGTATTGTATCATGTCTCATAATTTTTTGGCATTTAACACACCTCATGATGGTCTGTTTTTGGTGTTTGGTGTGCCAAATGCCAAATATTTGGCATTGGACACACCTAATGGTAATGCTCTAACACCTCATCATCTCACCTATATAATAAATTCCTCCAAGCTATCCAAGAATTATATTTCATATTTGCTTAGATTTTAGTCTCCTATAAAACTCCATAGTTTAACCCTCTCCTCTATATTATTATTTTCTCCTGCGTGCTCACCCACCAACACCATGCCTCCAACCATGGAAGCAGAACAACAAGAAGATCAAGTAGTTGACCAACTACAATTAGAAGAGCTTCACATAGATGAAAAAGAAAGCGAATCCAAGACAGAGATACTAGTCCCAACCCAATGATTTGTTTAACAATTTTATTTCATTATTCAAGATGGGGTCTGTCAATTGATTAGCAATTCTTTCATATATTATTTATGTCTTTAAGGATGACAAATGTCTTTCTTTTCTATAGATTTTTTCTTTATTAATTTCTTTTATGATAGTGATATTATTAAGTGAATAAATTTCTTTTGGGATAAGGGGTCAAATGAATTTAAAAAGTATGTCTTTTCCTGACACATTAGTTTTAATTCCTTCATCTGTCATTAAAAAGGGGTAAAGCAAAGCCACAAAAGGATTTCCTAAAATGACTTTAGATGAAAGATTTTTTTATTAAAACAAAAGCAGTTTCAAAACACATTCCGTCATTACAAATGTGAACATTAGGTAATTTATAATTTATTATCAGTTTTTCTCCATTAGCTTGAGTTAATCTTTCAAATGATTTCTCATAGTACTTTAAAGGTATTAATCCTTCTTGTATGCAATTCATGTCAGAAATTAAAGAAAACTCTTTATTAATTTCTAAAGTGATTTATGTATGCCTTTTTTGGAAAATAACTCTGTCAATTAGATTCAAAAAATATTGTCTATTGTTGTCATGATTGATTTCATTATTATCTAAAACATATTTTCTAATAAAGAGGGGGGGGGGGTCTGTCATAGGTACGTCTATCAGGGGTTTAAACAATCCTTTCAAATTTACTATTTCTGCTATTTTTTGTTCATTTATGTCGATGGAGTTCTCCTCCTTAATTTCTTTTATTTCTTGTTTTACCATTTTTACTTCTGTCGATAATCCCTGTATAGTTACTGGTTTTATTTATTTATTTTTTTATCTTGTTTTATTTTTATCTTTTCCTTTTCCCCCATTCTGTAACATGATGTCCGTATTTTTTACATTTGATACAAGCAACGGGTATGTCTATAGAGTATTTCAACTTAAGTAAATAGTCTTTTTTTATCTTTTAGGTGATTAGGTAGGTTGTCTATCAATCTTATTATCAAGTCTTTTTGTTTTGCTTTTCTTTTATTGATTCTAAGTGGGTTAGTTGATTTTAATTCTTTTTTAATTTGATCTATCTCTTTTTGTTTAACACTAAAGATTTCCATTAATTCATTTATGATGTTTTTCTTAAAATGTAATCTACTGATATGTTTAACAATTTTATTATGTCGATCACATTGTTTCTTAGTATGTCCATATTCTTTACATTTATGACAAATAGTATATCTGTTATGTCTTTCAGCTTTCTCATTATCTGATGAATCAGTAATGTCTAAAACTGTTATATCTCTTTTTATATTTCTTTTTTCTAAGGGTGAATTTATAGTTTCTATCTTTTTGGTTAATTCTGCTAAACTATTATTATCTTATGTGTCTGTCATAGATCTTTCAATTAATTTTAGTTTCTCATCAATTTCTTTCTTTATTCTGTCATCTTCCTTTGGACTATTATTTCTCCATTTTAACTCTAGGATACTATTATTCTGCCTCTCTTGTCTTTCTTGGATACTATTATTCTGTCTTTCTATTCTTTCTATCTCTTTTCTTACTATTCCTTTTCCTATAAGATTCTTTTGTTTATCTTCTGTCAATGTTATTATTTGATCATTTTTCTTATCATCTTATTTGTATGTCATATCTGTTAGTATGTTGGTTGATTTTAATTCTTTGCCAATTATTATACTATCCTTTTCTCTATTAGTTTCATTATGCCAATTATCTGTCATGAGATTTACTATAGGTGATCTAGGATGAGGTTCAAAGTCTTTTTCTCTTAAGGATTTTACTTTTTCTAATAAATCCATTAAGCTGTCACTTTTTCTTTCTACGTTAGTGTATGTCACATGTCTTTCGATTGATTCTAAAGATTTGAACTTATTATTGCTAATTCTAAAAGGTTATTATCATGTCTATCAGTATGTCGGTTGGTTTTATATTCTGTTGATGTATTCCAATTATTATATCTTGTGTTACTAGTTATAATCATCTATATCATCATCAGAATCTGTTTCATTATAATCCATGTTCCCATATAACCAATTATTGTCTATATCTCTTATGCCATAATCTTCATCATAATCATCTATTTCATCATATTCCATGTTTCTTATTAGTGTGTGCCTAGCCTAAGTGTGAACTAGCAATTAGATGATAAGCTGCTAAACATATTCATTCTATTTCTAAACAATCAATAATTACTGGCGGAACTTATTACTAACCACTGGCTCTTGCTATCGGGACCACTTCCTCGGGAAACTCCATTGTGGGACCACCCAAACAACGCTTGTCCGTCGGCTTAACAAAATAGGCTGACCAACGCGATTACTATGGTTTGCCAATGAGTTTGAGTCTGACTTGCGCTAACAAGGAGCAAGTAGTGGTTGTACTAGTAATAATCTGTTCGTAGTAACTTCTTAATTGCACAAAAATAAAACTCATACATCTACCATCCATGGCTTTGATACCATTAACTACCCAGGAGAGAGCATAGCAGTAATATAGAAGTATAAACAAGGATAAAATAGATAATAGAGAATGATAGTTCAATTAGTGTGTAAAACATTTTGAACGTTTAGACTCCCAATTTACAAATTACCAATTCAAGCTTAATGTTAAACAATTAATGTGCAGAATATGAACATAAGCTTAAAATAGAATTGATAAACAATCTAAACCAAATAAAATCACATCCACAGCAAAAATTAAATGGAAAAGATTAAGGGAAGAGAGATGCAAACACAAGGACAACACATGATGTGTTATCAAAGAGGAAACCAAAGGCCTCAACGTAAAATCTCTCCGCCGCCCTCCAAGCGTTAAACAATCCACTAAAGAATATAGTTGGGTACATGAACAGCAGAAGACCCCCCAAGCCTAATCTACCCAATGTACCTAAGCCCTCCAAGCTCCTACTCCAACGAGGTTACGTTGAATCTATTTCTTCTTTAGCTTACCGGATTCCACTACTTGACCATAGCATCAACCAATATGAAATTGATCCCTTCTTAACTGCTTCCCAAACACCAAATGGCCTTCTCACATATATGGGTATGGTGAGAAAAGGTTTTGGTAATGTACCTCTCAAGGATTTGACAATGAAGAGGAAGATAGTAGAGGAATTTGAATAGTCTCTGTGTGAAGATTGGGGATGAATCAGTCTTATTTTTCTCTAGGGTTTCTATCTCAAAATTCTCTCTAGAACCTCTCTCAATTTCGTGGGAATAAGGGTCTATATACAGTGGGGTGAGAAAGGAATGCGAAGAATCAATTTTCCCAAACAGGATGGTTTGGCAACTTGGCCTCACGACTGGACTGAGTCACAAGTTCAAGTCTCGAGCTAACGGCCTAGCCAGCCTGGGACTTTTGTCTTGTAGTGCAATAGCTGGCATGACTCTTCAGCTCCCTTACAAGCTTCACACATGTGTTGCAGTTAGTGGCTTGCCAGTTGTGAGTCAGCTGCGAGTCCCAGTCGTGAGTCTCTGCATCCCTGCACAATCTTGAACATTTCTTCACACTCTCTCACTTACTACCCTTACATGATTCCCACCTAAATACAGGATTACTAATTGCTAAAATACAAGAAAATTTGACATGGAATAAAGCCAACAAGATGGTTGATAAAATTCAACCTTACAGAGAAGATACCTGCAAAATAGATATATTCAAATATAAGGTTAAAACGGAGTATGGAATATGAAAACGAAAACTAGTAAAACCTTACTTGATTGAAAATTTATCTGTCTTTGTTACAAGCTTGAAAATAAACTTCTGTCTTTGAGTTAAAAGATTACAAATAAATTCTGTCTATGAAAATGAAAGATTACAAGGCTATGTCGGTGAGGTTGAGGGTACGGAGGATTACAAGGGTCTATCTTGGGCTAAGAGGGGGAGAGGGTTATGTCTTTTTACTGTAAGGGTTATGTCTAAAATTTCGACCTGTCTTTTATCTTCTGAATCTGTCTTTTTATAGATGAAATAAACCATGGTATATCTTCAAAAGTAACTTGAGTAAGTAAAGTGAACTCGAGTTAATCTGTTTGTAAAAACTTGTAGAATATTGTAGAAATTACTATTGATGAACAGTAAAGGTTTTACTATTCATGAACAGTAGTCTGTCTGGAATCTGTCAGGGCATTATTCACGTGTGCTGGTGAACAGTAGTCTATTAATTTGGAAATGGAAAAGTGACTTCTAATTTGTCTTGAGGTTATTCACGCATGCTGGTGAATAGTGATCTGTCATTATTATCTTTCTTGGAAGAGAGTAGTCATTCTGATGTTCTGTCTTGTTTGGGCCTATTTGTATGTCTGTCAGTTTGTATCCGCATAGTTATCATAATCTAGTGGATCAGAGTCTTCTTCATATTGCTCATGCTCATGGAGTACTCCATAATTACCACATAGAACACAGTATGAAAGAGGAAGATAGGTAGAAGCACGATCCTTTGGACAAAAATGGGCCACTACCACTATTTCCCAAAAAAAATTAGCAATATACCATTGTTTTGGAAATATGTAGGGATCTACCACCTTTTTTGAAACTCCAGTTATTTGAAAAAATGTACTCAGAAAAATTTTGAAAAATTTTTCCATGGTACTTGAGTTTCATGAACTCGAGTACCATGGAAAACTCGATTTTCCTATACTCGAGTACCCAAAAAGTGGTAGCTCCCTACATATTTTCAAAATAGTGGTAGATTGCAACATAGTTTGCAAAAATGTGCTATTTGGTTATTTTCGCCCGATCCTTTGTCATTATTCTAGGATCCTTAGCGATCTTTCTTTTCCCAATAAGCCTCCTTGCAGAAGGTCTTGGTCTATATACAGCTATCCTACTAGTGTAGCCATATAAGTGGAAGTCATTGTCTAATTCCTTCTGTACTTCATAAATCTTGTTATTCATGAAATTAGACCATTCTTGTGCCAAAGCATATGGATCATCAAGTGATAAATAAGTGTCTCCTGTGTACCAGTTATAGCCAGGGCTACAACCATAATCACTTACGAGAACAAAATGTGTGCTGGCCGAGCTTCCATATAGTAACTAGTGTCCTAAGCTGGTACCTCCCCAAATAACTGGGTGTGCGGTGGAGGTTTGCCGAAGGGGGTGTCAATAGCAAAATTACTTTTAACCATCTCAAAAAAAAAAAAAAAAAGGGTTAAGAAGATATTGTTGAAAATAGATTATAAAAGGAAATGAAGTATTTTTTTTTTTTTTTTTTTGAGAGAGAGAGAAATGGAAATGAAGTATGCTATCTAAATTTGGGATAAAAAAACTCTAACTCATGATTAAATTGAATGAGGTTTGACAAGGTAGAACATAATTAAAAGTCAAATGTTATATCTATTTGTCTTATGTTAATTCTAAAAAATAATAACAAAAAAGTAGGCCTCTCACCTAGTGAAAAAAAAGACTGTTTCTATTGGCAAATAGAATGCCTTGTATGTCTATCTTATAATATAAAAATGTTATTAAAGCCAAAAACTTTAATGAATAAAAATTATTATAAAAAGAAAATTTTATTCTTTTCTAATGTTGTACATTCTATTATTACATTTTACTATGGTTGTGAACTTGCGATAGTTTAAGAGTACAAAAATTTTCAATTTCCTAAAAAATTACAGTCTTCCTTTCTCTCTCTATCAAAATTAAAATTAAAATGAATAGTTTTTCAAACAAATTCATTACTAAAATTCATTGTTCAATACTAAAAGTCTAATATTGTCAAGAGAGACTGTGACCATCTCAAACATAATAATTATTATACTACTGATTGTTTAGATTTATTTTGAAAATTTTAAAATATGTTTTATAAATATATGAAAATAGTCCAATTAATATATTAATTTATGTAAAAAGGCTAGATTCTTTTAGGTCTAGTCTTTTATATGAAAATAGTCCAATTTATTTGATTTTAGGTATCATTTTTTGTAGAATAATTGGTTTCCATGGATTTCTACTGAGGGCAATCTCTCTTCTCTTATATTTCTCTATTTTGTATTCATATTATGGGTGCCTGAGAACCGAGGATGAAGTTGAAGGGTCAAAGCATTGGGCTGAGGATCGAGAAGGAAGTTGAGAGGTCGCAACATCAATATGGAAACAATACCAGCCACGGGCTCGAGGAAGAAAGATACTCGTAGAAGGAAATGAATCTGCCAAAGTACTCTATAGTATTTAGATGAAGGAGTTGTACTCTGAAGAAGGTAGAAGTCAATGGTAGGTAGGAAGCTTTAGAACTGATGCAACTTGTTGCATCCGCATTAAATGGTAGACACTAGCTTTATCAACCGCGTTAATGAGGATGTGACCTAAACAGTGTCAGGGACAGCTCGGTGGATTCCTTCCACCACCTTCTTCAGAGACAGACGGCACCAAGTGTCACAAGAAGAAGGAAGTTAGGTAAAAATGAGCGGTAGAGATATAAGGGAAGAAGAAAGAGAGGGGAGGGGCATTGTAAAAAGGGATCAGAAAAAGAAAAAAATGAGAACCAGAAGAGAGATAAAAGTGAATAGTATGATTTATATGTAAACCTAACCTCCTCGGAACAGTTGGAATAGAATTCAGTCTGTCTTTTCTTGATATATAACTTGAATTTAAGTTGAAATTATCCTCAGGCAGTGATCCTTATTGTTGTTTGTTCCCATCTCTCACAAATTATATTGATTTGGGCCAGAATTTGAACTGGACTACTCGCTACTCTAGGTGGGCTTGGTCCATTTATTTTTTGGGACCTTACATTTGGCGCCGTTTGTGGGAACAATGAGTTGTTAGAAGATTTGCCCTGAGTAACTATGGTCAATGTAGGCCAGGATAGGGAGGAGTTAGTTGGCTCCTAGAGGGAGAATCAGTTCGTTAATTTGGAGCGCAGGAGAGATAGGAAACATACTCCAAGTGTTGTGGTGGAATCTCATCACACTGATCACACTGAGTGGAGCCAATCTAGGTCCAGAAGTCATGCTTCACGTGATCAAGAGACACTAAGGTTGCAATGGGAAGTTGATCATCTGCGTAGGAAATTGAGGCGCAGGAGGCATGGCAGAAGGAGTCCAACTTCCCCATCAACTAAGGGCTCAGGAGAAAGTCGTGATCACTCATACCAGTGCATATCCAAAACGCCACCTATCGAGTATTACTCAGTGTCTTCTCAGCGTGACAAGTTGGAAAAAGGCAGCAGCAAATATGAAAAAGGCCCCTCTCATCATACCAAAGGGAACATTGCTATGAGTAAAGCCTTGTAGCAAATTTCGAAGTCCCTTTTTGTAAGGAGGATTAATAAGGCTAGGTCTCCTCACCAGTTTTCCTAGCCAACATTCACCATATATAATGGAAGGACTAATCCCGTGGAGCATGTTAGCCACTTTAATCAAAAGATGATCGTCCATGCCAGCAATGAGGCTCTCATATGCAAGGTGTTCCCCTCCAACTTTGGGATTGTTGCCATGTGCTGGTTTGATGCTTTGGAGGAGGGGTCAATTGGGTCCTTTGGGGAGTTGACAAAGGCATTTGGTGCCAGATTATTAACCTATGATAGAGTCCCCGGCCAATGGATTCTTTGCTCTCTATGATCATAAGGGAGGGGGAGACCCTCAATGCTTACTCAGATTGGTATTAGGAGATGTATAACGAGCTCGACGAAGATTTTGAGGATGTAACAGTAAGGACCTTCAAGGTCGGTCTCCCTATAGAGCATGACTTAAGGTAGTCATTAACAATGAAGTCTGCCCTAAACATGCGCCAGCTTATGGATCGCATAGACAAGTATAAGAGGTTAGAGGAGGATCAGATACAAGGGAAGGGTAAGGCTAAGATGTTCCCCGAAAAGAGGGATCCTCGGGGAGGAGGATATCACAATGATTGAGTTCGAAGAGACTTCCCCAATCACACAACATCCACGGGATTTCATACAGGAGATCCATACAGGAGGAACCAAAGCTTGTACTGCCATTACCATCAGGATAGAGGACACACCACGAAGGACTGCAGGACCTTGTGTGATCACCTCAGTCATTTGGCCAAGGCAGGAAAGCTCAATTATTTCCTGCATCAACCTAATCAGCAAGGCAGACATTCGGGAAATGGGGTGCAAGGGAACACTGTTCCTCGGCAAGCTTTAGGCACTATTAATGTAATCTTGGCTAGGCTAGGGAGTGGCATTGGGGCAAGCTCCAGGGTTATGTCCATAGTTGGGGGCTCCAACCTGGAGGCTGGAAATCAAACTCCCAAGAAGGCCAGAGTGATAACTACACCTACCCTGAGCTTTTCCAAGGAGGATAAATTGGGAACCCTTCAACCACATAATGACACCCTAGTTGTCACTGTTAGGATTGGGGGCTATGATGTGAAGAGAGTACTGGTCGATTAGGGAAGTGGAGTAGAAATCATGTATCTAGACTTGTATCGAGGGTTAAACTTGAGGCTCGAGGATCTCGAAGGATATGATTCTCCGCTCATGGGTTTGGATGGCAAGATGGTGATTCCCTAAGGAATGATAAGACTTCCTGTTCAGGTCGGGGATGTGGAAGTTCAGATCAACTTCATTGTAGTAAAGGCATTTTCCCCATATACAGCTATCCTAGCTAGACCTTGGCTTCACGCCATAGGGAGAGTACCCTCAGCTTTACACCTGAAGTTCAAGTACCCCACTCAGGGAAGAGTGGAGGAGTTGGTAGGGGATCAAGACTTGGCCAGGCAGTGCATGATATCAGCAATCATGCAATGTTCGTCGGGTCTTGCCGAGGTGACTAAAGACCCAATCTTATAGCAATGAAAGGGACCTATCGCAGAGCAGCAGATCAAGGTATCCAAAGAATCATCTGAGGAGTTAGAAAAGGTGGTAATAGAATAGGACCCGGAGCAGTATTTTCAAGTAGGCTAACAGTTGCCACTTGTAGAAAAGACAGAGTTAGTGAATTTCTTGAGGGTAAATATCAATGTTTTTGCATGGAATGCTTATGACGTTCCAGGGGTTTATCCCGTGTTGGCATGTCATCGTTTGAACGTCGATTTTGAGGCTGTGCCACTCAAGTAGCCTCCTCAGTGGTCATCCGGGGTCCATGCCGAGGCAATCAAGGTGGAGGTAAACAAATTAAAGTAGGCTGGGCTATCAAAGAGATCTTCTACCCTGAATGGTTGGCTAACATAGTGGTGGTTAAAAAGAAAAACGGGAAATGGTGAGTGTGTGTGGATTTTACGGACTTGAACAAAGCTTGCCCAAAACAATCCTTCCTAATTCCTAGAATTGATCAATTGGTGAATGCCACGGTAGGACATCCTCAGATGAGTTTCCTAAATCCTTTTCAAGGCTACCATCAGATACCTATGTTATTATCTGACTAGGAGAAGACAACCTTTCGTTCCTCGAATGGGAATTATCATTATCATGTGATGCCCTTCGGCCTTAAAAATGCTGGTTCCACCTATCAGAGAATGGTGATGCAGATGTTTGAAACGCAAATTAGGAGGAACATGGAGGCATACATTAATGATATGGTGGTTAAGAGCAAGAAGGTAGAGGAGCATCTGAAGGATCTGGGTGAAACTTTCTTAGTATTGAAAGAACATAAATTGCACCTCAACGCATCCAAGTGCTCTTTTGGGGTTGACTCGGGCAAATTCTTGGGATACCTGATTACTCACCATGGAATTGAAGTCAACCCAGATCAGATCAAGGCTATTAACAATCTGCATCCTCCTCGGAATCCCAAAGAAGTGCAGAAATTGACTGGGATGACAGCTGCCTTGAACAGGTTCATCTCTTGATCTGCTGACCGATGTCGCCTTTTTTCTAGCTACTTCATAGATGGAAGGATTTTCAGTGGTCTGAGGAGTGTGTAACGGCTTTTGAGGACCTCAAACATTACTTGTCCAATCCACCAGTACTCTCCTGACCTGATAAGAAGGAAGTGTTATATGCGTACTTAGTAGTCACCAAGCATATTATTGGTTTCGTCCTAGTTAGGAATAAGGATGAAATTCAGAAACCCATCTATTATGTTAGCAAATCCCTGTAAGAGGTTGAGACACGCTATGTCCCCTTGGAAAAGGTAGTGCTGGCCATTGTGCATGCCACTAGGAAGCTTCCTCATTACTTCCAAGTTCACACCATTGTAGTACTTACCCAACTCCCTTTGCAAGCCCTACTAAGGAAATCTAATTACACTGGTAGGATCACCAAATGGGGGACCAAGTTAGAAGCCTATGATGTTAAATATATGCCTCCGATCACCGTGAAAGGACAGGTTCTTGCAGATTTTGTAGCCGAGTTCGCAGAGGGTGTCCCTGAGGAGGAAAAGGTAGTTATGGGTATATCAGTCTCACCAAAAATAGATACCCCCTTGTGGAAAGTTTATACGGATGGATCCTCTAATCGAAAGAAGGTAGGAGTAAGGATTGTATTGGTCACCCCCGAGAAGTTGATAATGGAGAAATCATTACGGTTGGGATTCTTAACCACCAACAATGAGGCCGAGTACGAAGCCTTGCTAGTAGGGGTAGCTATGGTTAGACTATTAGGAGGAGAAGTGGTAGAAGTGTACTCAGATTATAGGCTGATCGTTGGCTAGGTCAATGGTGATTTTAAGGCTAGGGATGAAAGGATGCAGGGTTAGCTTGCTAAAGTGCAGAATGCCCGAGTTCAGTTTAAGAGTTTTGTTTTGAGGCAGGTCCCAAGGGGACAAAATTCTCATGTGGATTCTCTGGCAATGTTGGCTACCTCGCTAGAGTCAAATCTTCCTTGGGTTGTTGTTATTAAGGAAATGGATAGCTCAAGCCTTGTAGGGATACCTTTGATAGGGGTGTGCAGCCTACATATGGGTCGAGCTGGATGGATCCCAGAGTGTCCTTTTTGAAACAGGTTATTTAGTTAGTTACAATTCCAAGTATGTTAATCACATTTAGCACATGTTGGAATTATTAATGCACATGGGGAATAATAGAACCAATAGGATGAGGCCATGTGGGCCAATGAGATTAGAGCCAGTCTCCTATAAATACATGATTGTAATCTAATATGAGATATCAATTGAAAATTAAACCAATTTCTTAGTGCATTAGTGCATATCTCTCTCTCTCTCTCTCTCTCTCTCTCTCTCTCTCTCTCTCTCTCTCTCTCATCAATCCCCATTAGGAACCATCGAGTTCCTAATACCCTATTAGAAGAACTACATGAGGACATTTATGGGAGTTATATGGGAGGAAGGTCTCTGGCACACAGGGCCCTCACTCAAGTGTACAGGTGGCCTTGCAGCGGAAAACCTCTCAGGACTACACAAAAAAAAAAAAAAAATGTGACCAATGTCAAAGATATGCTTCGAATATTCATCAGCCAGGGGGAATTCTGAATCCTTTATCCAATCCTTAGCTATTCGCCCAGTAGGGCTTGGACATAGTAGGACCCTTTCCCCGAGCTGTAGGGAACCAAAGATGGCTCTTCGTCGGCACAAACTATTTTACCAAGTGGGTAGAGGCCGAGCCCCTTGCCAATATTCGAGACGTAGATGTCAAGAGATTCATTTGGAAGAGCATTGTCACCAAGTTTGGAGTTCCTCATACCCTGATCTCGGATAACGGCCTTCAATTTGACAGTAAAGCCTTTCGTAGATATTGCGGGAGTTAGGAATAAGGAATGGATATTCTACGCCTACTTATCCTTAAGGGAATGGGTAAGTCAAGGCCAACAATAAAGTTATAGTGGCTGGACTAAAGAAAAGATTAGACGATGCCAAGGGAAGATGAGTGGAAGAATTGCCCTATGTGTTATGGACCTATCGTACCAGACCTCGGAGGTCAACAGGGGAGACCCCCTTTTCAATGACCTATGGGTCAGAAGCAGTAACCCCCTCGAATCTGGTTTCCTAACTTTAAAAACGGATCAATTCAATGTTGAAGAGAACCATCATTTACTCTTGGACAGCCTGGACCTGGCTGAGGAAAGACGAGAGGTAGCAACAATGAAAATGGCTTACTATCAGCAGAGACTTAAGCAAAGATATGACAAAAGGGTAAGAGCTAGACCCCTAGCCCTAGGAGATCTGGTCCTAAGAAAGGTGGTAAGGATAGCCAAGAACCCTGCTTGGGGCAAGCTAGGCCTTAACTGGGAGGGACCATATAAAATCACTTCCATTGCTGGTGTGGGGGTTTATTTTCTTGAGGATTTGGATGAAAATGTAATTCCATGACCTTGGAATGTAAACTATCTATGGCACTACTATTATTAATAAATTTTGTTGCCATTCAAATCTTGCTTGGTTGTATATTGTTATGGATGTGTTAAATAGAAACAATGGGTTGTTGAAAATGTTCTAAGTGTTAAATAGAACTTAGGTCTTGCCTAGATCCTCAGCCACAAGCCTGGGGAAATTAACATTGCAAGAATATTCTAAGTGTTAAACAGAACCTAGGTCTTGCTTGGCTCCTCGGCCACAAGCTTGGGGTAAATTAACATTGCAAGAATATCCTAAGTGTTAAACAGAACCTAGGTCTTGCCTGGCTCCTTGGCTAGAAGCCTAGAGTAAATTAACATTACAAAAATATTCTAATTGTCAAAAAGACTAAGCAGTAAGGGCCAAAGGCATTTCCTCGAGCTTCTAAAGTAGTGCCAGCATGTTTGTCCACATCCATATCCAGTTTCAAGTAAGTGTTGATTGATAGTTTGATTAGATTTTATAAGTTAGTTCACTTTTTATGTCATAATAGAATTACAGATTGCTATGGCATGATTATCATGAGGAGGGAACAGTAATTGAATTGTAAGGTAAAAGGCACATGTAAAAAATACAAATATATATAAGTACAAAAAGACAAGTACTATTAAACTTCAAACTTATTTTTTCATTAAATATGAGGATTTCATTACAAAAAAGGGAACACTACATATACGCGATGACCATTACCAAATTTGCCTGAAACCTATTATTGGCTAAAGATAAAACTAGGCCTCTGACTCCTGTTCTTGGGCTCCCTTCTTCTTCTTCTTCTTCTTCTTCAAAAGGATCCCTTTAGCCACCTCCTCCTCGGCCACTACTTCAACCACTTCCAGCAGAGGTGGAGTTTCCTTTTTCTTTTCTTTTCCTTTGGTTATGGTAGAAGGGGGATCGTCACTCAGTTCGGCTAAAGAAGACTGAAGGGTAGAGCTTGGATTGAATGGGAGCTGGGGAGGAGTGGGAGCCAAGCGTAAGACAAGTGGGTGGTACACCTGGTCGAGAGCCTGAAGCTTCGACTTGGTGCTGACCCTTGTAGCAGTTAGGGCTTGGCCCTACACCTCCAAACAGAAGGCGTGGGCAACGTCCCTAAGCTAGGCAGTAAGGCTCTCAACTGCCTTAGTTATCCTAGCATTATAGGCCACCTGCTCGACCACTGCCTTCTCCTTTTCCATGGTTTCTAACTGTTTGTTAGCTTGTTTTAGCTCCACCATGGTTAAGGTCATCTTGTTCTCAGCCTTCCTTTAAGCTTCCAAGGCATCAACGGCATGTTTTTCATAGCCCTTAAGGGCAGACTCTACATTCCTATAGGCCTTCTCCACCTCGGCCAGCTGAGCAAAAGTCTCCCTCAACTTCTTGTCAGCATCTGAGTAGGCCTTCTCAGTAGCCTCCTATTTGTTCTTGGCATCCCTAGCCATGTCCAAGGAGTGGTCCACCCAGTCCTCTGCCATGAAGGCAGCTTGGAGAGCCTGTAGTTAAAAAAAAAATAAAAAAAATAAAAAAAACAACAACAAGTGTTATACCATGTACTTAAAAGTTTTAAAAGGAAGTCACAATGGTCCAGTCCCGTACCTTAGCCAAGTTTTGTTTCAAAGATAGGAAGACTTCTCGCTTCCTAAAGGACTTCAATTCTGCCATGTCTTCGGGCAGACACAGTGCCTTTTCTAGGCACTTTGCAACCAGTCTGGAGCAGCCCTTCTTAGGGTCCCTCAAATTGGCATCGTCCAGTACTGGGCTGCCTGAACTTAGAGTGAAAATAGGCCTCCAGATGGAGGCCTTCCTAGACTGCTCTCCACCAACATCCTTAGAAGTCCCAGTGTGCTTGGACTTCTTCCTCTGTTGCCCTTTTCCTAAGTGAGCTTCCTTGGCTGGGGGATCAGCAATCTCCCCCTCCTCCACCACCTCAGTGCCTTGCCTTCATGGCCAAGTTTTCTCTTCTTCTCAGTAGCCTCGGCTGGGGAGGTGTGTGTTGCTGCAGGAGTAGGGAGGCGAGGGGCCACTGCAATAGCCGGGGTGGTGCCTCTGGCATGTGTAGTTAGTAATGTGATGAGGTCTGGAGTTTTCTTCTCAAAGCCCACGTTTACTGGTGGAGGCGCTTGTGAAGTGCTGGGGGTGTCCGGGCAGTAGAAAATTTCAAAAATCTTTATCTATCACCTTCTAGACAAACTCAGATGTGGACTCCTTGGTCTCAGCGTCAGATGGGATAGGAGGTTCCTGAGAGTAGAGAAGTCTAACTGCTACGGGTTTTGGGATTTGAGCATCTTGAGTCCCTTCAAGGGGTGGTTCTGTTGTCTATTAGGGCCAAGCGAGGGTCCCAGGCTTTGATGACGTTCTTCAGACTCTAGAAGCACTTGGAAGGTTTATAGCCAAGGATGACGTGAGCCGCCCTGAGTTGCCCATCCTTGTGCAAAAATATTTCTGATCGGAGGATCCTGCTTAAGTCTTTGAAATTCACCAAGTGTTTGGTTGGAGCTTTGTGGTACTCGTCTGCCAGATGAAACCATAGGGGTTGTTAGTAAAATAAAAATAAAAACTCTAGCACTAGAAGAACCGCATAAAATCCTAAGTATGACCCCGGTCCTCGGGAGTGCTACTTGGTTCCCCTTCCTGGGTAGGGCAATGCATCCCGTCATGCCATCCTCCTAAGACGATAAGGAAATCCTCATCCATGCCTTTGCTCGAATTAGGTAGGTAGGAGATTAACCTAACTGAGGGGACCCTACATTTCATGTAGTACTTCGTTTTTCCCCCCTTTTGGTAGTTATAAACCTAATTCACATTGTGCTA
Source organism: Quercus mongolica (assembly GCA_011696235.1). NCBI lineage: Eukaryota > Viridiplantae > Streptophyta > Magnoliopsida > Fagales > Fagaceae > Quercus > Quercus mongolica. The sequence continues at coordinate 31,386,867 of CM022236.1, forward strand.
GGTGAGGTTAGTCCCCATGCTATGGTTTATGGCATCCACACATCCGAGGATCCTAAAAATGTTTGGCGAGCATTGGGTCGGGGTTAACTTATCGTTTATAAGGTAGTCCTTAGTTACTATCCCTATAGGAAGTTCCATCCCGCCTTCAAGGAAGGCGATCATAGGAATGACCACGAACTCGGGAGGTCTTTCCAAGACCAACCACTCACCTTCCTCACAATGTCTAAATTCAACATTATTGGGGATCCTGTATTGAGCCCTAATGGTCGCCCTAGCTTCATCAATATCTACTAACCTAGCGTACCTTCCCATAGTCTCTAGAAGGGCAAAGTATGAAACTTGTAAAAAAAAAAAAGAGCAAGGAAAACGAACACACCTACTGATGAACGCAAAGAGTTCTCCTCGGGAGGTTTCCTCTTCAAACTTAGATCACTAGAATATCAAAATGAGCCTCAGCCAGCTCTGAATCCTCCTTTTATAGGAGTGAAAAAGTGGGCGGTAAAATTCCCCCCATAAATGAAAAGAAAGGAGAGCCATATGGTTTTGATCGAACCGTAGAACGTGGGGAGACAAGTACTGTCTGACGCCATAAATGGTAGGTCATGGATTCTAAAGTGCCAGGAGCGTGCAAATGATAGATGAAAGGACATACATACGTGGGAATGCATGTGGTACGTGCATGTTTTGCTTGGAAAACTAAAACCTCGCTTTTGTCTCATAGACAAATAGTGAAAGTTTTAGATGGCTATTATGGATGCTTGAGGACTGAGAATGAAGTTGAAGGGTTAAAGCATTGGGCTGAGGACTGAGAAGGAAGTTAAGAGGTTGCAACATCAATATGGAAACAATACCGGCCACAGGCCCGAGGAAGAAAGATACCTGAGGAAGAAAGATACCTGGAGAAGGAAACGAATCTGCCAAAGTACTCTATAGTATTTAGAGGAAGGAGCTGTACTCTGAAGAAGGTAGAAGTTGCAAGGTTGAATTTTATCAACCATCTTGTTGGCTTTATTTCGTGCCAAATTTACTTGTATTTTAGCAATTAGTAACCCTGTATTTAGGTGGGAACCATGTAAGGGTAATGAGTGAGAGAGTGTGAAGAAATGCTCAAGATTGTGTAAAGATCCAGAGACTCGCGGCTGGGACTCGCGGGTGACTTGCAACAGGCAAGCCGCCAACTGCAGCACACGAGTGAAGCGTGCAGAGAAGATGAACAGTCACTCCAACTGGAGTACTATAGGACAAAAAGTCTAGACTGGTTGTTCTATTAACTCGCGGCCTGAACTCACGACTCAGTCAAGTCGTGAGACCAAGTTGCCAACCAACTCTATTTTGAAAAACCTGACTCTTCGCATTCCCCTTTCACCCTAGTATATATAGACATTTATACCCACGAAATGTAGAGAGCTTCCAGAGAGAATTTGAGAGAGAAACCCTAGAGAAAAAAAAGATTGATTCATCTACAATCTTCACATAGAGACTCTTCAAATTCCTCTACTCTCTTCCTTTCCATTGTTACATCCTTGAGAGGTACATTACCAAAACATTTTCTCACCGTACCCATATCTGTGAGAAGGCCATTTGATGCTTTGGGAAGTAGTTAAGAAGGGACCAATTTCATATTGGTTGATGCTATGGTCAAGTAACGGAATCTGGTAAGCTAAAGAAGAAATAGGTTTGGTGTAACCTCATTGGAGTAGGAGCTTGGAGGGCTTAGGTACATTGGGTAGATTAGGCTTGGAGGGTTTTCTGCTATTCATGTATCCTAATTACATTCTTTAGTGGATTATTTACCGCTTGGAGGGCAGCAGAGAAGTTTTACGTCGAGGGTTTCGGTTTCCTCTTCGATAACACATCGTTGTGTTGTCCTTGTGTTTGCATCTCTCTTCCCTTAATCTTTGTCATTTAATTTCTGATGTGGATGTGATTTTATTTGGTTTATATTGTTTATCGATTCTATATTGAGTTTATGTTCATATTCTGCACATTAATTGTTTGATATTAAACTTGAATTGGTAATTTGATAATTGGGGATCTAAACGTTCATAGTGTTTTATACACTAATTAAACTTTCAATTGGTATCAGAACGGGTGCACTTGTTGTGGTTTAATTACCTAAGTGCGATTCTAGACCCTGTTGCTATGGATGCAACTATGGAAAAGGCCATGCTGAATTATGGTTTAAATGTTTGTGATAATGACTCTATGAGTGTGTTTGAAGGGTGTCGTATCAATGAACTCTTAGAGTTATTAAAAATAAAGAAACATGCTAGGATGTTTGTTCACATGTTGAAATATTTTGAGAATAAGAATCAGATCTTACACAATAGCCTATCTGAATCTAACTCTTTGATCAAGAAGTACAAAGGAAAAAATACAATATTGTGTGAGAAGGTTGATAATCTGAAAAAGAAAATTCAATCTAACAGAAGCATGAAAATTGAAGATAAATTTCTGTTTGAAGGTCAAGAATGTTTGTCTCATGCTTGTTTATTTGTGCACACCTCATTGAAGGTATTTAATTCATGCTTATGGTATCTTGATAGCAGCTGTTTTCATCATATGACAGGAGATAATTCATTGTTTAAGACACTCAAAGAGAAGGTTGGTGACTATGTGATGTTTGGTGGTGGGAGTCATGTTCAAGTTCTCGGCAAATGGACTATTGAGATAGCGGGATTACCTCTATTGAAAGATGTCTTATACATCAAAGAGCTGAAGGTGAATCTCTTAAGCATCACTTAGATATGTGATGAGAATTTTCTTGTCCAATTCTCAAAGAAGGGATGCATAATCATTAATGAAGAAGGGATTCAAGTCTTGGAAGGAAATAGGACTATCGATAATTGCTATAGAGTAGTTCCTACGACACCCATTTCGTGTAGAAGTGCTTGTGTTGACATGTTGGAACTTTGGCATCATAGATTTGGGCATGCAAATTTCAAACAAGTAGCTAAAGTATCTAAACTTGAAGCAGTTAAGGGACTTCCAAAGTTTGGAAAGGTGAAGAAGACTATTTGTGGTGCATGCCAAATGGGAAAGCAAACAAAGGCAAGCCATCACAAGGTGAATGTGATTGCTACTTCACGATATTTAGAGCTTCTTCGCGTTGATTTAATGGGGTCTACAAGAACTGAAAGTCTAGGAGGAAAGAGGTACATTATGGTCATTTTTGATGATTTCTCATGATACACTCGGGTTGTGTTTCTTAGAGAAATATAAGAAGCATGTGAGAAATTGGAAACTCTTTGCAAGAGACTACAAAATGAGAAAGGGGTTCCTATTGTCAAGATAAGAAGTGATCATGGCAAGGAATTTGAGAATGCAAGATTTGAGTCATTTTGTGAAAAGAATGGAATCAAAAGGGAATTTTCAGGCCCCAAAACTCCTCAGCAAAATGGAGTGGTAGAGAGAAAGAATCGGGTGATTCAAGAGATGGCAAGAGTTATGTTACTAAACAAGCAAATTCCTCAAAAGTTTTGGGGAGAATCCGTGAACACCTCATGTTATATTGGTGATAGAATATTCTTCCGAGTGGGAATAAAGAAGACCGCTTATGAGATTTGGAATGGAAAAAAGCCGAGAGTAAAGTACTTCCGAGTGTTTGGAAGCAAGTGCTACATTCTAAATGATCGGGAGAACCTTGGGAAATTTGATGCAAAAGGTGATGAAGGCATTTTTCTTGGGTATTCTACTACTAGTTGGGCATATAGGGTTTTCAACAAGAGAACTAAGACAGTAATGGAGTCCATCAATGTAAAAATTGATGATGCCATAGCAAAGGTAGAGATGGTTGATGATGGAGAAAGACCGAGCACCAAAGAACCCACTGTTGAGGTCAAAGCTCTTGATATAGAAGTTGAAGGAACTATACCGGAAAAGGAATCAACTCCCATGAACCCAAGAATAGAAACAAGATTAATATCTAGAACATCAAGTCCTCTTACTCCTCCGAAAGTTCATCCTCCCATCTCTCGGAATGATGAAGTCTCCACATCAAAGAAGCCATCATCAAGAGTGATTAAGAACCATCTGGATAGCAACATTATAGGGTCTTTAGATGAAGGTCTTCACCTTAGAAAAGGAAACATACTTTTGGCCAATCATGTAACATACCATTGCTACCTTGCTCAATTTGAGCCAAAGAGGGTAGAAGAAGCTTTCCAAGATGAAAATTGGGTTGTGCATGAAGAGCTGAATCAATTTGTAAGAAATGATGTGTGGGAACTTGCTGCAAGGCCTGAAAATGTTTATGTCATCGGCACAAAAAGGATATTCAAAAACAAGACCAATGAAGATGGAGAGACAATCTGGAATAAATCTCGGTTAGTAGCTCAAGGATACACTCAAGTAGAAGGAGTAGACTTTGATGAATCCTTCGCTCTAATGGCAAGACTTTAGTCTATTCGAATTCTTATGTCTATTGCATGCACTATGAACTTCAGATTCTACCAAATGGATGTAAAATGTGCATTTCTAAATGGATACCTAAATGAAGAAGTGTTTGTTGAACAACCCAAAGGCTTTGAGGATCCTCACTTCCCTGATCATGTGTTGAGATTGAAGAAAGCTCTTTATGGCTTAAAACAAGCTCCTAGAGCTTGGTATGATCGGCTTACCCATTACCTCCTGGAAGGAGGATTCAAAAGGGGATATGCTGACCAGACTCTGTTTGTCAAGAATGATGAAAATTACCTTCTCGTGGCTCAAGTATATGTAGATGACATAGTATTTGGAGCTACTATTGATGATCGGGCTATAGAATTCTCTGAGGAGATGAAGAAAGAATTTGAGATGAGTATGGTAGGGGAACTTACATTTTTCTTGGGCCTTCAAGTCAAACAAAGGAAGGAAGGCATATTCATGTCACAAGAAAAGTATGCTAGAAACATTGTCAAGAAGTTTGGACTAGACTCCAAAAAACATGCCTCTACTCCCATGAATTCGTCTACAAAAATGAATGTTGATTCTTCTGGAGTGGAAGTGAGTCCAACCTTGTATAGGAGTATCATTAGAAGTCTACTCTATCTTACAGCTAGTAAGCTGGATATTGCATTCAGCGTTGGTGTTTGTGCTAGATATCAAGCTGATCCAAAGGAATCACACTTAACTGCGTTGAAGCAAATTATACGATATATCAATGGAACTCCAGATTATGGGTTGTGGTATTCAAAGGACTCGAATGCATGCCGTGCTAGTTATTCAGATGCAGACTGGGCTGGTAGTGTGGATGATCGAAAGAGTACTTTAGGACGATGCTTCTACCTTGATAACAATCTTGTCTCTTGGATGAGCAAGAAACAAAATTCCGTGTCTCTCTCTACAGCTGAAGCAGAGTACATAGCCGTTGGAATTTGCTGCACACAACTCCTTTGGATGAAGAAGCTACTTCATGACTATGGGATTCCTCAAGATATAATGTGTGTTTTCTGTGATAACACCAGTGCCATAAATCTCTCTAAGAACCTAGTTCAACATTCAAAGTCTAAACACATAGAGATACATTACTATTTCATTTGGGATTTGGTGGAAGAAAAAGTTGTGTGTCTTGAATTCATACACACGGACAATCAAAAGGCAGACATCTTCACCAAGCCTCTCGATGGTCTATGGTTTGAATCCCTCCGTAAGACCATTGGTGTTGGTACAATTCCTTAAATCTCTTGTGTGCTGTGTCTCTTTATATTAAGTTAATTTGTTTGTAAGGCACACACTACTTTGTTGGCTATCTGTATAGCATGATTTTTTTTATTGTTTATTGCTTTATTTGCTTTAGTTGTCTTTACTTAATTGTTTTTTATCAATCTTTTCCTTCTTGTGTGTCAAAAATCCAAAAACCACATAAAAGTAGAAAATCCAAAAAGTTTGATCGACATTGTTGAGTTTTGTCTCAAAATATGTTTTATCTTGTACCTTTGTGCAAATGGCTTTGTGCATCTATGAGCATAGCTTGTTCCCTATGCACTCATATTAGTGTGGGAGAAATCTTGAAATCTATGTGACTGTTGTAAATAGATCTTCAACCTTGTCATGAATGATTAGTGAATGGTTTTGTTGATCTTGAGACATGCATAGACTTGTGTCTATATATCTTCCCACTCTTTATTTTATTGATTTTGCTAAAAGAGCTCACCAAATGTAAATCTCCAAATGAAAAGAGATATTGAGCTACAAAAGCCTGTCGTACATACTAGTATTTGACTAGGAAAAAGGGAAAGTGACTAAAAATTAAAATTGTATGATGCCCAAAAGCCAAAGGCTAACTCATCAAAGTGAAATATCAAAAATTCCAGGCATCGATCTCACAATGAGATGTGTTGATTCAAAAAGATCAAATGATATGTTAAACATGGAGCCAAATGAAAAGCTTCAAAGATATTATACTCAAGTTTATGTGGGAGGTCATATATGCATATTTCTATAATTGAGATAAGTCACATTATCTAGTGCTAGTTGTGTATGCTTTCATTGAATTGATCATTGAAGTTTCACATTAGACTAAGGACTATCTCTTTTTTGATATCCACACACAACACACATGTCTATGTTCAATGAATTCCATATTCATTCGTGTGATTGTACTTGTTTAAATGTGTTTTCACATGCTCAATCTACGTTGATCAATCACAAAAAGATTTTTGAGTGTTTTAGTTATTTTTGGAATGTATTTTGTTTCTACAAAAATTTGTCAAAATTTCAAAAACAGTGTTGCCCTGTTCTGGTTCAGTCACAGGTAGGACTAGTTGCATGCCCCAATCGCGAACCTATACAAAGATTTTTCGTGACTCACTGGTGACTCATTGGAGGGTAAATGCTTCTGTAATGACCCAAGGAAAAGCGCTAGCCACATCTATGTTATACCTCAAAAGGACTAGTCACAATTGAGGCTCCTTGTAGTTGTTAATAAAGCCCAGTTCAACCCAGTAAATACCCGATGTGGGACTCATTACACACCCACACACATTACACAATCAATCAAATTGGGGTATCACAATCTCCCCCACTTAAATCAGTAACATCCTCATTAGGGCCCACTTTATGGGGTAGTGTCTCTGAGCCCACATGGGATTACTGAACCTGGCTCTGATACCATATGTAACGACCTAAGGAAAAGTGCTAGCCACATCTGCACTATACCTCAAAAGGACTAGTCACAATTGAGACTCCTTGTAGTTGTTAATAAAGCCCAGTTCAACCCAGTAAATACCCGATGTGGGACTCATTACACACCCACACATATCACGCAATCAATCAAATTGGGGCATCACAGCTTCAGTAGTGAAAAAGACTTAGAATATTTTTCAAAAATCTGGGTTTCTTACTTTTAGCGACTCATGTTGGCGACTTCTTTGCCAGTGGAAGGTCCAGTCGCGAAAGGTACACAGAGATTTTCGTGGCTCAAATCTTGACTCTCTCGCGAGTGGAACTTCCAATCGCGAAAAACACTTAGAAAATTTTTCAAAATTTTTCTTTCAAGTGTTCTGGCGGCTGGCCCTGGCAACTTGCACGAGACTTGATTCAGCCGCGAAAATCGTGTGTGTTTCACAAAAAGACTCTTTTTCCATACTGTTTTCAAAAAGGGTCTTCATTTCTTTCCCTCGCATTCAGTGAATGTTCATCTTTTGATCTAACTTTCACTCTTTCAACACCACCGTGCTCACACACATCATTTTCAACTACTTTGTCACCACTTTCTCAATCTTTAAGGAAAGGTTTGGGTTTTGTCTCTTACTCTTTATCTTTCACATTTACTCCATATTCCTCTTGGATTGTGTGTTTCTACTGAGATTTGTATATCTCTTGATTGCATATGGGTATATGATATTCTGGTGAAATCATTGTGTGATTTTTGGTGGTTATATACTGATCTACTCTATCTTGAGTTAATATTAGGTCATTAGTGACACACACACACTCATTGTCTTGTTTAGGACCTTTATCTCAAGTTTTTAGGGTTTTCTTCACTATCCTTATTTTTGAACTAACCCATTGCTAATAATGTTTGTGGTATTGTGGGGTTTCTTTTGTTCTTTTTGGTGAAACATGATGCAGAGTGAAAATGTTTCCATTCAAGAGAGCAACTGTGAAACGAGGTAGTAGCAAAGGGAAGGAGCCTGTCATTGATGTTAATGACCTCTCACCTAGAAAAAAAAAAAGGACTCGTTCACCATCAGGAGTGTTCAATCTCAATAAGTTTAAATCCTATGTGTCACGCCTCGAACCCAACTATAAAGACAGCCACGTGACAACCGCCGCACGCTTATAAAGTAAGCACCCTACAAGTGTGCAAGGCCTTCTTAGCAACTAAAATTTATCCTCAAAAATTAAATCAAATAAATCCAAAATACCTCAACAACTTCTTTATGAATAGATCTCCAATAATTTAAAAGGAACAAAATCCAAACCTCATGTACATAATGCCAATTGGCCGATAAATATAAAACTATTAGAAGACCATCCAATCCCAAAATCACTAAGCTTCCTTTCCTGCTCATAACACAACATCAAAACTCGCTATTCTTCACAATCTGAAACTAGAGGGGAAAAAAAAGGGAGTGAGTTGATAACTCAATAAGTAACGAAAGTCCTAATAAGTTCTATCAAGCAATAGATCTGTAAAGTAATAAGATGAAATATAAGTCTTCAAAAGTTATAATATACTATGGGTTTTCGTATATAACTAAAAAAGTTTCATAGTCTTAAGATAATAAGTTGCAAATAGATCAAATACTTTAATCTAACAAATATATCATAGATGGTTTAGGAAGTAGTCAGTTTTCCATATATCAAAGCTATAACTTACAATACGTTCCAAAAAGATACATAAGCAGTTTTAATTGACTCAAAATAGTTCAAATACTCATACATTTTCAAAATAACATATGTAGTTTTAAGGATTCAAAATAGTTCAAATATTCAAACGTAATTCATATTCTTAACAATCTTATGACTATGGTCACGTTATATCCCCGTGACTGGGTATCAGAGTACCAATGAATAACCCCTATTGGCTGGGTATCAGAGTACCAATGAATAATCCCCATTGGTTTGGATATCAGAGTACCAATGAATAACCCCTATTGGTTTGGGTATCAGAATACCAATGAATAACCCCCATTGGCTGGGTATCAGAATACCAATGAATAACCCCTATTGGTTGGGTATCAGAGTACCAATGAATAACCCTCATTGGTTTGGGTATCAGAATACCAATGAATAACCCCCATTGGTTGGGTATCAGAGTACCAATGAATAACTCCCCATTGGTTTGGGTATCAAAATCAATTCATAGTCAAATTGTCCATAATCGTATGTATAAAATCATAGTTTCTAACAAAAATATATCTTATTCAAATACGTATATATATAATCATATATTCAATAATCAAATATATTTGTGATATCTCTATATTCTTATTTTAAATCAATATAGCTAACAAATATCAATTAAATAAAATAAATCTTATATTCAGTGCTCATATGTATTAGTGAAAATTCTTTATTCATTACTTTGAATCGGTATAACTAAAAACAATTAAATAAAATACATCATATATTCAGTAATAAAATATATTTGTGATAATTCTTTACTTGAAATCAGTAATACATTAGAAATAAAATTGTAATAACTGTAAACAAATTTCAGGAGTTAAAATATGCAAAATACAACCAATTAGGAAAAGGTTACTTACCTCTAAAAGCCATTCCAACAAGAGCTTTTCCCTATCACTTCCCCTAAAATCCTTAGATATCACCTCAAGAATGTAGTCAATCCTTCTCTACTTCAATCCTTTGAGTAGTCTCCTCTCTCAAATTATTTCTGCCATTATACACTGACTTAAAAAAAATTAGACTATATATAACTAGGGTTTCAACCTTATTTTCTAAAAAAACCCCTTAGCAATGTTAATTATAACAATTGACCCCATAAACAAATTTACTTAAATACCCCTCCTTTTAAATCCTTTTTTTTTTTTTTTTCTTTCCGGGTATTACACTATGTTTCCTTTCAGACTCATGAGAATTACTTCAAAAATGCTACACCATTACTTGAGAAGGTTATTGATCAATCGTCACTTCTTGACACTGACATCCTAAAATGGCTTGTTCACAATGATTGAAATTACCTTCTCTCCGACCTTGATGACGCTTATGAGAATTTGGTAAAAGAATTTTATGCCAATACAATTGTGGAAGGTGAAGAACTCAAGTGCTGGGTTAGAAGAAAAAGTTTCTCAGTATCTCCCACATATTTGGCAGAGATCCTTCACATCAACAGGCCGATGCTTAAATACTCACCGGTTTATGATGATCTATGTCTAGATGAGGAACTTCTTCGGGAAGGTCTTGGACAAGACTTGGAATTCTCATCAAATGGGAACTCAGTCAACGTTTCCTCTCTTCCTCCGAAATTGAGAATGCTTACAATAGTTATGTTTCACAACCTGTACCCCTTATCCAGCACTGGGTATATGAACCTTGGACATGCCTTGTTTCTTCATGACCTAATCTCGGATGTAGAAATTAACATCGGTGCTTATATCTTTCACGTTCTGCGCAAAACAGTTCTACGAACTGAGTCAAGGATATGCGTTCCTTTTTGCTGTCTCATTTCTAGGATTTTGAAGCTTAAAGGGATTCGTCCAATAGATGATGATTCTCCTTGCACAAAACCGAGTCTAATCAACATGCGTACATTCAATGCTAGCATTGGTCATAGTCGGAAGAAAGTCAAAACAGAAACTTCCGCATCTCATAGTGGTTCGCGCTCCAGCTCATTCTCCTTTGACGAAAAACTCAACAACATTGTAACATCTGTCCATGAGTTGAGCACCAAGATATCCAGACTCACATCTATCTTAAACCATCACAGCATTCGGTGGGCTATGAAATTCACCTCTCTACAAACTCAATTGGATCAGATTTAGAGGAAGCTAGAAGAAGATATGGCCTAGCTATTCCATGACAAAAAGGGAGAGATGATGTTCATAGGGGGAATACAATGAAAGGGGGTGAAATAGCTTGATCAAAGGGGGAGATTTCAGCAAGCAGGCTTATGTTCAATTTTTCTGTTTAATATTTTGCTTCATATTAGAATATGTTATTTCAGTATTTTATGGAACGTGTTTATGGTACTATTTGTACCCATGTTGCTTTTGTAAGCTTTTAGGGTTGTTTCCTTGTGTTTGTAGGCTTTTATGGTTTGTACCATGCTTATGCAGCCTTTATGCTTTGTTGCCTAGTACTTCTAGCTAAATGTTATGCATTTTCTTTAAGTACTCTCACTCTTGTGCCCTAGTAGGATCTTGTTCCTAGATGCATATACTTTATGTATTGTGCATTGGTTGAGTGTTGGGCATGCATGTGATTTGCATTGAGTTTGTTGACTTGTATGTCCGGATGTTCATTCCAAGTGTGAATGAGCATTGTGGTCACTATTTTATAGTGATTGCTTGTTTGGTCAAGCCATGGTTTATTACTTAATTCCATTTTGCTTGATCGCATTGTGCTTGCCTCATATGCAATTACAAGTTTTTTTACATACAATGATCATATTGTGTTGTTGTGTTTCAGGAGATTCTTGTTCATATGATTCAAGAGCTTATTAGATTCTAGAATTAGTTGTGAGTGAGTTTTGTTCAACTGTTCCAAACTCACATGTTAAGTCTAGAGTTTGTTTTAAGGTTTTGCCATGGAATAGCCAAAGGGGGAGATTGTAAGGTTGAATTGTATAAACCATCTTGTTGGCTTTATTCCGTGCCAAATTTGCATGTATTTTAGCAATTAGTAACCCTGTATTTAGGTGGGAATCATGTAAGGGTAGTGAGTGAGAGAGTGTGAAAAAATGCTTAAGATTGTGCAAAGATGCAGAGACTCGCGGCTAGGACTCGCGGGTGACTTATGACTGGGAAGCCGCCAACTACAGCACACGAGTGAAGCGTGTAGAGAAGATGAATAGTCACGCCAGCTGGAGTACTATAGGAAAAAAAGTCCAGACTGGCCGTTCTATTAACTCATGGCTTGAACTCGCAACTCAGTCAAGTCGCGAGGCCAAGCCGCTAACCAGCTTTGTTTTGAAAAACCTTACTCTTCACATTCCACTCTCACCCTAGTATATATAGACCCTTATACCCATGAAATGTAGAGAGCTTCCAGAGAGAATTTTGAGAGAGAAACCTTAGAGAAAAACAAGATTGATTCATCCACAATCTTCACATAGAGACTCTTCAAATTCCTCTACTCTTTTCCTCTCCATTGTTACATCCTTTAGAGGTACATTATCAAAACCTTTTCTCACCATACCCATATCTATGAGAAGGCCATTTGGTGCTTTGGGAAGCAATTAAGAAGGGACCAATTTCATATTGGTTGCTGCTATGGTCAAGTAGCGGAATCCAGTAAGTTAAAGAAGAAATAGGTTCGGCATAACCTCGTTGGAATATGAGCTTGGAGGGCTTAGGTACATTGGATAGATAAAGCTTGGAGGGTCTTCTGCTGTTCATGTATCCCAACTACATTCTTTAGTGGATTATTTACCGCTTGGAGGGCGGCGGAGAGGTTTTACGTTGAGGGCTTCGGTTTCCTCTTCGATAACACATCGTTGTGTTGTCCTTGTGTTTGCATCTCTCTTTCCTTAATCTTTGCCATTTAATTTTTGCTGTGGATGTGATTTACTTGGTTTAGATTGTTTATCAATTCTGTATTAAGCTTATATTCATATTTCGCAAATTAATTGTTTGATATTAAGCTTGAATTAGTAATTTGATAATTGGGGGTCTAAACATTCATAGTGTTTTATACCTAATTGAACTTTCAGAAGTCAGTGGTAGGTAGGAAGCTTCAGAATTGATGCAACCTGTTGCATCCACATTAAATGGTAGACACCAGCTTTATCAACCACATTAATGAGGAAGTGACCTGAACAGTGTCTGGGACAGCTATGTGGATTCCTTCCACCACCTTCTTCAGAGACAGACGACACCAAGTGTCACAAGAAGAGGGAAGTTAGGTAAAAATAGGCGATAGAGATATGAGGGAAGAAGATGTATATAAGAGAGGGGAGAGGCATTGTAAAAAGGGATTGGAAAAAGAAAAAAATGAGAACCAGAAGAGAGATAAGAGTGAACAACGTGATTTATATGTAAACCTAACCTCCTTGGGACAGTTGGAATAGAATTCAGTCTATGACTTTTCTTGATATATAACTTGAATTTGAGTAGAAATTAGCCTTAGCAGTGATCCTTATTGTTGTTTGTTCCCATCTCTCACAAATTATATTGATTTGGGCCAAAATTTGAACTGGACTACTCGCTACTCTAGGTGGGCTTGGTCCATTTATTTTTTGGGAACTTACACATATATTTATTTGATTTTAGGTATCAATTTTTTGTGGAATAATTGGTTTTCATAGATTTATGTTGAGGGTAATCTCTATTCTCTTATATTTCTCTATTTTGTATTTATATATTTATTTGATTTTTGATATTGTTCTTTCATGGACTAATTAATTTTTTGAAATTGGCTAGCAAATTCGCAAGGGTAACCACTCTTTTTTCTTATATTTTTCTATTTTGTGATCATGTATTTTGATAAACTTAGGTTTTTAGACATTTATATCGAGATATATTTGATTTTTGGTATAATTCTTTTGTGGACTAATAAAATTAGGTTTCTAGACATTTATTTTAAGATTTATTTAATTTTAGGTATCATTCTTTTATGGACTAATTGGTTTTCTTAAAATAACATTTTATTTTTTCAAGGTATCCTCTTCTTTTCTCTTATATTTCTCTATTGGCAAATTTCAATAGCTATAGTCGTGTATTATTCTTTTGAGGATATCCCATCTTTCTCTTTTATATATATATATATATATATATATATATTTTTTTTTTTTTTTCCTTTTGGAATTTTCAAATTTTAACTACTGAATTTTTGGGTTAATTTTTTGTAACATTTGAAATATTTTTGCAAATTTCAATAGTTATAGTAAATGGATTATTCTTTTGAGGGTAGAAAATCTTTCTTTTTATATTCTCTATTGTGTAGTCAAATATATATATATATATATATTTTTTGTTTATATTTTGTTTCAATAATTTGTAGGCACCAAATCTTCTAATTCTTTAGTTTTAACTGAATTTTTAGGTTCATTTTTTGCATTATTTGAAACTGTCTGGCATATTTCAACATCTTCTTTTTCTTATATTTCTCTTTTGTGTGTAGTTATATATTTTTTTTTTCTATTTTTTCAATAATTCCAGGCTTAGAATCTTCTAATTCTTTAATTATTTTTTGGCATTTTAAAATTTTTAATATCTGAATTTTTGCATTAGTTTTAGCAATATCTGAACATGTTTGGCATATTTTAACGGTTATACAATGGGCTATTCTTTTGAAGGTAACTTATTTTTCTCTTATACTCTATTTTGTAGCCATATATATATTTTGTTTTGTTTCAACAATTCCTAGGCAATGAATCTTCTGATTCTCTAATATTTCAAACAATGGCTTCTTCATCAAATTGTAACACAAATTCAAATCTGATAGGAACTGCTCATGCAATGGTATAGTTTCATAATCAATTTAATATTTCATAAAATTATTTTAATCTAGCATACAAACAAGTAGGTTTAGTGCATACACAATTAGCAACTAGTAGTTAAAAAAAGCCAAGTCCTCTTCTCGTAGAATCACCACTAAAACACGAGAAAAGTCTATCCCATGACAAAGTCCGTACCAACACATACCCAAAAAAAAATTCACAAATAGACTAAATCAACTGTGCCCTCCTTAAGGTCATGATGATGCCAAAATCGTCAGTTGTAGTGATCGTCTAGACGGGATGTCACTCAAGGTCGTTAGATGACTTGCACAAGAACAAAAAGATAATTTTCACTCGAAAGGCCATCGGTGTGGTGCTGGCCACTAAGCCTTTGATGGTAAAGTCAAATGACTGAGGAATAATCATAAATGACCAAAGCACTGTTTCTGCTATATGTGTATATAAAGTGAATTCGTAGCTCCTTTTGGGGTTTGACATTGCCTATATATAGGGCTTTCCCTTCTAGCCGTTGGTAGTATTTAATGGTGATTTCAACATCTTTTTTGTAATGTCCCAGGGTGGCTTAAATGAGAGGATTTCGGTATTTCTCCCAACGACCATGTTTCTTGCATTTATTGGTGTGTAACGGCATTCCATTTAATATGGATTTAATGGTGCTTCCCCTCGTCCAGTGCAGACTTATCTAGACAAAGGAAATTTATTTGGTTCGTCAGTCACCAATGCCATAAATGAGAATTTTCAAATCTCATTGCACACTGAGAGAGAGAGAGAGAGAGAGAGAGAGAGAGAGATGGTAGCCATAAGGTGAAACCCAATTCCAAGAGCCATCCCCCTTGACCTCCAATTGCTGGTAACTACTTTGCAAATCCCAAAAGCCTATTACTTTCAATTTAAATATATATAAAATTCCATACAAAGGGGCTTTATGTTCTATGGTTTACAATGAGAAGAAGGAAGAAAACAGAGAAATAGATCTGAGAGAGATTGATTTCAATTTAGCAGGAAACAATAAAGCCTTTTCATAGCAGAATTCTTTTTTGGGGCTTTCAAAGGAGGAAAACATAAATGAAGACTAGCTTGTTGAAAAGAAGCTCATTCAAATTTGTGATGGTAGGGGGCTTTAAGGGGCTTCTCTTGTACTGCAGGTGATATTGTAGAAAGGGAAAATTACAACTTAGCTACTTGCAATTTGACCAAAATTTAAGTTGTTTGTTTGTGGTTTGAAATTTGATACTTTATCCATCTAAGATTTGACTGAAATTTAAGTTACTTACCTATGATTTGAAATCCATGATACAAATGCTTCGTTGGATTCTTTTTTTTTTTTTTTTTTTTATCTTATTTGATTTTGTATTTTTATATTTTTGAAGGAGAGAGATATAAAAGTGGAACAAAATTATATATTTAATCTTATTTTTAATAGAATTGAATTACGAAACTCTAATTGTTAACGGTGGGTAAAATGTCAAATTGCAAATTACAGGTCAAATAGACATTTCTTCATGTTTGTTCTCTTCACCAAATATTAGGATTTAGCGTGCGTTTAAGAATGAATTATAAATTAAAATTATTTTACTATTTAGCTTATTTTTGTTACTATTCATAGGCCTCACTGGACTTTTTGGCACTATTCATGAACCTTACTGTACTATTTCAACTAACTTTTACCTTTATCTACAATACTTTCAGTAATAATTTTTTCAATTACAGCAAAATAAGTGGTATCCAAACATACCCTTAGTATTTGTTTGAAAAGAACTTATTTAGCTGAAATTGAAAACTTTTTCTTGAAAACATTGTAGATAAAGTTAAAAAGTAGCTGAAATAGTATAGTAAAACTTATAAATAGTATCAAAAAATGTAATAGGACTCAGTAACAAAAATAAATTCAAATAAAAAAAAAATTAACTTTTTGAGTTACACTTAAAATCTCGCTATAATTACTTAGGGAAATATTTCTAGGTGCACATCCACTTGCACAAAAGACAAAACAAAATTATTATTACTTGTATGGCACCTTAAAGCTGCTGACTTCCTTGCCAAGCTAGGCCATAGAGAGTCTGATCTTTTTGTTTAATATGTAACCCTTCTTTTTGGTATTATGGAGGTTTTATCTGACAATGCTAATGCTATTTACCCAAAAATAAAAATATCGACCTACCTGTCCATGTATATAAAATAACTTTGAAAGGTTGCCGTTGTGGTCGTAAATGGTTGGCCGCATGAACTTGAGAAACACTCTTTCCAACAACTTGTCCTCTTCCTGAATAAAATAAAAGAAGGGCAAAGCAACTTTGTCTAGATGGCAATGAGCATCTTATAAAAAGAACAAAGGCGAAAACATTATTTTGGTTTTTATATTTTGGAGTCATTGTCAATTTGGTTTCTATATTTTAGTAGCAGTTAATTTGGTCCATATTATTTTGAACTTGCAATCAATTTGGTCCCTACTGTTAACTCATTAACGGAAAATGCTTACATAGCACATGGTATGCACAGTCGGCACACTTAATGCCTACGTGGCCACTGAAAGGCAGAAAAAATTTTTTGAATGGATTATTTTATAAAATTCCTTAGTTTTTCTCGGTAGCTAAACATAGAAACCCAAAAATACAAAAATCAAACTCAATCCAGAAAATTCACAATAACCAAATTTTGTTTCAAGAAAATGAACTTGCCGTTCGCGTACTAACTCGAACTTATCTTCTCCTGCTTAACCATCTGCAATATTAACACAATACAACACACCTAGATCTGTCTCAAATTTGATAAAACTTGGATTCAAATTGTTAGGACATATGTGGTTCACTTGTTAAGAACATATGTCATTATTTTATGTAATTGGCTAATCCTTTGACAAAATGCACTTTACGTGTAATTGGGTAGATCTAGGATGTTTTTAATACTTCAAGAAACAAGGTTTCAAGATCAAGTGCTAAAGTCATGCAAGTCTGTCCAAGAAACAAGCTGAAGAAGTGCTCGTCATTAAAGCTCAATAGCTAGCATCTATCGAGCTTAAGAAGCTGTTCCAGCCCTGTGGCTCGATAGCAGCTCAACAGATGCTATTTGTCGAGGTTTAATAAAAACAAAATTTCTGATCTGTTTTCCTTCAATCCGTGAATATGTTTTTGGGCCTTCTTTTCTCACAACCCTAGACATATAAAAGGATTATTTTAGGGGCCGTCAAAGTGGACACAAGTTGCACAAGCATTGAGCAAAGTCTGTTCAAGCAATTATGATCGGAGACAAAGTTTTGCCCTAGTTCATCTCTCTTATGAAGAAGTTGCTGTGTTTGTGCACCATAGGATTTTATAACCAAGCATCTTCTTGATCTTCATTCTGTGGATGAACTGAAGAACTTTCACAACAAGAAAAATGAGCTATTGCGACAGGTGTAAAACCTGCTACTATATGTCGCCTATTGCGGCGCATTTTTGGCCCGTCACTGTACATGAGATCTATTGAGGCTTTCTATTGGCCCGTCGCAATAGTTCTAGTATTTTGCGGTGTAATACAGTGGCGGACCAATGACCCGCCACAATAGACTTGTTTTAGTGGCGTTAAGCTTGGATATAGCAACGTGCCAATGACTCGTCGCAATAGAACCTTAAATTGCCCCCACCTAGTCCTAAATTTTCCCTCTGTTTTTTTGTCCCTTTTCATTTTTAGCGCCTTTCGTTTTTGGCCATTTCATTAGTCTCACCCGTACACAAACACCCTCTCTCTCAGACACTTCGAAAATCTCTTCACTTTCTCATCTCTACCACTACCCACAAACCCATAGCCATAGCCACAACCACCACCACCACCACAACCCCAAAATCGAGCCTAGTTAGGTCCAAAAACAAATGGGTCAGGTCTAGCCCAACCTATTTCTCTTATCATTTCTAACCCTAACGGTTCATCCCCCTAATCTAGAATCTTCCCTCTTTTTGCTATCTCATCTGAACTCTCTTGACAGAAACCCATGGCTTGAGCTACCTGATCTCATCACCTCAAACCGACACCGCCGCCACCGCAAGAGGCGGCTTGCTCCTTATCAAAAACCCTTACCGAGATCTCTCTAATCCCTCACGGTGTAAAGCTTTTTATCTCCCTCTGGACCTTGATCGACCTTTTCGATTAACATTCCTTTGAGCTTTGAATTCGACCACTCTGTTTTGTCCAACTTGGCTCGCAAAGTTCCAGGTATGGCTTTTTGTTGTTATTTTTGTTTGTACATTTATTGCTTCAATTTGTGTTAAAGATTGCTTTTTTTAGATGTTTTACTTTCTGGGTATCTGCATTTTACCATTTCTTCAAAGTTATAGACAGAACTTAGTTGGGTTTCTTTGGAAATTCTTATGTGGATGATAATGGCTGATCTTATATCAGCTTTGTTTCAATTTTGAGTCAAACAGTGTATACTATCTTTATTTTAGAGGAAAGTGACGTACAATGGGCTAAGCATGGAAATTCTATAATGTGGAATTTTTGTTCATTTCAATAGTGAACTTAAATATCGTATTGTTACTAACAAAGAATTTATTAAGATTGAGTTGGGGTTACTTTTCCCCTAATTAAACCATACGAATGTAGGGACTAGGTTCTATGTCTCTATGGTTCAACCTGGTGTTCTAGGAATTCCAATTGAAGTTAATTCATTGTATAAAATACAATGAGTGTATAATGAGTTTGATTGGTATAGGTATGTGGGTTTGAAGGTTTTGTCTTGGTTCATTGTTATTGACCTCTTTGTGTTTGTCCTCTATGTGTTTGTTTAAATTTCTCAGTGAATAATTTGATTTAGATTAACTTTATTCTCTTCTCTCTGAATCTTGGGCTTTTCTTTTTTGGATTTATGACTCAATTTTTGAATAAAATTTTGTTATTCAAATTTAATCTTCTCCACTAATGCAACACAGTAAATTCTCTCAAACCTCCACTACCAATTGAATATGGTGCTATGCCATATTATTGCTTCTCATTGCTGCATTGGAATTTGGAACATGATATAATAAAGGCGAATAAAGTTGTAATGGTTTTCTGTTATTGGAATTTTGGTAATTTTGTATGTATTCTTTTCTCAGTTTAGTATAGTTTATCTGGGAGTATTTACACCATATATATTTTTTATAATATAAATCTCTCTCTCTCCTTTTTATAGGCACCAACGAAGCAAGGAAATGCAATGAACACACTACACAACACAATCACTTTTGGTTATTTGAAGTCTGATTTGACATGTTTTTTGTTATAAACTTTTTTTTTTTGTTTCCTCATAACTCATTGATTAATTATAAGATTTTGAAAATTGAAAGCCACTTGTTTTTCTTATTCTTTCATGATGAAATTGTTGAGTAATTTTTTGCTCTTCCAAATGCTACAGACAAAAAATGGAACAAATAAAATTCCAATAGGATATCTGAACCCTTTTTTATTTAATTGAATATTGGTCCTATTTTTGTATGGTAGAAGAAATGATTGGGTCAAAGAGATTAAAACCCCCAACATGAATAGCTGATTGTGATGCCTTAATCTTTAAATGTGGGAGAAACTATAGTATTGGTTTGCTTCCAACAAGTAGGGAATGTGGATATTTGAACCCAGTTTCTTCCTGTGGAGAGAACTAGACAATACCATTTAGCTACAAGGCTCGTGATGAACTGATTTGGCATTTTTAGTGTTAGTGCACAATTCATAGAAAAGGGCATCACCCCTCCCCCCTCTTTTTTTCCTCACACTTTAATCTTGTTA
Organism: Quercus mongolica; assembly: GCA_011696235.1. Taxonomy (NCBI): domain Eukaryota; kingdom Viridiplantae; phylum Streptophyta; class Magnoliopsida; order Fagales; family Fagaceae; genus Quercus; species Quercus mongolica. Next base: position 31,407,169 of record CM022236.1, read on the forward strand.
ATGTATTTCTGCTTTCTGCCTAACTTGATATCCTTTATAATGACAATGTTATTGTAAAAGGGATTAATGCAGAATTGCTATTAAGATCTTTTAAGATGGAGTTCTATATTATTACTCTTCAGCATTATACAGAGACTTAACCAATATTCTTTTATTTCAGAAAGTTCTCAAGAAAGAATAGGAGGAAAGGAGAGCCAAAGAAGAGAATACAGGCAAAACCATAAGAACTAGTCAGCTACTTACAAAAAAAAATTTCTTGGTATAGCATTGGTTATTTTCTTATGTGCCTTGGCAATTTAAGTAATTTGTGAAGAAATTTTTTTTGTAGGTGGAGTAAGGGGGAGCAGTCAACTGCTTTAGCAATTTGCTACTGGTTCCAGCTTACAGGTTCGTATGCTGCAGCAACAAGTATAAACTATTAACAATTAAAATCAAAGATATCAATTGCCTACCTCTGCTGGCATGTTCTTTGGGGTTGGGTGGGGGGAGGAGGAGAAATAAAAGAAGTACTGGAAGAGTAGTTTGTACAAAAGAATTTATTTACAACTTGACATTACACCTTCTTGCAGCCTGGAAATCCTCTTGAATTAGTTTGTGGAAACAAACCTTTGTTTTTGATGTTTTGTCACAATATTTTTATTTAAACAAAAAAGAAAAAGAAAAAGATGTTTATGCTTAACTGACTGAAGTTTGCTCCTATGTATTTATGTCAATATGGTCCAATAAAAACTGCATCTTTGAGTTCGTAGTTGGTTTTTTCTTATTTCTTTCTCCTAATGTGTACAAGAGAATTGTCTAGCAGTGATGAGAAAAAATATAAAGCACTGAACCCAAATTACTCTTCCAATTCTTACATGTGTGGGTGGATGCTGAGGTTATGGGTTCGAAACCCTTTTGGTTTGTGTGTGTGTAGCTTACTAATAATAAAAAAAAAAATATTGATAATGGTTTGAAATTGATATGACATACATGTATAGAAACTAGAAGTTAAACCTAGCAATGCAAGCATCATGATGGTTTCTTATCATAAATCCTCCTTCTATAGTAATAGTACCAGGCCCTGATCATAATTACAAGTTATTCCTTTCAATTTTCTTTACCTGTGAATCAACTTATTAATATATGCCGTATATTGAGTTCCACTCCCTTTGTGTCTCATGCAGCTTAGAGTAGATACTGTTCCAGTCCTTATTGGCCCTGTGTCCTACTTTTTGCTGTCTAAACCTGCAAAGGGTGTTGAGAAGAACTTCTCTCTTCTCTCCCTTCTTGAAAAAATCCTTCCTATCTACAAGTGAGATTTTTTTACACTTACCATCTGTGTCATTTATTTCGGATCTAAATGATCTGAATTTTCTAATTCATTGTTGCACCGATGAATATTTCTTCAAGGAAGTGATCTCTGAGCTTAAAGCAGCTGATGCTTCCTGGATTCAGTTTGATGAGCCCACCATTGTATTGGATCTTGATTCTCACAAATTGAAAGCATTCACTGATGCCTACTCTGAGCTAGAATCATCTTTATCTAGATTGAATGTTCTCATTGAGGCCTACTTTGCTGATATTCTTGCTGAGGCATTCAAGACACTAATTGCTTTGAAGGGTGTCACTGCTTTTGGATTTGATTTGGTTGGTATAGCAAGTTTGTCCAGGATTCACTAGTTTAAAAGCTTACTCTTTTTACCTTTTTGTTTTTTGTTTTGCTGCTAGTGGTATAGTGCATTTGGATCATTCACAGTGGTTTTATTTTTTTGGATTTTTCTATTCACTGATTTTTTTTGGAATGTTTTTCTAAAAAGTTAACATCTTTTTATATGATCTGTTTGCAATGTTGAACTTTTAACTTGCTATTCCACTGAGAAATTACCAATAGTTTTGTCAATCAAATGAAATCGATAAAATTTCTTGCATGTTTGGCATTACTTTAGGAAGAGAGTTTTAATTATAGAGTTTTAGTAGTTTGTAATATAGAGTTTTAACTAAGAAGCTTTTTTGGCTTTTGAGTGTTTGACAAATTGCGTTAAACAATGCTTTAAAGTGGTAGATTTATAAAGCATGATTAGTGATGATGAAGAGTTTTTTTTCCCTAAAAGCTTCAAATTTTAGCTTCCTAATCACAAAGGTTGATGTAGATGAAATCTTTGGTCATTTTTCGAACTTTTTGGATTCATTTTAGCAATGTGCAGGTCTTAGTTTTTTGTTTTTTGTTTTTTTTTTTTTTTTTTTTTTTTTTTTGAAATACATTGAAAATGCTGCTACTATTAGTTGTATGCATCATTTATAGGTTTTTAATATATTTCATTCTTCTTTATTTAGGTTTTTTTTTTTTTTTAATGCTGAATAAGCTTGAATTCTTATATATTTTATTCTTTACTAATAATTTGAATCTGAAATATATGGAGTGGAGTATATATGAAGCTGACCAAACCATGATATGACTTACAGTGAAAGAGCTTAAAAATCCCTTCATGAATTCCTTCCTTTCTTCCTTCAAACCCAAAATTCTTTTTTCTTTTTTATAGTACGTTGGAACTCCGAGAAATGCCAATGGTTGGAATTTCGCCCTCTCAAGTTTTTTTGTTGTAGTCTAACTGGACCTTTTTCGACGACCCAAAAGATAAAAACCCAAAGCTTTGGGTTTTTTTTTTTTTTTTGGGCGAGAGTTTATATTAGAGAATTCCACATTGGGCTCTTCCAACGGGCTTTTTTGATGAATCCACCAACCTTAATAAAATAGAATAGAAAGTGGCATGAATTGTTTCATAGGTTTGACAAGTGACTACGTGCCCCTTAGCTTTTATTTTTAAATGATATTATGCATTTTTTCATAATAATATATTTCAAATTAGAATATACTATATTAGTGACCTTGAGTTCATCTTAGAAACCAATAGTATTGGTTTGCACAGGGCTTATATGTTTCAAAGATATAAAAGGAGGTTGGTTTTTGTATTGAAGGTTAAAGCATTAGCACTTAGCACTACTGTTGAGATATCAATGATTTGATTTTTTCTTATAATTAAAAATTAAAAAGCTGTTAGAAAGTTATTTATTTATTTATTACTACTATAAAATTTAAAGATAGATAGGTAGACAATCAAAAAAGAGATTGAATGTCAACAAAGCATTGATTGTAACTGAAAGGGTACCACATGCATGTATTAATAGGTGTTGTTGGCATATCATGGTTTGGTCAGCTTCATATATACTCCACTCCATATATGTCAAACTCAAATTATTAGTAAAGAATAAAATATATAAGAATTCAAGCTTATTCAGCATTAAAAAAAAAAAAAAAAACATAAATAAAGAAGAATGAAATATATTAAAAACCTATATATTGAATCAGAACTGAAGTCCCTACTTCTTGAGTTACTGTCCACTCAACCTCACACAAACACAACAAATTGAATCACATTATTTGTTTAAGTGATCAATTATGTGTAATAAACACTTACAAAGTGATCGATTATGAATAATAAACACCCTTTTATATGAATTCACTACTCACAATTAATTATCTCCATCAAAATTCGGAACTTTCTCATAAAGCAAATTCTTTTTCTCTGTCTCCCACCTCCCTTTCCATTTGTTTATTATTATCATCAATGTCTCATGTATGACTAATTGACAATCACCAAGGCTATGTGATCCCACTTCCTGTATGACTAATTGACAGTCACCAAGGCTGTGTGATCCCACTTCCTATATTTATACTAGTTATAACACATCTTTTGGTTGGATTTATTCCTATTTTTTAATGGGAACCGACTTAGCTGAAATAGAAAGTGATTTCAGCACTGTTAAGAGGCAGGGACGAATAGAAATTCAAGATCATGCTATTCAATAAATAAATCTTCAAATCATTCCTTTTATATATTATATTCAATTGGAAAGCTATACATGAGTTAGTTAAAGAAATATTTATTTATTTGCTTTTGTTATTTTTCAATCCAATGAGATCCATTAACTTATTTCTTAATTCTAGGATTGTAAATGCACCAAATTGCTCATAAATATCTTGGACTTGGCTTGATAAAAAATTCATTCAGATTTGTTTGTCTATAAAGAAGTTAACTTTGGACCTTGATTTTACAATGAGATCCATTGTTTTTAGTCAAAACTCAAAGGATCTAGAGAAAGAAGCTTCACTTTGTTTGTTTGATCCATAGGGTGATGGGGAAAAAGGGACATTCACTAGGGAACTATAGGGTCTTGGTCTTCGTGAAACACTTCCAACCCCAGCATGGATAGCAACCATGTAGAACAGTTGTGTTGCACTCACAATTATGGTGATGACTTCTAGAGTCCTCTGCATATTATAACACAACAATATTATAATTGTCCTTAATTTTATTTTTCTCTGGTTATAAAATAAAAACTTCTTACCAGGTTTGAATCTGTCCATCCATGTTGAATCTCATTGCATGCCAATCTGTAACATTCAGTTCAATATTAGAAATTGAAAGAAATACAAGGAATATAAAGAGAAATACAAGCAACACTGCATTTTAATGTAGTGCAGTGTTGGTTTGAACATTCACTAGGGAACATTGGTTGGTATCGTTAAAACTTATCAAGTGGAAACATGTCCTTATGCTGTAATTTCATTTTGGATGATATTAATGAGATTATTAGTAATTTCATTCAATGAGATTATGCTGTAATTTCATACCAAATTCTTATTATTTATTTATTTATTTATCATTTTGGTGCAAATATACTAGCTTCTGCAGGTGCTGGGGCTACCACTTCCGTCACAACAAATCCATTGTGGGCTGTTAAGACCAAACTCTAGGTAAGTTGGGCGTTAAGACCATATTACTTAGCGGATTATGGGTTAAAAGATGATCAAACAAACACAAAAAGCACTGAACTAAACAAATTCAACGTCCGAGTAGGTAATATCTTATTCAAATCAGTTTAACAAGTTACAAGTGCAAGTTTGTTTGCTACAGTGTCCTACTTAGATTATTCCCCCCCCAGTTCCTTTAGGGCTTACATGCTAATTTATACTAGTTATTTTCTCTCATCTTTGCCTTACACGTGTACAACTGAGAGCTTATCCTGGAGCTTGTCCCATCAACCTCCTTTAGAAGTCTTTGGGGGTGGTTGTAAGGTTGAGATAATACTGTTCAGAGATCACTTCATCATTAATACGACCAGAGAGTTAGTTGTAGAGTATTTAATGTGGTGGCAGCAGCTTTCTCTTAGATATTTTTGGATTTCCATCCTTCTTGTACGTTCCCGGTGTGCGTCCCCATCAATGGAGCTTCCTAGAAGCTCACCTTGACCATTAAGGTCTATACTTGATCTGTGTTTAGCCTATCCGAGGAGGTGGTTATCCTCAGACCATCCTCTCATTTGTATTTTGCTCATGAAACACTGAGTATAAACCATTCATCACTATTCGTTCGTCCTCGGACTGCCCATGTTATCGGCCAAGGTCCAAGGCCCAATATACGATTTGGGCCCTTAACCCCATACTATTAATCTTTAATTTTCGTGAAATTTCATAAGCATGAATAATATAATAAAAACACGTAATTCTTAGATTTTTAAAATTCACACCCAAAAAATATGAGGAGTTTGAAACCATTTCCAAAGAATAATAATACTATAAAGAAACTATTCATATTAATTTGTACAAATTTTTTTTATCTATTCATATATCTATTCTATAAGATATATCAACTAATATGAGCCTTGTCGTAGACGGCAAGAAGCATCTTATAGAAAGATGAAAAGAAGCATCTTATAAAAAGACAAAAATGTGCCGTGTATTGGAGAAAAAGAATAAGGCTTTTGTTTTAGGTAAACGAAAAAGAATAAGACTAAAGAGATGGAAAAATATTGTAGTTCAATTTGTTGCCTTCCTTTTCTTCTTCTTCTTCTTTTTTTTTTTTTTTTTTAATTATATTTTATTTTCTTAAAAAGATATTTGGGATTGAAATCTTCTTGTTGTTGTAACTATTGAAAAGTACATACATAAACTCCTGTTTGGTTGGGTGAAAAGAGAAGAGAAAAGGGGGAGGGGGATGTTTGGTTTGAGGAAGAAAATGGGGGTGGGAGAGTTTTCTCCCCAGACCCACCATTTAAGAGGAAAACATTTTCTTCCCAGATTTGGGAGAAAGTCAGAAAGAAGAGTGGGGAGGGAGTAGGTTTGATGAGAAATTACTCATTTACCCTCCCCTTATTTAATGTTGCTATTTTTTTTCCCGAAAATGTTGCATCCGCTTTTTTCTTATTCTCTCTTTTTGTCGAAGGACTCCAGTACATCAGCTGATTTATAGCTAAGTTGACTTTCACTTGTGAACCCATCTTCAAGCTTTTAAGAAAGAGGCAGCCAAAGGAATGGAATGATGATTGTCAAAAGACTTTTGAGGCTATCAAAGAATACTTGGCTAGCCCACCTGTCTTGATTCGCCCACAGCCTGAGAAACCTCTGCTTTTGTACTTATCCATTTGGATGATGCTTTGGAAATATGTTGGTGCAAGAGGATGAAGCCAAGAGCAAACACGCCATCTACTATTTGAGTAAGAAACTAAAGGACTATGAAGTGAGGTACATAGATATCAAGCAATCCTGCTATGCCTTAGTATTGGCCATTCAGAAGTTAAGGCATATCCTTTTGGCTTATTAGGTCAGGGCGGTGGCTAAGATGGACCCCCTCAAGTCTTTATTCGAAATTCGCGCTCTCACATGGAGATTGTCTTGATGGCTCATAGTTCTCGCAAAATTTTATCTCACTTACATCACTAGCAAGACCATCTAGGGTTGCGTTATTGTGGAGCACTGTGCTTATCACCTCATCAAAGGGAAAAATTTGAATGATGACTTCCCGGATGAAGGGATCTTGATAGTCGAGGCAGACGGAGCGTGGAAGATGTATTTCGACAGAGCTTCTAATTAACATGTGTTGGGGAAAAGTCCTAGTCCCCTCAATGTCTATGTGTGTATTAAAATTAATGACTACCAAGCAATAGCAATATTATGGAAACAAAAAAAATTCCAACAAGTACCACATAAACACAACCACACAAGAACACCAAATCTTACGTGGAAAACCCTCCGGTGTAGAGGGAAAAACTACGGGGCAGCTCCGAAAAATATCTATTATGAAATAGAGATTACAACTATCAAGTTTATGCTAAACTTGATTCTACAATAAATTGGATATACAACAAATAAATCTCAAGGAGTAAATACAATCTCACCACAAAGCCAGTAACAAAATCTTCCTTTGAATACTCCAATTCTCCATGGTTGTAGCACTCAAAAACTCCATGAGAACTACACCAATTTATCTTCCTCGTATGTAACTTGAGCAAATAAAAAAGTCTCCTTTTTCTTTTGCACTCTCTATCTCTTCATTCAGACTGCACCAATCAAGCTAAAGCACTCTCTTTCTCTGTGTCTTGTTCTCTCTGAAACTCACACAGAAAAATGGTCGAACGTGGCTCTCTTGCTTCAGCTCTTCTCACTAGGTTGAATGGCCACTATTTTCTTTCTTTTCTTCTTTTCAGTTTTAGTGTGTCTCACACACCTAAGTCACTGCCCAAGGAATGGCAGTCTAACTTTGGAAGCTTGAGGAAGCAAGCTCATTTAATGAGCTTTGACCTAAGCATGTGGGCTAGTCCCACACGATGCTTGCACCCAACAATCTCCCCCTCCAGCCCACTGCAGAGAAGATCTTTAACCCATGTCTTCAGTTAGAATTCATGCCGGCCAACCTGACACAAAGCTTTAGCTTTTCTCCAGACACAACCTTGGTCAACATGTTAGCTGGATTTTCATCTGTGTGAATCTTCTCTAATTCAAATGACTGTTGTTCAACAACTAGTCTCATCCAATTGTATCTCACCTCAATGTGCTTCAAGCGTGAATGGTAAACAGAATTCTTGCTCAAGTCTATAGCACTCTGACTATCACAATTAATTACATACCCATCTTGCTTCAAACCCGAATCATGGAGGAACCGTTTCAACCAAAGCATCTCTTTACCTGCTTCATTAGCTACAATATATTCAGCTTCAGTTGTAGATAAGGCAACACACTTCTGCAATCTTGACTGCCATGATACAGCTCCCCCTGCAAAAGTAAATAAATACCCCAATGTAGATTTCCTACCATCAAGGTCACTTACCCAATCTGCATCTACATAACCCTCCAAAATTGGTTTAGAATCACCAAAAGTCAAGCACAATTTAGAGCTACCTCTCAAATACTTGAAAATCCACTTCACTGCTTCCCAGTGATCTTTACCAGGATTAACCATGAACCTGCTGACAACACCAACTACATGAGCAATATCTGGTCGTGTGCAAACCATATACATCAGACTCCTAACTGTTGAGGAATAAATAGTTGATCCCATGTCTCCTTTCTCTTTCTTGGATGAAGAACAAGATTTCTTTCTTAGCTTGAAATGAGAACCAAGAGGTGTATTTGTAAGGTTGAATTTATTCAACCATCTAATTGGCTTTATTCCGTGTCAAATTTGCTTGTAATTCAGCATTTAGTAACCCTGTATTTAGGTGGGTTTGTTGTAAGGGTAGTGAGTGAGATATAGTGAAGATTGCTCAAGAGTGTGTAAGAAAACAGAGACTCGCGGCTGGGACTCGCGGCTGCAAGCCGCCAGAAGCAGCACACGTGCCAAGCATGCTGGAAGATGAACAGTCATGCTAGCTGGAGCACTACAGGACAAAACAGCACAACTGGCCATACGGTTAACTCACGACTGGATCTCGCGACTTAGTCAAGCCGCGAGGTCAAGCCGCGAGCCACTCCTGTTTTGTAAAACCTGACGTTTCACATTCCTCTCCCACTCCAGTATAAATACCCCTTTTACCACGATTGAAAGAGGGCTTTCAGAGAGAATTTTGAGAGAGAAACCCTAAAGAAAAACAAGATTGTTTCACCCACAATCTATACCTTAGAGTCTCTTCAAATTCCTCTACTCTATTCCTCTCCATTGTCAAATCCTTGAGAGGCATTATACCAAACTTGGTTCTCACCATCATCATCACTGTGAGACAGTTGTTTGGATTTCTGGGAAGCAGTTAGGAAGGAACCAATCTTCATTGGTTGATGCTACGGTCTAGTAGCGGAATCCGGGAAGCTAGAAAAGAAAAAGGTTCGGCGCAACCTCGTTGGAGCAAGAAGCTTGGAGGGCTTAGGTGCACTGGGTAGATTAGGCTTGGAGGGTCTATTGCTGTCCTTGTATCCCAACTATATTTTTAAGTGGATTGTTTACCGCTTGGAGGGCGGCGGAGAGGTTTTTCGCCGAGGACTTCGGTTTCCTCTTCGATAACACATCGCGTGTTGTCTTTGTGTTTGCATCTTCCTTCCTCTCTATCTTTGCCTTTTTATTATCTGCTGTGGTTTTATTTTGTTATGGCTTAGATAGTCTTTAACCAATTTCGTATTATAGCATGTGTTAAGTTTTCGTACACTAGTTGTTTGACATATTGCTTGTATTGGTTAAGTTGTAATTTGGGGGTCTAAACGTTCAAAGGTGTTTTGTACACGTTTTTGAACTTTCAATTGGTATCAGAGCGGGTACACTGCTATTGGTTTCATTACCATTGTGTGATCCTTGACTCCCTTTTGAGATGGATAGGTCTCAATCCCTAAATGCACCTCCATATTTTGATGGTAGTAATTATGCTTTTTGGAAGGTTCGCATGAGAGCTTTTCTGTGTTCTATTGATGAATCCGTTTGGGATGCTGTTGAGATTGGTTGGACCAAACCTGAGGCAGCCAAATCCATATGGGATAAGGCAGCACTTGCTGCTTCTAATGCTAACAGTAAAGCACTCAATGCTATTTTCTGTGGTGTGTCTCCAGATGAATTTTACAGGATTTCTCATATTACCGTTGCCAAAAAAGTATGAGAGATTTTGGAAACCACCTATGAAGGCACGAAGAAAGTGAAAGACACCAAGTTGCAAATGTTGACCACTCGGTTTGAGGAGCTCAAAATGAGTGAGGATGAGTCTTTTGACTCTTTCTATGGGAAGCTAAATGAGGTGGCGGTCAGTAAGTTCAACTTGGGGGAGAAAACGGAGGACTCAAAGATTTTAAGAAAGATCCTTCGATCATTGCCAGAAAGTTTTCGTGCTAAAGTGACAGCAATTGAAGAGAGCAAGAACCTTGATGACATCAAAGTATAGGAGCTGGTTGGTTCTCTGCAGACTTATGAGATGTCGCTGCCCAATCAACGGAAGAGTAAATCTCTTGCTCTAAAGCCATTAATGAGAAGGTGGAAGATCAAGACTCATCGGGAGAAGATGTGGTTGACAAAGATGTTGCATACCTTGTCAAAAATTTCAGAAAGTTCTTGAAATTCAAAAGTAATGGCAAATTTGATGATAAAAGAAAATTCCAAAGTTCTGGAAGGGAGAAGAGGGAATTCAAAAAGAAAGATGGAAAAGAATCCCAACCCACACAAGGTGTCACTTGTTTTGAATGTAACGGGCATGGACACTTTAAGAAGGAATGTCCGAATTATCTGAAATCGAAAGGTAAAGTGTATGCCACGACCTTGAGTGACTCGGATTCGTCTGACTTAGAATCTGAAGAGAGCTGTGATGGAGAGGGGAACTATTCGACTTTTATGACTATTGCTCATGTTGAGTCTTCAGATGAGTTGAATCTGCTTGTACGAGACCTTGGAGAACATAGTGATGATGAATCACTAGGAATTGTTGAAGAATCAGATGCTGAAGAAGATGAAAGCACAGCAAATCTTCAAGAGAATTATAACTCACTCTTGGAGAAGTCGGGTGAGTACACAAGGGTGGCCAAGGCTGCTGTGAGAAAAATGAAGAAGGCTGAGGAGGACTACAAAAGTCTCCTAATTCGATATAGGGAGGCCAAATGTGAGATAGAAACACTGAACGGTGAGTTGTCCGAAGCTTACACAAAAGTGAGATTTCTTGAGAATGAGGTTGTGCAAGCGAATGCTAAAATAGAGAGGGTCACCACCAAGAAGCTAGATGATGTTATATCATCTCAAAAGAGCTTTTCAGACAAATCCGGATTGGGATATACCGGAGGAAGTAGTTCGTCTGGAAATGTCATTAAAGAAGTGAAGTTTGTAAAGGCCAAAGATCCAGTTGTAGCTGACCTTACTGGTGAGAAGCTCGAGGTGGAGGAGAAGAAGAATGTGGTGAACCAACGGATGCTGAATCCCCGTAATCAGTCTGTGGGCAGGTCTGAATCTCGTGCCAAGTCACGTCCACGACCACAAAGAGGTCCTAGAGGAACTTATATGTGCTATTATTGCGGACTTCAAGGGCATACTCGACCAAATTGCCAAAAGTTGAGAGCAAAGAACAGTGCAACTCCTCAAAGGTCAGGAGGACCCAGAAATGATAAGAGAACTTGGGCAGGTGATCAATCTAGAGATCAAAATGGAGATCCCGGAATGATGAACGTGTAAGGTTGAATTTATTCACCCATCTAATTGGCTTTATTCCGTGCCAAATTTGCTTGTAATTCAGCATTTAGTAACCCTGTACTTAGGTGGGATTGTTGTAAGGGTAGTGAGTGAGATAGAGTGAAGATTGCTCAAGAGTGTGCAAGAAAACAGAGTGTCGCGGCTGGGACTCGCGGCTGGACTCGCGGCTTCAACCCGCCAGAATCTGCACACGTGCCAAGCATGCTGGAAGATGAACAGTCATGCTAGCTGGAGCACTACAGGACAAAACAGGACAACTGGCCATACGGTTATCTCGCGACTGGAACTCGCGACTTAGTCAAGCCGCAAGGTCAAGCCGCGAGCCACCCCTGTTTTGGAAAAACCTGACGTTTCACATTCCCCTTCACTCCAGTATAAATACCCTTTTAACCCACGATTGAAAGAGAGCTTCCAGAGAGAATTTTGAGAGAGAAACCCTAAAGAAAAACCAGATTGTTTTATCCACAATCTCTACCTTAGAGTCTCATCAAATTCCCTCACTCTCTTCCTCTCCATTGTCAAATCCTTGAGAGGCCTTATACCAAACCTGGTTCTCACCATTATCATCTCTGTGAGTCAGACGTTTGGAGTTCTGGGAAGCAGTTAGGAAGGAACCAATCTTCATTGGTTGATGCTACGGTGTAGTAGCGGAATCCGGTAAGCTAGAGAAGAAAAAGGTTCGGCGCAACCTCGTTGGAGCAAGAAGCTTGGAGGGCTTAGGTGCATTGGGTAGATTAGGCTTGGAGGGTCTATTGCTGTCCTTGTATCCCAACTATATTTTCTAGTGGATTGATTACCGCTTGGAGGGCGGCGGAGAGGTTTTTCGCCGAGGTCTTCGGTTTCCTCTTCGATAACATATCTGGTGTTATCGCTGTGTTTGCATCTTACTTCCTCTCTATCTCTGCCTTTACATTATCTGCTGTGGTTTATTTTATTATGGCTTAGATAGTTGTTTAACCAATTCCAGATTATAGCATATGTTAAGTTTCCGCACATTAATTGTTTGACATATTGCTTGTGTTGGTTAAGTTGGTTTTTGGGGGTCTAAACGTTCAAAAGTGTTTTTATACACGTTTTTGAACTTTCAGAACGTGATGAAGATGATTGGTGCATTCACCAACTGCTTGGAAAGCTTCTCACGAAGGTTTGAAAGTCCTAACTCTCGTACCCAATCCTATAAGGAAATCACCCCAAACGCAAGTGACGTGTGGGTGAAAAAGGGTACTCATGCATAAGCATTACAACATGTCCATGCATTAATACTTCCTATGCTTTGTGACAATGTTTGTTTGGTTTGCTTGCTGTTTTTGATGTTGGTTGTTTGCTTGTCTACTTGTGAATATTTTTAATTTTGTTTTATCAATCTTTTTGTTTCTTGTGTCAAAAATCCAAAAATCACATAAAAAATTAGAAAATCAAAAAGCTTGATTGGCTTTGTTGAGTTTTGTCTCAAAACTTGTTTTGTCTTGTACCTTTGTGCTAATGGCTTTGTGCATTTTCGAGCATTGCTTGTTTTCATGCACTTATATCACTGTGGGAAAAATCTTGAAATCTATGTGATTGTTGTAAATAGATCTTCAAACTTGTCATGAATGATTACTGAATGGTTATGTTGATCTTGAGACATGCATAGACTTGTGTCTATATATCTTCCCACTCTTTATTTTTGTTTTGCTAAAAAGAGCTCACCAAATGTAAATCTCCAAATGAAAAGAGATATTGAGCTGCAAAAGCCTGTCGCACATTCTAGTATTCGACTAGGAAAAAGGGTAAGCGACCTTATATTAAAGTGAATGTTTATTCAAAAAAGCCAAAGGCTTGTTCATTAAAGTGAAATGTCAAATATCACTCTCACAATGAGAGGTGATTGCCTCAAAAGATCAAAAAGATCAAATGTTATAATTAAAAGTGGAGTAAAATGTAAAGCTCCAAGTCATGTTATCAAGTTTTGTGGGAGGTTATATATACCTATTTCTATAATTGAGATAGGTCACATGATCTAGTGCTAATTGTGTATGCCTTGGTTGAATCGATCATTGAAACTTCACATTAGACGAAGGACTATCTCATTGTTGATATCCACACACAACACACAAGTTTATGTTCAATAAATGCCATATTCATTTATGTGATTGTACTTGATGAAATGTGTTTTCACATACTCAATCTTTGTTAATTCAAGCACAAAAAGATTTTTGAGTGTTTTAGGTGTTTTTGGAAAGTATTTTGTTTGAAAAATCTGAAAATTTCAAAAATCCTGTTTTGCCCTATTTTGGCGACTCAGTCGCGGGTATGTCAAGTCGCGAGCCTCAGTCGCATCTTCGCTGGTCATTTTTGGCGACTTGTTCGCGAGTGGAAGGTCCAGTCGCAAGGTTCACTCAGAGATTTTCGCGGCTCAGCTCGCGACTCACTCGCGGGTAGACCTTCCAGTCGCGAAAAACACTTAGAAAAATTTTTCAAATTTTTGTTCTTGAGTGCTTTGGCTGCTTGAGCTGGCGACTGTGTGGCGACTTAATCAAGTCGCGAAAAACGCGTGTTTTGCAGAAATAAGAGCAGTTTTTAAATCTTTTTCAGTTTTCCCTCGAATATTTGTGACTGTTCATCTTCTCTCTAAACTATCTCTCTCCCAAACACTCTGTGCTCCCATTTCCAATCTCCATTGTTGCATTCTTGTAGCTCAAAATCTTCAAGTCACAGGTATGGGTTTTCAGTTTTGCATTCTTTTCTACTTGATTTTGTGCTTTTCCCTTTGATTTTTCGCATATGTTTGTGATTTAGAAATGGGTTTGTGTTTCGTTTTTGCTCCTTGTTCATGCTTAACTTGCGAATGCTGCTGCTAGAATTTGATTTGATCTTAGTTGTTTCCTTATTGCTCTTCATCCTGTGCTTAGCTAAGTGATTCTTTTATTTTATCTGAACTTTGAGCTGTTGAGTTGTTTCAAATTGTTCCTTTTGAGGCTGTGAGTTTTACTGTGCTAAATATGCATGCTCTATTGTGTAAATCTTTTGGGAGCATATGTGAGCTTCACAATGCTGTTTATGAGCCATATCATTTTTCATTATCTGTCTCATTGACATATATCTGCCTTTAGGATAGTTTCTATATCTGTTGCTTTTATATGTGTTTCCTATCTTAGGCTTGTTTATCCATGTGTTTGATCTAAGTAGCTTGTGTTTAAATGTTCCAAGTTCATTTGTATGGATGAAATCTCTTTGTTAATTACATGGTACTGACTAGTTCTACACATATATTGCTCTATATTGTTGTGGCCTCTTCTGATTGTTCACAGATGGCTCCCTCACCTCCTAAGAAGAAAACTCCTGCAAAGAAGGCTGACAAAAGATTGAAAATGGATTCTAAACTATTTAGGTCAGTTCATCATTTTGAGAGATACAGGGATAACTTCATGAAAGCAGGAATTATTCAAGAACGATTTGTAGATTTGGAGGATTTGAGACAAACCTTTATCCCCAGCTGTTTTGAAGGAAGAGGATGGGAAAAGCTTCTGAGTGATTTCCCTGTAGTGTGTGAACCCCTGATTAGGGAATTTTACTCAAATGCTGTGATAAAGGAGAATGAGTTAAGTTGCTGGGTTAGAGGTAAAGAATTCATTTTGGATGCACATGTCATAGATGATGCATTAGGGCTTGAAGGATTAGAAGATGAGGAATTTATCAACTACAAGGATAGGAGTGTCTCTATTGAAATAGTTCAACAAAGGATAGGTGGGCAGAGAGAAGGAAAATGTTTGAATACCACTGCCTTTCCAGTGGACATGAGGTCTAACAATCATCATGATGTTTAACCTCTATCCCATTAAGAAGTTGACTACAATCAATTGTGCTAGAGCAATCTTTCTGATGGATCTCAAAGAAAAGAATTTCATAGACATAAGTTCCCACATATATGACACCATTGTGGATGAGACAAGAACAACCTCTAGGCCAAAATTGATCTTTCCCAGTTTGCTGATGAGGATTTTTAGAAGGAAGGGGGTTCCAATCCCTCAAGACATCAGTCCCATGTCCTCACCTTCTGCAATTAACAAGCTTACCTGCAAAAGGATAAGTGTTAGGCTTCCAGGAGAAGAAGATGAAGGTGATGAAGGAGAAGGTGTCCCAATGGAGACTAAAGCAGAGGCAGCAGGGCATGCATCAACCTCAACACCCAGGAGGAGTGGCAAAAGACCCAGAGCATCAACTTCTTCAGATACACCTCCAAATGCTTTCCAAATCATTCTGGAAAGACTTGATGGGATCAGAGAAGTCCAGACTGAGCACTCTGAGAGGATGAGAGCCATGCAGGATCAGATTGATGTTTTGTCTGCAAAACTTGATAGCTTCACCACTAAGCCTGAACACTGACCCTTTGGCCATTCCTGTCAAAAAGGGGGAGAAGTTTCTGTCTGTTGATAATGTCATTGATGATTGAGAAGCAGAAAAGCAGCTCTTAAGGGGGAGTATTGTGTTGAGGGGGAGTTGTCAAAATCAGAGACTTTGTTTATATATGTTTATGTTTTGGCTACTTTTAGTGTTTTTATGGTTTTGATACACTGTGTTTTGGTGTATAGTTGTTTCTAACTCATTACTTATACTCTTGGTTTAAACTTTAATATATTTTGATGATGTTATTCAGGATGTTTTTGAGTTTGTACCCATGTGCTTTTGTAAGCTTTTAGGGTTAATGTTTTATGCATAGTTTGTAGGCTTTATGGTATGTACCTTGCTTAATGCAGCCTTTATGCTATGTTGAAATCAGTACATTAATCTAAATGTTCTGCATTTTGGTTTATGTACTGTCACTCTTGTGCCCTTGTAGGATTGTTCCTAGATGCATATACCTTGTGTGTTATGCATTGGTTGAGTGTTGAGCATACAAGTGTCTTGCCTTGTGCTTGTTAACTTGTATGTCCTTGTGTTCATTCTAAGTATGAATGAGCACTGTGATCACTACCTTGTGGTGTTCACTTGGTTGATCAAGCTATGGTTTGTTTCTTAACTCCATCTTTGCTTGATCACATATTGCCTGTTTCATATGCATTTATAATTTTCTGCTTACAATGATCATGGTGTATTTTTGTGTTTCAGGAGTATTATGTTCATATGATTCAAGTGCTTCACAGCTTCTAGAGTTAGGTGTGAGTGAGTTTTGTTCAACCGTTCCCAACTCACATGTTAAGTCTAGAGTCTGTTTTAGGGTTTTGTCACGGAATAGCCAAAGGGGGAGATTGTAAGGTTGAATTTATTCAACCATCTAATTGGCTTTATTCCATGCCAAATTTGCTTGTAATTCAGCATTTAGTAACCCTGTATTTAGGTGGGTTTGTTGTAAGGGTAGTGAGTGAGATAGAGTGAAGATTGCTCAAGAGTGTGCAAGAAAACAAAGACTCGCGGCTGGGACTCGCGGGTGACTTGTGGCTGCAAGCCGCCAGAAGTAGCACACGTGCCAAGCATGCTGGAAGATGAACAGTCATGCTAGCTGGAGCACTACAGGACAAAACAGGACAACTGGCCATACGGTTAACTCGCGACTGGATCTTGCGACTTAGTCAAGCCGCGAGGTCAAACCGCGAGCCACCCTTGTTTTGTAAAACCTGACGTTTCACATTCCTCTCCCACTCCAGTATAAATACCCCTTTTACCCACGATTGAAAGAGGGCTTCCAGAGAGAATTTTGAGAGAGAAACCCTAAAGAAAAACAAGATTGTTTCACCCACGATCTATACCTTAGAGTCTCTTCAAATTCCTCTACTCTCTTCCTCTCCATTGTCAAATCCTTGAGAGGCATTATACCAAACCTGGTTCTCACCATCATCATCACTGTGAGACAGTTGTTTGGATTTCTGGGAAGCAGTTAGGAAGGAACCAATCTTCATTGGTTGATGCTACGGTCTAGTAGCGGAATCCGGGAAGCTAGAAAAGAAAAAGGTTCGGCGCAACCTCGTTGGAGCAAGAAGTTTGGAGGGCTTAGGTGCACTGGGTAGATTAGGCTTGGAGGGTCTATTGCTGTCCTTGTATCCCAACTGTATTTTCTAGTGGATTGTTTACCGCTTGGAGGGCGGCGGAGAGGTTTTTCGCCGAGGACTTCAGTTTCCTCTTCGATAACACATCGCGTGTTGTCTTTGTGTTTGCATCTTCCTTCCTCTCTATTTTTGCCTTTCTATTATCTGCTGTGGTTTTATTTTGTTATGGCTTAGATAGTCTTTAACCAATTTCGTATTATAGCATGTGTTAAGTTTCCGCACACTAGTTGTTTGACATATTGCTTGTATTGGTTAAGTTGTAATTTGGGGGTCTAAACGTTCAAAGGTGTTTTGTACACGTTTTTGAACTTTCAGTATTGACTGGCTTGGCGTGCTTCATATTGAACCTTTCAAGAATCTACTCAATATATTTCTCGTGATAACCATAGCTTCTTAGCTTTCCTGTCACGTAGAATCTGCATATCCAAAATTTGTCTTGCTGGACCCAAGTCTTTCATATCAAATGACTTAAATAAATCTTTCTTTAAATTTCCAATCACACCTGCATCTTGTCCTACTATCAACATATCATCTACATATAGCAAAAGAATAACAAATTTGCCATCGGGAAATTTTCTGACATTCACACAATGATCTGCATTTGTCCTTGTGTTCCCGTGACCCACCATGAATGAGTCAAACTTCTTGTACCACTGTCTTGGAGTTTGCTTCAAGCCATACAAACTCTTTTTTAATTTGCAAACCATGTGTTCTTTCCCTTTCACTTTGAATCCCTCTAGCTGATCCATGTAGATTTCTTCTTTCAAATCACCATGAAGAAAAGCTGTCTTCACCTCAAGTTGCTCAAGCTCAAGATCCAAGCTAGCTACTAATCCCAGAACTACCCGAATGGAACTCATCTTGACTACTAAAGAAAATATCTCATCAAAGTCAATCCTTTGTTTTTGACTAAAACCCTTGACCACCAATCAAGCTTTGTACTTCACTAACTTGTCACCATCTTTCTTCATCTTGAACACCCATTTGTTTCTCAATACCCTTTTGCCTTTAGGAAGTTCCACCAAGTCATAAGTCTTATTCTTGTTCAAAGAATTCATCTCTTCATGCATAGCCTTCAACTAGTTTTGCTTATCCTTACGAGATTGTACTTCCTGAAAACTTTCTGGCTCCCCCCTCTTCGGTAATCATAGTATACTCAGAAGTGGGGTATCTAGTCAATGGACGATGCTCTCTAGTAGACCTTCTCACCTGAGGTTCTACCATCTCTAGTGGAGGAGGCTGCTCCCCCTGCTCAACATCATCACCATCAACACTTGCTGGCTCAACAGCATCAAATTCAGTTGGTTCATCACCATAATTCTCATCTTGTACCTCTTCCCTATTTGTGGCATTATCTGAGGAAGAAGAGGTAGGTGTAAGATCAGGAGCACCTCCAACTGTAGCTTTAAGCTTCTCAATTTTCTTAAGTCTGCCAAATTTTCATTCTTATTAAAAACTACATCTCGACTTCTGATCATCTTCTTTTCTTTTGGATCCCATAGCTTGTAGCCAAATTCTGCATCTCCATATCCAACAAGTATACAAGGAGTGGATTTGCTATCAAGCTTTGATCTTTGTTCCTTAGGCACATAAACAAATGCCTTGCACGCAAATACCTTCAAGTGAGAGTAAGAAATATCTTTTCCTATCCATACTCTTTCTAGAATATCAAAATCCAAAGGAACTAATGGAGATCTATTAATTAGGTGGCATGCAGTTGCAACAGCTTCACCCCAGAATGAATTAGGCAGATTAGCCATTCTCAACATATATCTGATCTTCTCAACAATAGTGCGGTTCATCCTTTCTGCCACACCATTTTGATGTGGGGTACCAGGAACTGTCTTCTCATGTCTAATGCATTTCTCGAAGCAGTAACTCTTTAGTTCATTAGATGTGTATTCAACTCCGTTATCACTACAGAGACACTTCAAAGGCTTCCCTTTCTCTCTTTCCACCATGGCATGGAATTTCTTGAAGTGCTCAAATACCTGGTCTTTTGTTTTCAAAACATAAACCCACACCTTTTGTGAAACATCATCAATAAATGTAACAAAATATTTATTGACACCTAAAGTCTCAACATCAATGGGACCACATGCATCAGAATAAACAAGATCTAATACATTGGGTTTTCTAGTAAAGGGTATATTAAATGAAACTCTATGTTGTTTACCAAATAAACAAAAGTCACAAGGATTTAGTGACGTACCTTTGGCAAAGGGAATGATAGACTTCTTTGCCAAGATCTACAACCCTTTTTCACTCACGTGAGCCAGCCACCTATGCCACAAGTTAGGTGAAGAGTCCTCTTGAGCTGCACGAATAACATCCTTGCACAACTTTACTTGTGTCTTGTAAAGTGTACAACAAATTTTCCCTCTAGCAAACACCAATGATCCTATGCTAAGCCTCCATTTTCCATCATGGAAATAATTGCCATAACCTTCTTTATCAAGAAGATGAGTCGAAATCAAATTCAGGCGAATATTCGGAACATGTCTCACATCCTTCAAAATCAGGGTGTATCTAGTGTTAGCCCTAACACATATATCACCTATTCCCACAATGTCGGCATAACTATTATTGCCCATCTTCACTGTCCCAAAGTTTCCCACTTTGTATGAAGTGAATAACTCCTTTCTTGGAGTGACATGGCAGGAAGCAGCTGAATCAATCACCCATTCAACATAAGGATTTGAAATTGTACAACAATCATCTTGTCCTATGGCTAGGACCTCATCTTCCAACACTATAATAGCAGCAGTGTTCTCATCATCCACGCTTTTCTGATTTTTATCCTCTTTCTGTTTGTTCTTCCAAGCCTTGTAATTCCTTTTTATGTGACCTTCTTTATCACAGTAAAAACACTTGAATTTTCCTTTAGATTCTAACCGACTTTTGCATTTACCACGCCTTTTAGAACTTCTACTCTTACTTCTCCCCCTATTCTCTGTGACAAGAGCATGTGCAATATCCTTGCCCATATCCTTTCTTCTAGTTTCTTCATTAAGCAAACTATCTTTAACCATGGCAAGTTGTAACACACCATTCGAAGCAAAATTACTAAGTGATACTACCAAAGTCTCCCAACTGTCAGGTAAGGAACTCAGAAGCAATAAAGCTTGCAACTCATCATCTATTACTAGTTTCATTGTAACCATCTAATTAACCAAGTCTTGGAACTCACTAAGGTGCTCGGAAATGGACTTACCCTCCTTAAGCTTCAAATTCACAAGCTTTCTAACAATAAAAACTTTATTTTGAGCTGTCTTTCTTTCGTAAAGACTCCTTAATTTTTCCCAAAGTACCTCTACGTTTGTTTCTTGAGACTCATGGTGAAAAACACTGACATCGATGCATTGTCTAATACACCCGATAGTTTTTCTATTTAATTTCTCCTAGTCTCTATCTGACATATCACTAGGCTTGACACTATCACCCTTAATAGGGTCATGCAAATCCTTGCAATGAAGAACATCCTCCATCATCGGCCTCCAAATCGAATAATTCGATGCTGAGAGTTTAACCATAGTATTCATAGTCATATTCTCCATTTAATCCAACACAAGACAGTCAAACTCAAGCAACCAAAAGCTCTGATACCACTTGTTGGGGAAAAATCCTAGTCCCCTCAATGTCTATGTGTGTATTAAAATTAATGACTACCAAGCAATAGCAATATTATGGAAACAAAAAAAAAAAAAAAAAAAAAAAAAAAAAAAAAAAAAGCAAGCACCACATAAACACAACCACACAAGAACACCAAATCTTACATGGAAAACCCTCCGGTGTAGAGGGAAAAACCACGGGGCAGCTCCAAAAAATATCCACTATGACACTTACAAAAAAAAATGCCTATTAGCGACCAAGAATTTATGACGGATCCAAAAAGCCCTCTAAAAAAATCTTATTTGTGATGGCAAAATAAAACCCTCGCAAATACTTGATAAAATGTGAAATATTTGTGACCAACAAAAAAAGTTGTCACAATTATGTGTTATAGCCGTCACAAATGCTAATATTTTGGAGGGAAATTTTCCCTCCATATTATTTAAAAATCTCTCGCAAAAAGTGTATTAATTGTGACGGTTAAAAAAATGCCGTCACTATTATTGAATTATTTGTGAGGGCTAGGATCGACCTTCACAAATAATCATTAAAATGTAAAAATTTTTGGAGGGAAATGTTCCCACCAAATTATTTCCGAGGGAAGATAAAAATTCCTTGCAAAAAGTTTATTTTTTGTGTGAGTTAAAAATATACCCTCACTAATACTAAATTATTTACGAGGGCCACAATTGGCCTTCGCAAATAATCATGAAAATATTAATTTTCTTTGGAGATAAAAGTTATTCTAAAATTCCAAGAATATAATGATTGATGAAACATAAAGTGATAGGAAATTTGTATTCAAAATTATGCCTATTAAAATTCATAATATCTTGTTTTTTCTCTGGTTTTCATTTAGGCCACCAACTTATAGATGGTTTTCTCAAATTCTTTGAAACCTTCGGACTTAGCTTGACTTTGAACTTCATAGTTCTAATTTATCCATCATTTTCTATTTGTGTAATTCACCACTACAAGAACTACATGATCACTTCTTTGGAAAGTTGCATGAACTAGAGTATAGTAAAAATGTTATTTACATATCCACAACACATATAGCAATCAGTGATTGCCAATCACTCATGTACTGGGAAATAAGATGAACAAAAAAAAAGAAAAAAAAAAGCTCAGTTTTAAAATCAGTGCAAGGCAATTATAATGCAAAACCATTGTTATAATTCTATTGAGTCTACGGATGTGGAAGCTTGATTCAGAATACACACATGAATGTGCGCATGCGCGCACACACACAAGAGAGAGATGACCTTGGTTTTTTGAAGGATGCCATTAGGATTGCTAGTCACAAGCCATCCTAGTCGCCAACTTGGTACAAGCCATCTCTTTGATATGCACCCTAGTGTGAGAACAGGCACTATTGATCCAAATACTCCCATTGGCACAAATGGATTAGTTCCAAAAGTGAGATGGTGATAAACTTCATCCGCAAGCACCAGAATGCCCAACTTTCTTGCTATCCTTGCAATCTAAAATTCAGAAAATCAACCACCACTAACATTAACATCCTAAATACCAAAAAAAAAAAAAAAAAGAGTTTTACTTATGAAAACTCACACTTATTGCAGAAAACCATTAAATCCACCATTGTGTTACATGTAAGTAACAAGATCATATGAGAGTCTAGCAAAATAAATTAAAATTTAATCGTTGTTTTCGCCACTAAAAGCTTTATGTCATTCTTATTATGAACTTATAGACATTTTGATATTCTCAAAACAAATTTGACTCTACTTCCAAATAGACATTGGCTAAAATGAATCAGGTAAGGAGGTAAATTTTTAATGCTATTTTTTGAGTTGATTGCAGTTGATATATTAAAGGTCAATGCCCTCGCTAATAACCTCCATGTATCCAAGAATTTTGATCAAGCTCAAATATGCGGTTTAAATTGTCCATGACTCCATTGTCCCTGCCTCCCTAGTCTAAAGTGCATGTCTGAAACAAAATAGATATATAAGCATGAAGGGGACACATTCATAAAGCCAGCAATAGTATCTCTTTCAAAAAAAAAAAAAAAAAGAAACTTCAAGCCCAAACAGAGTCAAAATAGATTGTCAATGAGAGCATTCTATACTAGGGCAATAACCTTAGAGAATTAAGAAAGAGTGCAAGAGAGATAACTGCTCGTACCTTGTCTGTAACTAAATTTCTATTTCAATAAGCATCCTTAGTATTATGCACATGGATAACTAATATAGATGAAGCCAAATACGGTGATGGAGTGGAGGCTGTAAGCCTTTGAAGTCACTCGATTATCATATTTTCAACACCACTCCTTCTCCAATCTATATCATCATTCTCATTTTCTTCTTTCAGTACATTTGCATTATAGTGTAAATTTTCTTCTTAGTATGGCTTTTCTTCATTTGATGGCATTTCATAAAGGTTTCGTGGCTTGGTTTCAATCACAACATTCCATGTGGGATCTTTTATTCCATTAACATAGTAAACTCAAGTTGCTTGACATGCTAATACAAATTGCTCTACGGTTTTCAACTTTCGTGATGTATTAACAATAGTGGTTTCGTGCCGATCTCTCTTATAATCAATTCCTTCATGAGATACATCATACCAATCACATTTAAACAACACAAATTTGTTCCCTTCAATATATTGAAGTTCAACAATGTCTATTAGTTGTCCATAATAAGGCACCTTGCAACTTTGATCCTCCCCTCTCACCATAACTCCATTACTTTGTGTTCTTTTACTTTCATTACATTGATTTGTATGAAATCTGAACCCATTAACATTGTAACCATGATAAAAAAAAATAGCCCTTTTCTCAGGGCCCGAGCTAATGAAAGCATATGCCCATCAACTTGCCTTGTATTATATAAGTTGGTGATCTACAATAAAACCTAAATAAGGTTAAACTCAAGTTGTAATAGTTAAAATATAAACAAACATACATTTTCAAAATAAATTACTATCTTACTCTTTTTTTCAAACTAGCAATAAATTCTTGTTTGTGCACCTTGTCAATGTCAAGAACACCTGCATTTGTAAGGATGTTCTTATGTTCTCTGTGCACAGTTAAATATCCTAATTAGTTTTAATATCATATCATGAGAATATCAAAGAAGTAATTTTTGTGAAGATCATCTTACTCAACAAATCGGTCAGCGTCGACACAATTTTGAAGGATATAAAATGTTGATGCATTGTGAAGATCATCATTCAACTCACACTTTATTGCTTTCCCTAAATGTCATCCAGATGTTGAGAATATGGACAATTGAGAGGTATTTGCACAAGCGGAAGTACCTCCATCATTATTTCGCTCTACCCAATTAAATTTGGTTTCTATTCCATGTAAATAGCGAGAACAAAATGTTAGACATTCATCTGCTAAATACTTTTCTGCAATAGACCCTTCTGCGTGTGTCTTATTACGGACATAATTGTTAAGCTTGTGCAAATACCTATATTTAAAGGCATAATATGAAATTTTATCAAAAATAAAATACTAACGTGCAATTGTAATTTAGATTATAATGAAATTTTGTAAACCTTACCTCTCAACTGGATACATCCATCTGTATTGCACTGGACCTGCAACTTTAGCTTCCCAAGATAGATGAATGGCCAAGTGAACCATTACATCAAAGAAAGAAGGTGGAAAAATTTGTTCTAATTTATAGAGGGTTATTACAATTTGGGTTTCAAGACGATCTAAATCATCCACTTGTAACACTTTGGAGCACAATTCTTTGAAAAAGTTACTTAACTCAGTCAAAGCATCAGATACTTTTTAGGTAAAAAGTCACGCACTGCAAGTGGGAGTAATCTTTCTAGGAAAACATGACAACCATGAGTCTTCATACCAAAAATTTCTCTCCTCAATATTCAGAGATCGAGATAAATTTGCAAAGTAGCCATCCGAAAATTTAAGATTTTTTAGCCATAAGCATATGGCCCTTTTCTCATCATTTGATAGTGTATAGCAAGCTGGGGTAGCTCTATCTTCCTATTAACCTCTATGGGGTGGAGCGTATGTCGTATGCCCATTTCTTTTAGATCAAGATGAGTGCTTAAAGAATCCTTCGTTTTCTCTTTAATATTCATAATTGTCTCAATCACATTGTCAAATATATATTTTTCAACATGCATCACATCCAAATTGTGACGTAACAAAAGTGTTCTCCAATGTGGCAATTCAAAAAATAAATGTTATGCTTCTTCCAATTATGAAACTACCCATGCCGTTCTAGAAATTGCTTTTTCTAGCCTTTCCCAAATATAATTGGCTTTAATGGATGAATTTGTCTTAACACATCATCACCAGATAACTGTTTGGGTGTTGTCTTCCTTCATTTTTTACCATTAAATTGTGACTTCTTATTACGCCATTTGTGGTCTAAGGCCAAAAAACGACGATGTCCCATATAGCATATCTTATATCCATTTCGTAACCTGCAATGAGTAGTCTCACTATGACAACAAGGACATGCCAAATTTCCCATTGTACTCCAACCAGAAATAACAGCATATGTAGGAAAGTCATGGATAGTCCACAACACTACTGCTCTAGTCTAAAAGTTCTCCTTTGTTCAAGCATCATGTGTGCACACCCCATCTTCTCACAATTCTTTCAGCTCATCAATGAACGACCTCAAGAATACATCAATGTCATTCCTAGGACCCTTTAGGCCTGGTATAAGTAATGACATCAATGAGTAAGGCTCCTTCATGCACATCCAAGGGGGAATATTATATGGAAATAAGATAATAGGCTAGATACTATATTTAATACTCATATTGCCAAATGGGTTAAACCCATCTGTAGTGATAGACCACAAATTGAATGACCCCTTGTGATAGAAATTAATTAATTAATTAGCCAAGTTATTAATTAATCAATTTATTATGCAAACACGTGGTAGCACAAGCAAATCACCAAATAAACTAATTATGCAGTGAAAAATAAATAACACAGTGATTTGTTTACGAATGGGAAAACCTAACGGCAAAAACTCCACTAGGTGATTTTTAGGTCACCACTCTTGAAACTTTACTATTATCACAACAAGTAGTTACAAGTAAAGGAATCCCAAGTACCTTACCAACCTACAGTTGAACCCTTACCCCAATACTCAATTGGACTTGTTCTGTAGTGACAGTTCCCTTTTCTGTTGCATGACTCCAAAGTACGTGACTAACCAATTGCGCGGATCCCAAAACACAACTTCAATCACCAACTAAGAGGATTGTTGGTTGCAAAGTTCTTAAGTTCATCCATATGATGAAGATCAAGAAGATACTTGGTCACAAAACCCTACGGTGCACATACACAGCAACTTCTTAAAGAAAAAGAGATGAACTAGGTCAAAAACTTCATCTTTGGTCACAATTTGCTTGAACAGAGTTTGCTTAATACTTGTGCAACTTGTGAACTATTTGACGGCCTTTAAAACAGTCCTCTATATGTCTAGGGTTAGGAGAAAATAAAGCCCAAAGACATGTTCATGGATCCCAAGAAAATCATATTAGAATTCTGAAATTCTTAAACCTCGACAGATAGGAGGTGTTGAGCAGCTATCGATCAGGTGTCGAGCACACCAGGTCTTGAACAGCTTTCTTAAGCTCGATAGATGCAACTGTCGAACCAGCTGTCGAGTTTTAATGAATTTGCACTATCAACTTGTTTTCTTGGATAGACTTGAAGGTTTTAACACTTGATCTTGAAACATGGTTTCTTGAAGTATTTAAATACATCCTAAATCTACCTAAATACAAGTAAAGTGCGTTTTGTCAAAGGATAAGCCAATTAAATAAAATAGTGACATATGCTCTTAACAAGTGAAATGCATATGTCCTAACAATCTCTCCCTTTGGCAATCCGTGACAAAACCACAACAAGCAAATGAACATATAAGAGAAGTCATAAATCACTCAAGTCATATTCACTTGTTGAATAAAATAAAATATATTTTAACACAAACTCTTGAAAAACTTTGCAAGAAGAGAATTTATGGCAAGTAGGCTTTGACAACCTGTATTTCTGAAACACTTTAAACAAAACTTATCAAGACATCTTTGTGTGAAACAGAAATAATAAATTGCATACAAGTAATAAGAAGCATATGTATAAAAGGAGAAAAGAAACAACACATGAAGGGGTAGGTGAAAGAAAAAACGTACATTAATATAAAGAAGATAAGTACAATGTATGTCAATAAATGGCCACAAGACCTCATGTATAAGAATAATGTATCTAAAAAGAAAGAAAAGAAGAGATACATACTATCCTCACTACATCCCTCAACACAACAACATTCCCCCTAACAAAATGGTCCTATGCTAACTCTCCCCCTAAGAATGACTACTCTCATATCCAAAACTACTTCCCTTTTTTGTCATGAGTGACAAAGGGTAAGAGTGTCAAGTAGACATCTCATCGATAGAGCTAGCATCTCTATCAGCATCATCCGAAGCATCATCATCGTCATCATCCTCATCCTCAGAATTAGAAGCCACGGGAGAAGGTGGTGAAGGAGTAGCCTCAGAAGCAAAACCACCCATGGACGCCTGTCACCGTGCAATACGACTGACACAAACGTTCACCTAATACAACTCTGTAGAGAGTGTATCTAGGCGAGAGCATCCATGTGCTACAGCTGCGTCATGATGTCTCCTAAAGTCACATCATCTGAAGAAGAGGAAGAAATGGATGTGGATAGAGTAGAACAGGATGGAGCTGAAAGGGAAGGAGGGGCTGCTGAATCTGACTGTCGCGACCGTAACTGGGCCTCGTTATGTTTAACTGTAGTGTAATCTATGGCACACATGACGGTGAAATGGTTGGAAGAGGGAAAAGGAACGGAAAAATGGTGTAAGATCCTCATGATAGCAGAAGGAAAGATGAGCTTATCACGGGACGCCGAATCTAGATGAACATCTATAATAGAAAGAATGAAACGAGAAGGGAAATCTATAGTAAGATGCTCAAGAAGAGATAACAAAAATCAAGCATAAGGCTCTGTAATGGAGTTATAGTGAGAGAGTGGATGCAAAACAAAAGTCATCACCATGTTCATGAATCTAGGACCTTTAGCAAAAGGTCGACATGGTGTAAACAGACACTCACCACAAACAGAAGGGCGCTCATAGAAAGTAGACATGAGCTCATCCCTAAACACAGTCCTCAGATGCTCACAACTAGGATAGTCAGGAAACTCTATCCTAGGGACCCAAAGCACATCCGCAACAAGTTGTGGTGTGATAGGAATGCGCATACCTCGAACGTGAGTGAAGAAAAGAGGTACTGAACGATTAATCCCATGCATGTTGGAGTAAAACTCCTAGATAAGCATGAGAGGACAGGTGACCAGGATGTCACACAGTGACTCCCATCCCCTACTGTGAATGACAGAGGGAAGGTCGGTGTCGGCAAAGTCTGACAGAATGACTTAGCGTTTCAAATGAATACCTCATCTAGAAAAGTTCTCTGAGAATGCCTTAAAGGCATCATCATCACGGAACCGAATATGAGATAGTGTAGGATCAGAGGACGAAGAAACTCCGGAATGAAGAGGGTTCCGGGCTGGAGTGGATTTACGCTTAGGTGCCATAGACATGACTAACGTAAACAAAAAGAGAGGGAGAAAAAGAAAGACAATCAGGAAAGTCCCAATAATTTCAAATATAACAAGTATATTGAAAAGAAAGTACGTATGCATGGGAAATGCATGAACATGTGACATGCAAAAGAAATTGCATCATGGGCTCAGCCTAATCCAAACCTATCAGTACACAAACAGATAACACACATCTAAATGCATGAAAATACTATTATAATGCTAATGTGATGCAATGTATGAGGTTTTAAACTCATTTAAGTAAAAACCCATCCCAAAATTTCAATAATAACTCATCAATTTTGAAAAACCCTAAAATTTTTCAAAAACTCTAAAACCAAGGTTTCAAAACATGAAATGTATGAATGTGAAAGAATTAGAAGCTTACCAAGTGAAGAAAAACTTGAAAAAGCTTGAAGAAACCTTGAGGAACAAAGATTGGAGTGAGATGAGAATGTTTGGGAGAGAAAAGAGAGAAGTATCAAGAGAGAGATCGAGTGAAATGAGTTTCGGATTGCACAGGGAGCTTAAATAGTGCATCAGTAAATCTCGACAGATGCAGGTATTGAGAGGTATCGAGACATCTGTCGAGGAAGGTGTCGAGAAAATGGTCGTCGATAGCTGAGGTATCGAGGAGGTGTCAGGGAACAACCCAACAGAACCAAGAACAAAAGCTCGATCGATCCACTAGGTGTCGAGAAGCTATCGAGGATGCAGACCCATTCTCGATCGATCCACCAGGTATCGAGAAGCTGTAGGGATTGCGATAAGAAAAAGTTGAAAAAGCTCAACAGACAGAAAGGTATCGAGGAAGTATCGTGGAAGTGTCAACCCAGCTTTTAAAAACAGTTTTTCAAGATAAGAAAAACTTAGACATGAATGCAATCCAACATGCAACATAACCAATGATCCAATCAACATATTAAGCTTTCAAAGTCATCTCTCAATAACAATTTTAAGCACATGGATCTTCAAAAACACATACACACACACTAAACAAGTCTAACCAATTTTATATTTCAAAAACAAGTCAAGACAATCTAGTGAGCATACATTAACACATGTAAAATCTTGTGATGGTCAAATCACATTGTACCTGCACATGTATCAAGAATAGCAAAGAATATTGCGTGTTGTGTGTGAAAAACATTGCAAGATTGCATATGTGTATACATGTTATGACGATTTGAGATATGAGAAAATCACTTTAACTCACACACAATTATAACTGCTTGATGGGGACTATCACCTTCAAGGTACATCCTATAACTCCCACATCTCCTAGAATACACGCTTGCAATCATTTTTAAAGCATTTTTTGATCTTTTTGCTTTTGATTTTTCTTTGCATATTTTTCTTTTAAACATATTATGCATGGATAGAAAAGAAATACCCAATGATATTTGACATTCCAATCTTGCTATGCCTAAGCACACTAATGTCATTGACACTGCACTTTAGCTATGCTAAAGCATACAGGTGTTATATTATGATTGGCGGGCAACATTGGTGAGATGGTTATTAATGCCTTTCTCTCAGGATTTTTTAGTCCTTCCTGTCAAAAAGAGTAATATGAGTGTTAAGTATAAGAGATAATTTAATCTTACTCATCACAAATAAGAGTCACAAAGCTCACTTGTTAGTTGTGCATAGAGATGCTCATCTAAGTTACAAATGATACAAAGTTTAGAAGACTTTGTTTTAATGGCCATCTAAGGTACACAAGTACCAATATATACAAAACACACACTGTTTTTGCATTTTTCTGATTTTTCAATTTTTTTAATTTTTAAATGAAAAACAAAACAATACAAAACAAAAAAAAATCAACAAAAGCATGTTAAACAACCAAAGCATGAAAATTAGACTGACTCAAAACTTGAAAGCAAAATACATAAGTAATGCACACACAAAAACAAGA
Source organism: Quercus mongolica (assembly GCA_011696235.1). Classification (NCBI taxonomy): domain Eukaryota; kingdom Viridiplantae; phylum Streptophyta; class Magnoliopsida; order Fagales; family Fagaceae; genus Quercus; species Quercus mongolica. The sequence continues at coordinate 31,437,785 of CM022236.1, forward strand.
AGAAAGAAAGAAAAGTGACATAATCACTTGAAGTCCTTTTCCTTCCACACCCTAGAAGAACCTTTCCTTTGATTAAACCCTTGAACTAGCGGTGAGGGGGAAAAACCGTTCAAGTTCGAAAGGAACATGAAGGCTTTAAGAAGATCTCCAAGGGGAGCAAAAAAGAATTGAAGCTGATTCTGGTTCCTAGATGCTATCATGTCGTTGCTCTGTTGAGTGGCAAGCCACTTGTAGCAATTTGGTCGAGCATGACTGGCAGCTCCATAATGATGACAGAGGTGCTGCTTCTTTTGTTTAAGCTTTTAAGAGTTAGCCTTCTTAGCTCTAGGGTTTTTAACATCTTTCTTCTTAAGCTTAGGGGGTGCTCCTAAGATAGATTTACCCTTGTCTATGTTCTCACTAGCTAATTCAGTTTTAATCTCATTGTTCTCAATTTTAACATTATTAACAGGAGGAACAAAAACAGTAGTACTAGTAGAAGCAATATTAAAGGAAGAAAGACCATACCCTAAACCTATTTGATCTGAAGTAGATTTTTGAATGCTGAGCATATCATCAAGCTTTGCACTTGAAGTCCTCTCCAATTGAGCTTTGACTTGAAACAACTCCGCTTCAAGCTTCTTGGTCTTCTCAGCCAAGAAATTGTTCTCGAACCTCAATGCTCCAATAGTTTGATTAGCCTCATCAAACTTTGTGGAAAGTTCCTCATGATCAAGTTCCACATCACTGAGCTTCTTGGTGGTTAGCCTGTACAATTTCTCATGCTTCTCAAAAAGCTTGTACAGTTTCTCATAAGCTGTATGTATGTCATCTTGATCATCCATCTTCTCAAATTTGAATTTCACCAATTCCTCCTCTTCAACCAGATCTTCAACATTCCCATCAGTAGGATCAATAGTGGCAATGAAGGCATTCAAGATTCCGTCATCCTCATTGTTGGAATCATCCTCAGGCTCGATATCACTCAAAGTAGCAACAAGTGCCTTGCTCTTCCCAATACTCTTGAGATATGTAGGACACTCATGTTTCATGTGACCGAAGCCTTGACACCCAAAACACTTAGGTCTTGCGGAAACAGTGTACTGACCACCTTCTTTAGCATCCTTCTTCCCTTTGTCTTGGCCTTTAAACTGAGAAGAATTGGATTGCCTGCAGTCCTTGTTGAAGCCTTTTCTATTTGCGTTCTTCATAAACTTTTTGAACTGCCTAGTGATGTAGGACTTCATTTTGGAATCTTCATCATCTGAAGACTCATCCGTCTCACTACTCTTGGCCTTCAAAGCCATGCTCTTGCTTTTACCCAACTTGCCTATTCTTGTCAACCCTAGCTCGTAGATCTGCAAGTTTCCAACTAGCTCAGTCAGAGGAATCTCGTCAATATCCTTCGATTCCTCTATTGCCGTAATCTTGGCATGGAATCTCTCAGGTAGAGATCTGAGCACTTTTCTCAGAATCTTGGGTTCAGGAATGGTTTCCCTAAGATTGAAGGCTGAGTTCACTATATCTTTTAGCTTGGCATAGAACTCATCGAATGACTCATCCTCCTCCACCTTTATCTCTTCAAAGCTTGTAGTGAGCCTCTGAAGTTTTGAGTCCTTGACAGCCTTAGTACCCTCATAGGTTGTCTGGAGGATGGTCCATACTTCCTTCGCAGTTTCAATAGAGGATATCTTCTTGAACTCCTCATTGGTGACTGCATTGAATAAAGCATTCAATGCCCTGCTGTTGAAATTTGCCGCCTTGATCTTGGTTTCATCCCAATCGGCCGGCGCTTCCTTTGGCTTAATCCAGCCAATCTCAACAGCTTGCCACACCTTTTCATCTAAAAACTGTAAGAAAGCTCTCAGGCGTACTTTCCAGTATGTATAGTTAGTGCCATCAAATAAAGGAGGTATAATTAATGATTGTCCTCTATCCATGACAAACAGGGATCAATGGATCAACAAAGCAAAGATTAAACCCTAATCAGAGTGTGCTTGCTTTGATACCACTTGATAGGCCACAAACTGAATGATCCATTGTGATAGATATTAATTAATTAATTAGCCAAGTTATTAATTAATCAATTTATCATGCAAACACGTGATAACACAAACAAATCACCAAATAAACTAATTATGCAGTGGAAAATAAATAACACGGTGATTTGTTTACGAATGGGGAAAACCTAATGTCAAAAATCCCACCGGGTGATTTTTAGGCCACCACTCCCGAAACTCCACTATTATCACAATAAGTGGTTACAAGTAAAGGAATCCCAAGTACCTTACCAACCTACAGTTGAACCCTTACCCCAATACCCAATTGAACTTATTTTGTAGTGACAGTTCCCCTTTCTGATGCATGACTCCAAAGTACGTGACTAACCAATTGCATGAATCTCAGTACGTGACTTCAATCACCAACTAAGAAGATTGTTGGTTGCAAAGTTCTTTAGTTCATCTACACGATGAAGATCAAGAAAATGCTTGGTCACAAAACCCTATGGTGCACATACATAGCAACTTTTTTAAGAGAAAGAGATGAACTAAGGCAAAAACTTCGTCTCCGGTCACAATTTGCTTGAACAAAGTTTGCTTAATGCTTGTGCAACTTGTGAACTATTTGATGGCTCTTAAAACAATCCTTTTATATGTCTAGGGTTAGGAGAAAAAAAAAGCCGAAAGACATATTAACAGATCACAAGAAAATCATATTAGAATTCTGAAATTCTTAAATCTCGACAGATAGGAGGTGTCGAGCAGCTGTTGATCAGGTGTCGAGCATACCAGGTCTTGAACAGCTTTCTTAAGCTCGATAGATGCAGCTATCGAGCCAGCTGTGGAGCTTTAATGAATTTGCACTATCAGCTTGTTTTCTTGGACAGACTTGAAGGGTTCAACACTTGATCTTGAAACATGGTTTCTTGAAATATTTAAACACTACCTAAATCTATCCAAATACAAGTGCGTTTTGTCAAAGGATAAGCCAATTACATAAAATAATGACATATGTTCCTAACAAGTGAAACACATATATCCTAACATGTAGCTAGTCTAAGCCTAACAGTACGGGGATCCATTGCGAATGACTCATGAATTTGGTCAAATTTTTTCCAAGCTTCACAATCTGCTGGATGTCGTAATGCTCCATCATTAATACGTTTTTCATGGTGCCATTTCATATCTGTAGCAGTCTTTATTGACATAAACAATCGTTGTAGCCTTGATTTAAGTGAAAAATACCGCAAAACCTTCCATGGTACCTTTTTACGTTTCCCTTTACCACCCTTATTTTGCTGCCATCTTGAAAGTTTACAAACTGGATATTGATTTGCTTCTGAATACTCCTTATAATAAAGTACACAATCATCTTTACACGCATCTATCTTCTCATAATGGAGGCCTAGATCATTGACAATCTTTTTTGCCTCATAGTTCGAGCTAGGTAATCTCTCACACGTAGGAAATGCATCATTTAACAGCCCCATCAACACACTAAAGGACTTGTTGCTCCATGATGATACGCACTTTATGTGCAATAACTTGACTATGAAGGACAAGCTTGAATACCTTTTACAATCTGGATACAAAGGTTGTTTAACCTCTTCCAGCAATCTATAAAATTTCTTTGCATCGCCATTTGGCTCTTATGGTTCATTTCCACTTGATTCCCTACCACGCACTACTTGTGGATAAGCATCCTTGATCATATCAAACATATCACCATATAGCATACCATAATCATCATCACCATCCACTTCACTATCGCCTTTCCCATGAAGGTACCAAGTAGTATAATCTCTCCTTATAGCCCTAAATAAAAATTGATACTGGACCTCATCCCGAGTCCTATGATACCTATTGCTCCAATCAATACACAGACAGTTGATTATCATATCTCCATCTGTTGAATGTTTAAATGCATACTCAAGAAAGTTTTCAACTCCATTAATATACTCAGTGCAAGATCTAGTAGGAAGATGCATCCAAGATTTATCAACTGTCATTTTATCTACACCATTTAAAGCATTGTATTAATCATAACTAACATTGATGGTGCAAATAGTAAATCTTCATAAGTCAATTTTAAACAAACATGAGCTAAGTTTCATACCGGATTGGAATAAAAACCACACTCTTTATCACTTCTTCAACAAAGCTTCTACAAACAATATCAAGGCCTGCAAATTGCAAAGAAAATCAATGCTTATGCTTCAGCCATCTTGTAAGAAGCAACATCATACAAGCAATACAGGTCCCATACAGGCTCAAATATTGACTCAAACCACAAAACCACATGTGTTTTCTTCTTGAACTTCCACTAAATCAAGTCAGGGTGCATATAAAACATAACAATCTTTGTAAAGCATGTCCTAAGTCAAAGGTTATATAGAACCTTTAAAGGAAGAAAAAGGAAAAAGAAGTTGGTGCTTTTACTACCAAGATTCAGTCTAACAGCATCCATGTAACAGTAGTTTTGTGTTCCTGATTGTGTAGCCCATAAAAGGCACTGAATTCAAGACTGAATTGAAAGTAAATTTAAAAGAACTAGTGGATGGTCCTAGGAACCATTAGATACTTCAAAAGAGTGTTGGACAGCCATGTTTATTCAACTCAAAAGAAGGCCAAGCAGTTTGATACCTGTATACCCAATATAGAGACCTAGGAGACTAAGACACAGAACACTATGCCACAAACCAATATAAAAGTCCCCAGACACAAAACACTATGTCACACATACATCAATGCATAAAAAAATACCTAGATATTGTTAAAATCAATGAATTACAAAATGCTTTTTTTGCAGAAAAGATACTGCAGCTTATTAAACCAAAATGCATTATTAGTGAATATTTCCCCAGGAGAGGAAAAAAAAAAAAAAGAAACAGATAAAATAAATACAAAGAAGAAATTAAAATGGAAAAGGCTTATAGTCTCTTCAAGTTGCTCAAATTTCCTAGGTTTTCAGGAAGATGTCCAGCAAGCTGATTAGCTTCCAAAACCCTATAAAATGCAACTTAAACTGTAACCTAGGTTGTACACCATTATTCTTTTTATTAAGCAATAAAATCTACGTCAAGACTTACAGCTCCTCATGTGAACCAATCTCACCAATTCCCTTAGGAATTTCACCACTTAATCGGTTTCCTGAAAGGGACCTGCAGAATACCAACTGTTAGGAAATGACCAACCTGTTGACCCCTTTGGTCAACACCTATATGGCAAATAATAAAGGCTCTCATAGATACAAATGCAAAAAATAACTTACAGAATGACAAGAGGGAGCTGAGGGAAACTAGAAGGAATTGATCCACTGATCTCGTTGAAACTGAGATCACTATTAAATGAAAGAAATATCATTTGATCTTTCTCAATTTCAAGGTCATAAGACAAAAAGGCCAATCTTTGATGAAGTCCAAATTTATATAAAATGGACTACATATTGTTTGGAAAAGGCATACCAAGTTCCTTAATGATTGAATTAATGTGAATATCTACTCAGAAAACATAGAAGTATTTTTCATGGTTAATACAATATGGTTGGCATGGTGCATCAGTGTGTGCTTGGACTTGGCAACTAAATCTAGAAGATATATATGAACCTGTCTGGTAGAATAATATACACTTATCTTGTTTTTGAGTATCTGATAGAAATTAAATGTTTCTGTTATTTTAATGGTAGTTAGCCATATCATCATCAATTTAATAATAAGTAATGCTATTAATTTTTACAAGTTCTAAAAAAGCCAACTGAAATCCTATGAGAAATATGGTAGTGTACAGAATAAATGAAGAATGTGCGGACACCTCAATAACTACTCTTCATAATAAAAAAATCTCTATGGAAAATTCAACAAAAATGATAATATGATGAGCTTAATTAACTTCTTAAATGCAGTAAAAACACAAATGTTTCTCTTACAGTTCTTGCAGATTAGTAAGATTTCCAAAATCAGCTGGTAGAACTCCGCTTAGATTAAGATGCTTCAGCTTATTGTCATAGCAAATAAAGAAAAAAGCAGAAAAAATTGAGACAAAGAGAATAAGAAACTGAATGCAATAAGAATCAGCATAATACGATGGTATCTAACATGCAATTTTAAGGAGAGCTCATAAAAATACGTAATTAAGGAACTATCAACTATCTTTTAGCAAAGAGACAGAGAAATTCAACCATGCAAATTTTCTATTTCTCTTTGCACCAACAATACAGCAGCAAACAAAAGATTTCTTTTATAATCATTCTTTCAAATTATTTAGGTAGGAGACAAAGGAAAAAAATAAACTGAGTTATAGATGGTACTAAAAAGAAAAAGAATGTATTGACTATTACATTCAAACAATATATTACAACACTTTACAAGCTATATTATTGCATCAATACACCCACGGCACTATTACATAAACTCGCTCACCAAATACACATGCACACCTACTGACACTATAGCCCTCTTTGTTGACTTTACTTCACTTCTCTCTAATTTACTTCACCTAACACTTAATGTCAGATCACTCACTTCATAATACTTCACTCTACACGTCTCTCACAGCTCTCACACTCTACCTCACAAATCTCTTACAGCTCATGTCACAAGTGGGAACCAAAGGTTCCTATGTATACAAGCATGAGATCGGTTAAGCGACCGTTATTGAAGCTTCTAGCTTCATCTAATTTCTGCCACCAGAGTTCTAGTAGTTCTAGGCTTTATTTTATTATTATTTTAATATCTAGCCCATGACAACCTTTAGACTATTCAATAATTTGTGGCTGAATTTTACTTTTACATAGAAGTCTCTATAAACATCTCATAGAGAAATCCGAAAAGAGCATCATAGAGAAATTTTTAGGGATGCAAGAGAAGTTTCTAGAGAATGAAAGAGAACTTTCTAGAGAATGAGAGAGGCGGTGCTTGATTTTAACAAATTGTTCACACATTAACTGACCTGTGGGGTTCCAATTCCTGCTTAACTAAAATTTATATTAGAAAGTTAGGTATTCTTTTTTTCAATATCACCTAATAGACACAGATATTGAGATATATGTATTATATTATGTATTCATTCAGGTTCGGTAAGTTCAGGTTTAGATATTGGTAAAGCAGACACAGTGAAAACCATATTATATTAATATAAAAATAAAATAAAATAAAACTATATCCATCAAAAGCCTTTCCAATTTTAACTGTGACAAATAAATAAATAAACAAATAAAAATAAAATTCCCTCGGGTCCAATAACTACTTTCTCTAAAATCATAAAAGACTCACCGAGAGAGAGTTGGTAACGCCGACACCAGAGAAAGCAGAGACGATAGGCTAGCCGCAGCAAGCGGAGAAATGGAAATGGTGTCATTTGGAGAGAGAAGCAGTAGCGAGAGACGAAGGTGGTGGTGGTTGTGTGTAAGTGTAAGAGGGTAAGATAGAAGAAGAAGAAGAAGGAGGAAAGTGATTGGGATAATGGAGAAGAAGTGAGTTAGGCCATGGCTTGAGGAGATGAGAATTTGGTAGAGAGATCTTTGGTCGCTTTTCTCTTTTGTTTTTTTTTTTTGGGTGTCTTGTCGCGTAGTTGCGTGTTATCAGTTGGCGTGAGTTGGGAGTGTTAGAGGGAAAAGTGAAAAAAATTTGGAGGGAAAGGGGAATTGATGGACATGTGGCGCTAAGGTTTAAGATATTTTAAGAAATTTGATCCCAAAAAAAAAAAAAAAAAAGTTTTATAAGAAATTATATAGTGGTGTTGGGCATGGAGCTATCTTTCTTTTGGTCTTAATGGCTCTCTGTGGTGTTTTATTTGGGACTACACTGCACGTAATGAATGTCCCACCTATGCTAGTATATGCATTAGTTTACTTTTTATGACTATATTTGGCATTTAATAAAAGATTTCTATAGCTCAAAAAAAGTTTTATAAGAAATTGCATGTTATAAGAATTTTTTTTTTGTTAATTTAAATTTTAGAATATATGTAGCAGCATGTGGTTTGAAGCTTATAAGGTTTAATGTTTAAATAATTAGTATAATTTTTTATAATAAACAAGAATAAATAGGAGTATGTATATGAAATACATAGGTTAATTAATTAAATAAATTAGATATAATTCATAAATAGAATAGCTCTCCAAAATTAGGTAATAAAAAAGATTATATGTCATATGGTTAAAAGAACAATATGAAAATTTTCCACAGTGAGCTATATCAAATACTATAAAAGAACAATATAGTTCAACTATTAAATATTAAAACAAATGATGGGTTTGCTTATATGTAAAAATGGTTTAATTTGAGCTCGATCTGGTTGTTCAATTGAGCTTAAATTTCATCAACACCAATACTTTACCATGCTATGCAAATCCAATGGTAAGAATTGGAATCTAAATTGGCACATGAAGGTTACATGTCGTGTACCTGTACTTTGATCGGTCTGCTCTCACAATCAAACCATCCAATCACACCCTAATTTCACCAATATCCATTCTTTACCGTGCTCTTCCCATCCAATGGTTGGACTTTGAATTTTTCCTTTTCATTTCTATCAAGGCTTCCAAAATACAAGTCCAATAGCAACCTAACCCAATTGAAACCCTAAAATGTTTCAAAAAAAAATGTTACAAATGTGTTAAATCACCAATTATAGATTAATCTCTCTCTCTCTCTCTCAAAAATAATAAGTTGGTATTATTCTTCAAATTAAGTATTTAATATTGCATCAAATTAACCTTGATTTGATTAGTATAAAATGCATGAATTTTCATCTTAAGCCCCAAATTATGTTGAACCGCCTCTACATGAATTTTTGTCTTAAGCCCCAAACTTTTGAAAATCTCTTTTAATGACAAGATACTAGTAGGCATCCCATGGATCACACATAAGAGTGACCGAGGTAGCCCTCACACATTGAGATTTTTATTTTATCTTGACATTAACCCTCGCTAGTCATGGGTTTTTTAAAAAGAATTTAAAGTAAGGACATTTTCCCCCTCTAAAATCAAAACCATTTATATCTTAGCACACGTGTAAGGACGTAGTTTGGGTCATAAGGATTAAGGTCCAAATAGCCCTCCACAATGAATTTGTAGAGAGTGGGCTAAAAACTAGACTTAATGAATTGAATGATGCTTACAACAGATTAGAGGTGGGAAGTAAATAAGGAAAAACAAGCTTCATGCAAAGAAATCCTTCCTCGGCAAAATCCAAGGAAAGTAGTTCTTGAATATATTCTCTCTAGACTTGATTACAATTCCAGTTCTTATTGCTACAGTGTTTTCTCCATTGATTCTCAGATCCTTCCTTTCCTCTAGAGAGTTTCTTACATTATATAGCCTCTTTCCGTTGATCTTATCCCTCCATTTGTTGATCACGTAGATTGACCTCCTCCCTGAAGCCCTTCCTCTACAATGCAACCTCCTTTGGTAATGTGTCACTGACGTGGTCAAAGCTCGCCTCTTCGGCCTGGCCATCTGAGGGTAGGGTCTTCTCGGCATCGACGTGGCATCCTCGGCCTTGTATATGACACGCGGCACTGTTACCTTATTAAATTTCTGTATCCCATAACATGTACTATTCTAAACTAGGATGTAACTCATGCTTACACATGGGAATGTTCAATTGTAGTAATACTATTAATGTTAAGCTTGGATTATTAAACATATAGAAAATTAGTTTAACCAAGACTTTTATATTTTGGAGTAATTGTGTTTTATAATACAATGTCAAATAAATAACAAAAAATTTACATTTTTGAAAGTTTAATGATCATTTGAATTTTGTTATCTCAAAATAATAATAATAAAATACTAATAATAAGACATTTGAAGATATTAAAATGGTTTTTCAGCATAATTTCCAAGGATTAATTATTTAAATTAAAAAAAAAAAAAAAAAAACTAGATTAACACATATGAAAATCCAAGAGGGATATTTGTAAAATCACCAATTTTTATGGTTGGCCAAGCCATTTGACCATTGTGTACGTGTAAGTGATTGATCGACAACATAATTTTGGTTGCAAGTTCAATTAATTTTGGAAACGGATTTTAAGAATAATTAAAAATAATAATTAATTATAAAGCTAGGATTTGCATGTTCAATTAATTTCAATATAAGGAATTTTTCCTTGTGCATTGTGCAATGCCTTAGAGAAGAAACGCTTTTATGTATTAATTGTATGTATTGTACCCATCAACTAATGCTTATAACCATGTTCAAATATTGCAGTCCAGCGTAGGAAGTGGTAGATTTTTTGTGTACGTGTGTGTGTGACGTTGGGCCTTTGGGAACCAAAAAGAATTAAAAAGAGGAAAGAAAGAAGGGATTTCAAGGTATTTAACCCTAATTTTCAAACTATTTAGTTAGTAGGCCCAAAACTCAAACTATATTATTTACTAACATCTCGAGCCTAAGAGGCTCGATTTTGGGCCTATAAACCGAGCCTTTTAGGCTCGGTTTTCATGTTTTGATGGTGTCTGAGCTGGATTCTTTTCCATGTGGAAATTGAGTCTTAGAGACTCGATTTTCAATCTATGGTCCACAGCCCGCCACATGGTTAGGGCAGCTACTGAACTTAGTCCTCATAATGTGGGTCTCGGGTCTCTTCGGTTTTTCCTCCAAAAAACCTAGCAGCTCTCTCTTCCTCTCTCACTCACTCTCTCTCTCACTCTCATACAAAACTCATTTCAAAACCTCAAATCAAACTCACCCTTCATATTTTCACATCCTCATGTCAGGTAAGGTTTCTCACTCTCTTTAGTCGTTAGTTACATATATATATATATATATATATATGTATATGTATTGTTAGGTTTTTTTATGGGTATGTATATCATGACTATTTTCTTTTTCTTTGGCTTGATATTGTTCTTTATATTTTTGATAGAATGATTTGAAGGTTTGTAATGGGGTGAGTTGTGTGTGTGTTTAGTTTTTTTTTTTTTTTTTTTTTTTTTTTTTGTTTTAGTATGATTAATGAATTTTTATTTTATTTTTTTTTATTTTAGGAACAAATGATAATTATTGAGTGTGTGTATGTGCTAGGGTGAGTATATGCAAATGTGGGGTTTGTATATGCATATGATTTAACAAGTTAGTGTATATATTTGTTAGGCTTTTATAAAAAGTAAAAAATATTGTAGATACATGTATTGTTAGGCTTTTAATCATTGCAATTTTTTTTTTTTTTTGTTGAGTTTAATATTTTTCTTTGTTTTTTTGTTAGAATGAGTTGAAACTTTGTAATGGGGGTGTTTATTGTCTTTAGTTCTTTTTATTTGTTTGAGTACGAAATGATAATGATTGAGTGTGTTTGTATGTGATGTGGGGTGAGTATATGCAAATGTGGGGTGACAAGTTGTAATTTTTGAACTTTGAGTAGATAGAAAAGGTTTTGCTGTCACTTTAAATGAAAAAGATAAAATATGTCATTAACATATTACACTTGACTCAAATTGGTTCACAATCTCTGAAGAATATTGATATAAATGTATTCTATGGTGGACCCCTTGTTAATCCTGGAGAGATTGATGGCTTCCTATTTAGAGGGTCGGGTATCGATGCTACTACATGATGATACGCCGTAAGTTGAAGACGATAAATGATTTGAAGAAGAAAATAATGGAAGGATTGAATTTGAACCCTGCCTGTTATGACATACAGATTATGTGTCGTTACCCACAAGAAGTCCTTCATGAACGGATAAAATATGGGTATATGGCGATCAAAGAAGACAAACATGTAAAGATCATGTTTAATAGGATTCATAAAATGCCCCAAGTAAATGCTGCTGAGTTGTACATAAGTTCGGAGCTGTTTGCAGAAGTTGATACTGAGGAGGTGCAACAAACAACTACATCTTTACAATTTACAGTCCTAGATGATGGATGCACTATAATGGGAGGCTATACAATGGGAAGTTATATGCTCCCATCTCAAGATCATGTCGCTAATACTGGTGAAGCATTCCAACCTCAAAAGACACATTTAGGGGAGGAAGACGAAGACGAAGACGAAGACGAAGACGAAGATCATGCTGTGAATAATGGTGAAAATCTTGATGATATGGATGAGTATGAAGAGAGGATTGAGCGAGGTGACTTTGACAGGGATGTGGATGACCATGAACTCGTTCCCAATTTTGAAGAGAAAAATATGGAGTACCATGATGAAGGTGATGTAGACGATGAAATTGGCATCCAGCATGATACAAATATGACCACTACCTACACACCTCCTACCGAGTCATTCTACGCAAATACTTGGCAAGATATGGTTGATCCTTCACGTCTTCAGATACCATTTGTTTCTACTTAGAAAGATGGGATGCATTTTAGTAAAGGGTTGACTTTTGCAAATAAAGAGGTGGTGAAGCATGCATTGATAATATATGTAGCAAAGGATAATAGAAATTTTTTTATCTGGAGGTCGACTAAAACTAAATTGTGCGCTGCATGCATTGACACCAACTGCAAGTGGTACGTTGGGGCATTCATGAAGGCTAAACTTAATGGTCTGTTGATGGTCATGTCTTATGTGGGTCCACACAGTTGTATACTCTTTGGCCTACGAAGAGACAATAAAATGATGGATTCTAATTTTGTTGCATCAGAAATTGTGGGAAAGTTGTGACAAAATCACATTGCTCGTATTGATGAGCTCTGGGAGATCATATGTACTAAGTATAATCATGAGCTTTCTTACTATAAGGTATGGGACGCAAAACAAAAGGCAATTGCTAAGATATTTAGGGATTGGGAGGAGTCTTACCAAAGGTTGCGAAAGTTGTTGATGGCATACTTGGATCAGGATCCGAGTACCCAGTACAACTATTTCACCATACCTAGGGAACCTAGTACTACGTTACTGCGCTATGTATTTTGGGCATTCGCTCCATGCATTGCTGCATTCACATATTGCAGGCCAATGATCAGTATTGATGAGACTTATTTGTATGGTAAATATTGAGGGGTGTTGATGATTGCAATGGCAACCGATGCTAACCAAAAGGTTTTGCCTCTCACCTTTGCTGTTGTGGACAAGGAGTTAGGGTGTAGTTGGGGGTGGTTTTTAGAGTGTCTCAGGAGTTCGATAGGGCATGTGATACCTAATAAGGACATTTTCATTATTTCTGACTGACATAAAGGTATCAAATGCGCCATTGCAGAATGGCCTGGAGGTGATGACAGAAGCATACGGGTATTTCATCGATATTGTCTTCGACATGTTGCTAGCAACTTCAACACACACTTTAATGACCCGACTCTAAAGGCATTGGCCTTCAAAGCTGGATATGCGACTCATGAAGCTAAATTTGAGTCCATAATGCAAACCATTAAGGATGTCGAGATTAATGCACTGAGGGGTGTAGAACCTGATGATCCCAATATTGCACACCTGATACCATACACATATCTAACGCGTGAGGATTTGGACAAATGGACCCAGCCACATGATGGTGGAAGATGTTACGGGGCAATGACAACCAATATCTCTGAGTGCTTTAATGGGGTACTTAAAGGTGCCCGCGGTTTGCCCATTGCTGCAATGGTTGAGTTCACTTGGTGCAAACTTGTTGCATATTTCTACAATCGACATAAAGAAATTATTTCTCATCTTTCTCAAGGTAATGTGTGGAGTGATTATGCAATGGGGATCTATAACAAAAATGTGGAGAAATTTGGAGGACACACTCTGAGGAATTTTAATCATGAAGCTGGTGTATATCAAGTGGTTACCCCGTACAACGACCATAGAGGTGGAGGGGGAAACCACAGTCATGAAGTGCACGTATTTGATAGAACATGTGGTTGTGGAAAGTGGCAAAACATTAGGATCCCTTATTCACATGCAATTAAAGTTCTTCAAGCTCTACACCTCGATGCGACTACCTATATTGACCCATGTTACAGTTTGGAGAATGCCATTCACACGTATGCACATCAATTTGTGGTGCCAAAGTCAAAGTTATTATGGAGGGACGTTCGTGGACCACGGTGGGTGCCTGACCCACAGCTGTTAAGGGCTAAAGGTCGTCCTGTGAAGTCAAGAATAAGGAATAAAATGGATGGGGTATGACAAGAACGGGGAAGCCGGAAGGAAGATCCGGACTTGAGGGAGATTCAACCGAGGCAGCGATGTGGAGTGTGTCATGAAGAGGTGCATAACCGTAGAAGATGTCCCAATTCCTGTGGGGCTTCGACAAGCGGTTCCCGTGGGGCTTCAACAAGTGCTACAAACTAGGCAAATGCTATCCCTGTTTTTATATAATATGCTCAAAATATCATTTGCTTGTTGTTCTTTGCATTTGGGAACTAACGATCGTATTTTAATGTGGCTCGGGCAAGCAGAGACTCGATTTCGGAATGGCATTGTACGTGGGAGTTATGGTTATCTTTGGTATGGACAAGTGCTAGGCGACCATGTAGACTATGTTGTATCGACTCAGTTGTTATTTTGTTCATGGCTGAATGTTGCTGTAATTGAACTATTCGTGATCCATTGTACTCGTTACATTAGTTGTGTTGTGCAACATTTGCCTATAATGCCAGCAATGATAGTACTTTGGCAAGTTCAATGATAGCTAGTAATGTTTTTTGTGTGCCTCATGTAGTGGTTAAATATGTCTGCTCTGTAGGTAAGAGGGCAACCGTAATAACCATGAACAGTAACTGGTTTAATCTAGTTTCTTTTTGTATCTCATGTACTCTCTCCCTTTGACTGGTGGTATAAATATATATATATATATTATGCTCGTATCATTACGTAGCCCGTGTGATGTGTCTGAATATGGTTTATTGTTGCAGGTGGGGGAAAGGGAAAAAAAATTCCTAGTGCATTGTGGATTTGGTTTAATGCAAGTGGGGGAAGAAAAAGAAAAAGAAAAAGAAAATCCCAGTGGAAATCAAGTTTAAGAGACTCGATTTCCATTTGGGTGGCAGGATGGTAAATAATTGCCATTATAAATCGAGTCTCTTAAACTCGATTTATGATGGTTTATTTACGATCATGCCACCCAAATGGAAATCGAGTCTCTTAAACTCGATTTCCACTAGGCATAATGCCAATGGCATTTGCAGTAAATATTTTTGAACTCTCGGCCTGGCATACACGTAGCTTCTGAACTCGAGTACTTACTTGAAATCGAGAGTCTAATACTCGATTTACACTTTTTTTAAAAAAAAAATAATGGAACTCGAGTATTATATACTCGAGTTCCACAGGAATTTTTTTTTTTTTTTTTTACACCAATTTTAGATGGGGGTGTTTATTTCTCTGTCTTCATACTTCATATATTCGCTATGGTACCTTTACACTAACATCTAATTGAAGAAAGGTTTATTAGGACAAATGATACAAGCATCTGAAATACAATGGGATATTCAACAAGAAAAATAAAATAAAATAAAAGTGGAAATCGTACCTCTCACTCATTTGAAAACAATAAATTTAGTGTAATAAATAGAGATGTAAATGAACCAAGCCTTGGAGTATTGAATGTTCAAACTTAGTTTCACTTTGACCCGCATACAAATAAAGGAGTGAAGCTAAATCGTGGATCCACTAAAACCGATACTCGATCTAGCCCAACCCATCGAGTTAAGTCGATTTTGGAAAATAATTGCTATTAGCCTATTACCATTTAGTTTAGTGTTGTGGTACGACGTAAGTGCAACATCAAATGAAAATTTTTGACGTAGGTAATACATTTAGCAATTAACCCACTGTCTCTGTCCACAAGAGAAACCATGCTAACTTGAGGCTTGTCTCACAATCATGGGTGCCAATCTATTATAGAAGTCAGTCTTTTACGCTCATTTACCCTGTTATATATTACAATTCTTCATTTTTACATGTTGATATCTTTCCTGATTTGACCTACCAGTTCTCTGCCTGTGACATTTATATTTCCTTTTGCCAAAATATTAAACGATGTTCTCTTAAAAAGTTTGGACTTTCTAAACTGGACAGTAGGTAAAAGATTTTTGTGGCCAGGCAGCTAATAATTACAGAAACTTCCGTAAATGGAAACTAAAGAGAGTACAACTAAACAATGCCAAAAATACAAAACAAAAGGCAAAAAGCAAAAAAACAAAACTAGTTGAAAATAATGGAAATTGAAGCAGAAGGAGAGAAATTAATCTATGAAAACACAAAATAAAAAAGGGGAAACCCAATTTGCTAGCATTCCATACAGAAAGATATGGTAACAACCCAGTGAGGCTACGAGACAGCCTTTCAAATCTTTGCCCAGAAGGAAAACTGCTTTCAATATTGACTGCAGCCATCTTCACTGGATCACCTGATGTCAAAATAGAAAATTATATATCAGAAATAGAGGAATTTGTGACTGCAAGAAGTGACACCGGACAAAAACACATCTAAATTTAAAGGGAAAATAATAATGCAAATCTATTAACGCACAATTCAAAAAATAAAATTTATTAACAAAAATGTGACGTTTACAGTAGAAGACAACCTAGGTCAAACTATGATAAGCAAAGTGTAGAAGCTTGCACAAGAGCAACAGTTGGAGAAACAAAGGCTGCAGAGACAAATTATATATAAAACATAAACATTACATTATCATATACATTAATGGCTGCAAGTTCACTAGTAAAACAAGCATTTGCTACCTATTAAATATATTAAGTCAGTAAGGATTAAAAAGCAGTTCAACCAAATAGACTCAAGTTGTTCCCAGGGTTTGTTCAACTGTGAGTATAGATAGTAGCATTACAAAACTTATTGTTATCAAATATACATCTAAAAGCACTCCATTCAAATAAATCATTTTTAAGTTGACCAACAGACAAGATTCAAGGTTTCACTCAGGGTAAGAATGCAGAAATAAACTAAGATAATCAATTTTTTATGAACATGCTAGCAATAATATTAAAAAAGAATTGATATCAAATCAAGCACCTAAGAGCAGCAGCACCAAATATCACAGCAACTGAATCCATATTTCATACACCATAGTAGCTGATTACTTGGCATGAGGTATTCCTAAGACTAAAGGCACAGTGAATTCGTTAAATTAGCACCTATAGAACCAATTTTTTCACACGTTGAAGAATTCCACAAGTAGACTTGAAGGGGACAGATTAGGTACCCATGATAGAGCTAAGAAGATAGGGAACTGCGCTATGGAACTGCGCTATGGAGTCCATAAGGCATAGCCTCCAAGATAGGAAACAATGGTTGCAGTTGAGACCTGCCAAATGATGTCGCTGAAACGAAATACCAAAAGATCAGGATTTCTTTGATGATCAACCATTGATCATCAAACAGAAACATACCTAGATTATATTTATAAGAAAAAAATGAACTGCATATCAAGAAACTAACCTGGATTTGATAATATCAGAACTAGATCAATGGCAGGATTATGAGAAGCAACAGCATACGGGTAGGCATCCTCCAAAGGAATCCCCAACCAAATAAATTGGCTTATGTGGAGATAAAGCATGTTCAAACCTGACAGTTTCTTCTACAAGTTTTACCGGCCCTTCATACAACAAAACTCACCAAAATATAAATTATCACATCTTGTGTATTAAGGGATAATACAAACCCACCTACAAGTGTGAGAAGCATGCACATAACAAATTTGCTAAGGGCATAAAATATTTGATCATTGAAAAGGAAATTTCTAAGATTCTGTTAAAAATTGATCTCAACAATTAATGAAATGAATTTTATAACTAAAGTAACATAAATATGATAAATTTCATTAATTTAAATTCACTTGGAAGATGCCAACCTAATTTGGTTTCGCACTAGGAAGCCCATAGGCAAGCAAAGAAGTACCTAATCAACCAACAAGTTAATATCATACCCCATTACCCACAAACACGCTTTACGCTTTTAAATTGAAGAGGGCATGTACAGCCCTTAAGGACTTTTAACTTCACTAATTCAAGCATGAGCCTGACCCCAATCCGTCTTCTTGAGGATCTATAGCCTACTCCTATGTTTTGGGACTAGGCTTTATATCAACAGTCAAAATCTGTTTAACTATTGCTAACTCATATGACCTTACAACTTTTGCTCAAAATGTACCAACAAATTTCTTAATCTATTGTCCGCATAATCGATTCAATTATAAGTAATTGGTAGAGTCCCCATTATTCATGTAAGGTATAACAGGGGAAAAAAAGGTATATAAACATATAAAATCGACAGTTTGGAATAAAGGGTGCAAGCAATAAATGAATAATGGTGTCTTAGGTTTCTGTTCAAAATAGAATTTACAATGTAATAAATCATAGTTGCATTTCAAATTAGTTATAATTACATATGATAGTCAAATAGCTACAAAAAGTACAGACATAATCTATCATTTCAATGAATCAACAATGCAATTGAACTTCATGAAAACCTTAACAAAATTTTTATACACACACAGATTAGTATTTAAAGATTAAGACCTTCAAATGGTGTACGATCGTGAACAGGGATATGAAGGCACCAGACCTCAAAAGCCCTGCATTGAAGGAGTTAAAAATTGTTGCTAACAACTAAAAAAATAAAAAATAAAAGAATGCAAAAGCATGAAGTCCAGTAACATAATATTATCCTAGCAAGGAGAAGAAGCAAGTTTCCACAAAAGTCATTGAAAACAATGCACACCTGCAGACGTAGAACGCAAAAGCAACCAAAAAAGGAAACCAATAGAGAAAACACTTATTTCCATGAGTATCACAAACTGAGAAAAACTTCACTTTAGTTTTGTCCTGGAATTGGAAGGAGACCACATGGTTACAAACTATTTACTGATAATAAGGCACTCTTAGTTCAGTTTAGTAGTGTGGGTCTCCAATACCCGATGTTGTTGGTTCAAATCTTATAGAGAGTGAATCTGTTCTTGTTATTCTTAGGCTGATTTAAAAGCCAAGCCTTCTAGAAGTGAATTCATTGCCAGAAAAGAACTGATAAGCAAGAAAATCAATTTAGTTTTTTCCCAAATAGAAAAGGGTCATCTCATAA
This sequence comes from Quercus mongolica, assembly GCA_011696235.1. Lineage (NCBI taxonomy): Eukaryota > Viridiplantae > Streptophyta > Magnoliopsida > Fagales > Fagaceae > Quercus > Quercus mongolica. Next base: position 31,456,740 of record CM022236.1, read on the forward strand.
AAAAAAACCTATAAATTTCCTAGGTTTGAATCTATTTTATATTCCTGGCCGTAAAAGTTTAAACTAACTTCTATTCTCACCTTTGAGATGCTTCTTTTCTTTCTTATTTTTTCTTTTCTGATAAAAAATAATGAATTTAATTTTAAAGTGATTACCATTGAGATGTTTATCTTAAAAGGTGATAATCCAATTAAAAAATAGAAGCAATCACATTCATCATAGAAACAAGGGTAATATGACTTACTTCCCGTGCAGAACAAGTCCCAAACCAGTACCATCCATCCCTGCATACATTCATACCAACAAAGTTTCAACATCCAGCAATTAAAAAAAAAAAAAAAAAAAAAAAAAAAAAACTAACAACAATATACCTAAAGTTTTAACCCACCAAAAAACACATTAAACATCAAGGAACAAAATCACTTAAAGAAAAACAAGAAACATATCCACTGAAATCTAGCATATACACATATCTAGTAAACACAAAGCACAAAGCAAATTCAAAAATCATCTTTAAGCTGATCAACCATGGTCAGGCATCCATTACCTGGCAAAAAGAGAAGAATTGGAGAATCCTTCAAAGGGCATCCGCAAGGAACGGGGCAAAACCACCATGGCGGCCCATCATCATGCTTAACAATGTCTTTGGCCATATCAAAGAAATCTCTGACAGTCTCAGTCCCATATCCATCATTCCACAAAGGCTTCAAAGTTTCCAAAGCTTCATCCTTTACTCTCCTCTTCCCCTCAACTTTAGACCTTAAACGCCCATTTCCTTGATCAATTGAAGTCCCACCTTTCCCTCTCTCCCCAACTTCCACAACTGAGTCTAAGGATAACAATTTAGCATCAGCATCACCTGAACTCCTCACTTGCACTCTACTCCCATACTTATTCTCAGAATTCGACACAAAAAAGGGCAATACCCGGAAACCTATACTGATGCCATGGCCTCTAAATGCAATGGCAGATTCTTTTTCAAGACTCACAAATTGAAAAACTTAACAACTCTTTTCCAAGGACACACTCTTGAGTACAGCTTAAATAAACCACAATTTTTTCAGTTAGAAAGTTCCATAAACCGCTCTAACTGAATCACTCTCGCCAATTATGTTTAGCACAGACTATAACAAGCCAAAATAAAAAAAGGTTTTTTATATGATGCTATCTTAATTTTAAAGCGAACCCAGAAATCAAAATGTACTAAATAAGCTCCAGCTCATGTATTGGAGAGTTATTACAGTTACTGAAATCCAAACCAAGTGATATTTGACAGTTCAAGCAAAAAAAACTTTTCTTTGATAAATAGAAAAATGATTTGCATAATATGCTAGTTAATTACCTGGTCCCCCCACAGTACAGTGCAAGCAGCATCTGCAGCATATTTGAGAGCAAAGAACCGGTACAAAAGCCAAAAAAAGAAGCAATTGTGCTTGTAAATACAAACAATGAATGCCTTTTAAAAAAAGAAACACGATAATTCCAACTTTAAATCATTGCAAAACAATGCTACACCAATTTCTTAAGGTTCCATATTTTGATTAAACCCTAGTGGTCAATGCGGCACCAAAACAATGCTACACTAAATCATTGCAAACACTAAATCATTGCAAAACAATACTACTAATTATGATTAAACCCTAGTGGTAAATGCTTGGTATGATTTTCTACCAATCATTTACCACAAGGGTGATTATTGAAACGAAATCTTTATTGGGCAAAAGTGAGCTAATATTTTAAAGGTTTTATATACTTACCTGCTTTATGAGCTTATAAATGGGTGCCAAAGAATGGCCACGCAAAAAATTTTAAACAATAGCATCGTGTATTATAGAAAGATGACAGATAGAACAGCAACTAAAAGAGGTGTTCCTTGTCAAGATGTACCTGCTCAGCAGAATGAATTAAGACAGTTCCTTTCGTTTCAATTGCAGAGGAGTCAACACAACCAACAAACACAGCAACCTAAAGGAAAATCATTCAATATGAGCTACAATTTCAACACCATTAATCAAAGGACTTCCCAAATTTAATGAATGCCAGTGGAAATCGTCAATACTTGCAGAAGAAAGAACAATACTATAGACTTAGCAAAGGCAACACCTCTCTTTTTTGATACTATCAAAAGAAAATGAGCTAGAACTCAATCTTAAAAATGAACATTTGTAAAGAACTGAAAAATGGTACTGCGAACTTACTGGAATAGTTCGCTAATTTGCTTTAGCCTATACAAATAACAAAACCATATATATTCACACACCAAGATATTCAATAGCCATTCCTGATAAGAGTTATACTTTTAACATGTGTGAAAGCATGTCAGTATTACATTTGAGACTCAATTAACAACAAACTATCAGATTCAATACATTTGAAACCTCCACTCTTACCTTACACCTTGAGTCCCAGCAAAAGTGCACAAACCAATCTGTGACCAGATTTTCATTGGTTGGTCCTGGCAAAGTATAGTGTTCGGCATTAGAATTAAACAAGTAACCATCATACAACAATTAGTTAAACCCATAACCTCACCCTCCACTTCACTCTTACAAAGGAAGAATGTATCAATTTGAGTTACCTTTTTTGAATCTTACGTCGTCTCGTATAATGAGGAGGAGGTCTTGCAAGTCCTTCGTCAGATGCCTCGGGCTTGTGTCCATATTTGCGCCCCCCTGTCCCACAAGGAGGTGCCCTTGAAATGCGTTTCGGCCGACCTGCTGGCTCTGCAGGTAACCCAACAGCCTGCTCAGCCTGAACATGGGGTGGGTCGATGTCCGAAGAAGGGCTAGTGGATGTACTGTGGGAGGGTGGCTCCATGTGCATGCCAGGAAGGGTTGGATCAATACCTAGGTCAAATGATGGAATGGGTGACAGCTCAGGAAATGACCGTGGGGTGGGTGGACAGATGTCAGACCCAGGACATAAATGTGGGGTGGGTGGAGGGATAGTGGGGCTAGGGGATGGATGTGGGGTGGGTGAAGGGATGGTGGGCCTCGGGGATGGATGTGGGGTGGATGGAGGATCAGGGGTAGGGACAACCCAAAGGGTAGCAACAAGTAGACGTCCAACAGGAGTTGTGTTCGTGCTTGGGCTCTCAGTAGTGCTTGGCCTCTGAATAGCCATTGCCGCAAGAGTAGTTGCGTTCTCATTCAGGGTCTTAAGGTCTAGAGGTCGTACACGGCCAATCGCCTGCACTGCATTAAGCACATTAGTAATGTCCTGGTGGTCCTCCATGCCCATTGGGTGACAGCTCAACAAACAGAGGTATCCTTCAATTAGCACATGGAAAAACCAAGTATATTAGTAATGCAATACCAAATCAACAATGCCAAATCAGCAATACCAAGTCTATTAAAGATGTAACTAGCGGATAGCGTAGACAGAAATGCTAATTAAAAATTCAAATAAGCAGAAAACTAAAAATGATAAGAATGGGAAGAAGAATGTAAACCATAACTCTGAAGGCTGAAATAGGAAATATGACCTTAGAGCATCTTAAATTAGATTTTTAAATCAACAAAGTTCTCTTTAAGGAATCTTAAGCAGATAACAGCTTTAAAAGGGAGGTTTGATGCTAAGCATACATTGGACCACATATATCATGTTCTCTAAATAGTGGTTTCATGCTAAGAAGTACGGTAAGATGTGGAAGACATGGAGAAGTTACCATTAGAATCAATGTAGCACTGGGGACATCTACGAACCTTCGAGTTACTGTTTTGAACCAGCCGAAGTACTGATGCTATGAAGGCATATCACCAAGCACTACTTCACAACGCCGTTGAAGGCAATTACCCCACTCTATGATATGCAAAGCATGTTTCCGCATCCAATCAACACCGACCTTCCCCCTCAAATCAATGGATCAGCAACTAGCCCCACATGACATTCTACACATTGCAAATAAATATGAAAACATGATTATTACCACAAGACATGAGACATAAATAAGGGTTCAAAGAATTGTGTATATTGAGAAATAGTTTTTGAAGAAGTTTCTTGCCAAAAACATTGACATTTTACAATCTTGTATCTTTTATATCTCTTCAATGTAGTTGCTAAAATTTCAACTTTTCATTTCCAGAGAAGAAACAACTATAACTAGGGGAGGAGAAGGTTGAATGGGAGAGCTTTCAAAGCTCAACGAGAGGATAGCATTAGACAAACGGTTTATGTTTCTAATATTGACTAGCATGTAAGTGGAAATTTTGGGAATTTCTAATCATCTTGATGGTTGAATATATAAATATAAGGTCTTTATTTGGTTCTAATTTTTGAATAATAACTTTAATAAATTCTTTTATCAAATTTAGGTCACTGAAGAATGGCTTGCTGCCTTATTTAGTAGTTGTGGCCAGGTAAGTTGCAATGCTCATTTGAACACTGATCAATCCATTGTTTTTTTAGTACTTTAATATATTTGAACCTAGGAGCTGCATTTTGATTCTTTGATAATATTTTAATTCACTTAGAGAATTCTTTTCCGTTATAACTTTGAAGCTAGCTAATTCATTTTAATTTTTTATTTTTTATTTCATCCTAGAGAACTATGCCAATGGGCTCTAGCTCAAAAGGCATTTCCTTCCCCCATAAGAAAGATTGGAGGATAAGGTTATGGATTCAAAACCCACTACATGTGCGTGCAAACTTATCAAAAATAAACAAAAGAATTAAATCATGTTAGGGGGAGTTGTCACAATTTGGTTATGTGATCCCCTGAGGCTTTCACATTTTAAACTTTTTGTCAATGAGTTCATCACAAAAATTTTATGGAACATATTCAGCAACTATATATGTTTTCTTAAGTCCATTGTTCCTCTGAATGCAATGAGAAAATTTACATGCTTGACCAATTGCAGCTGCTGCCTAGTGCCTACCCTTAGATGCCCCTTACTCCATTGGTAGCCCCAACATAAATACCATTATTAATACAGCAGTCTCTAATACTACTTCTAGCATGTAGCCATTGTAAGGGCCATTTCCTAGCATGCTTCCTAGGCATGCAGCTTCTAGCAGGCTGCTTGAAATGACACTCCCCCATTCTTCGAAACTGTCTTCTTTACTCTACTAAGCAAGTAAAATTTTTACTCTACTGTTTGGTTGTTTTTATTTCACTTTTATTTCACACTCTTCTTAATATGAGCTATGTTGACCCTAATTTTTTTTGTAATAAGGCTTGGTTGTTGTTATTGTTATTTTCTTAACATAAGCTATATGGATTTGTTAAGGGAGCTGGTGCCATGAGCCTTGTAGCTCAATTGGCGCTTCCTAGTGTTTCCAACGGAGATGTCTAGGGTTCAAAGGGAGTTGGTGGTTTGTTAAGGGAGCTGGTGGTTTTCGTTTTTTGTTAGTTGAATTCTTATGTGTATAATGTAGAAGTTTTGATTGTTATGATGAAGTATCTACCTGACTTTCAATATGTGTACCTGGGCACGCACTAAACTGTAGTTTTCGAAATACTAATTTATGTAATGGAACAAGTATATGTGAAAAAAAAGTCATTAGAAGATGAATGGTAAAGTTGTCACTAGAAAAAGTAAATACGCTAGTTGTGATCATCACCTAGAAGTCTAGAATGGTTATCTGGGTATGGAGTGTTGGGACCTGATGCATGCCAGCGATTGGTTCTCTCCATGCCCTTTTTGGGACAAAGAATGATTTTTGGGGTTTTTATTTTTTATTTGTAAAATCAGAAGTGGTCGTTTTGCTATAACTACCTCATTGATAGGGCTAATGTACTCTATCAATGGTCTTGCATTACTTATAGTCTGAGCTGTGGTTGTCCACTGAATGATTAGTATGGATGTCTTTGAAGGGCTTTAGTAATTTTATAAGCTGTTAAATCCGATAGTTTCATTAATTAGAAGCCAATAAGCTACAACTCAATTGGCACTTCTTTCCCTTGTAAGAGCAAGGTGGAGGGCGAGGTTGTGCATTCAAGACACATTGGGTGTGTGTGTGTAACTTACCAATAAAAAAATAAAAATCATTGATTAGAATAAGAACTAATCATGGTGGGGATGTTTACAATTATCTTTGACTGCTCAAATAACATAATCAAGCCACCTTTGGTGATATATAACTATTGAAAAAAAAAGTATATATATATATATATATATATTCTTTTTCTGCTCTATCTTTGTTTGTTATATACTTTCCTTTGTAGGTACAATTTGATAAAAAAAAATATTCATCATGTTTCATTACTGTTGTGTAATCTCTAGTTCTTCACCACCATAGCCTTTTTAACTACTACCTCATTCCTACAATAGTTGTAGTCAGCAATATTAGTTTAATTTTGCCAAATTTATTTTCTGATTTAGCTCCAATATTTGCAATTATTTCTTTTTTCTTTTTTCTTCTCATAAGTAGACTGATTTAAGATCTTGTTCTCACTATGCATTTGAATCTGTCTTCTATGTATCTCCTCTTTTATATAAGTCATTGACTAAAAGGTTTTGTGGCTGTGCTCCTTGATAGAGGTTTAATACTTTTTTGCTATTTTTTATGATCTTGTTAGTTCCCAGACATAGGAGGTTATGGTGCATGTCTACCATGATAGGGTGTATTTATTCTGTATTCAATACCTGCCTGTTCTATCTCATGTACTTTAGATTCAACTAGACTAATTATTTTTATTCTAAGAAAATATACCCTCTTTTCATATATAATAATTTTCAAAATTCTTAATCCCTTTTCTAAAAAAAGAAATTAAGGGCATTTTCCCCCAAATTAAATCATTGGGTGAAAATACTGTCATGGTATTAAATGTTCAAAATTACCCATAAGTCCTGAACAACAACCTTCACCCTTTACAACAACAATAAAGCCTTAGTTTCAAAATTTTGGGGTCAGCTATGGATTATCACTAGATTAGTTAGGGTTAGCCTCATGTATTATATTTTTTCCATCCTATTCTATCTAAATTCATATGATCTATTACTTCCTTCATTGACATGTCCTTTTATATTACTTCTACTTATGATTTTTGGTCTTCCTCTACGTTTTTTTTGTTCTTTCAACTTGGATCAACTCACTCTTTCATGCCGGTGCATTAGTCTTTCTCCTATGAACATGATTTTTCTGATTTTTTCATCAATAGGGGCTACCCTATCTTTCAGCAAATTTCCTCATTTTGAATCATATCTTTCCATGTTGAAAGAACTCCATTTGAGCATGTTTTACAAATTTACAAGACTAATGTTCACTGTTGTTTCCTATACAGATTATGTGCAGCTTGTGATTAAAAATTATGTTAATTTCTATAGACTAAATTTTGAGACCTAGTTTGAATTGTATGAAATATTACATCCATTTGTTTCAAATGAATCAAGTATCAAAGAAATTGGACACTAATTGAATGCTTTATGAGTTTTTCATTCTGACTCCTAGTCTATCTTTGACGGAATTGAGTTTAAGGGCTTGTACAAATTTTAATTAATCATTGAGAAATGAGACTAAACTAAAATTTATAGAGTATGAACTAATCATATGTATGGTTGTTCATATTAAGTTTTATGCGAATTGGAGACTTTTAAGTAAGTTAAATAAAGTTCACAAGCAGACTGATTTACATTAGCTTGAATCTATAAGAGTAATGAAATACTAAGAAATTAGAGACTTAAAGCTTGGTTTTGGATTATTATATTAGATTTTCATTTGACGTCACTATCCATTGATATGTGTTTTAATACTTGAGCAAGTTTATTATGGCTTCATTCAATGGTTTAATACCTAAAAGAAGCACATGTGCTTCAGTATCCCAACAAGTATATAAATATATATATATATATATATATATATATATATATATTGTTAGGTTCTAAAGTTTAGGATTTTATGTATTTAGAACTCTAATGTGTATTGTTGGCAAACCATGATCAAAACAATGTGTTTAGAAGTGTTTAAAACTAGCTCAAAGTTGTATGTCAATGTAAAGTTGGAATCGAGTTTAAAGCAGTAAGAACTGTGGCTTTCGGCCTGGCTCGATCGATCGAAGCTTAGGCTCGACCGATCAAAGCTCGAGCAAATTGCTTTTCTGCAGATTCGTCCAATTCAGCCCTATTTGTTTTAAAACATTTTTAGGGTTTCTTATTTGTCCTAAGTATAAAAGGCAAACCCTAGCCACGTTTCAGTGTTGCTCATATTTGCGGTTTGTGTAAATCTCTTGTGAGATCTAGATGAGCTTTCCTTTACACAAACTTAGGGTTTTCAAGGAGGAGATATTTTCTACACCTTGATGATCAATTCAGTTGTTGCCATTAAAGCTTAAAGACTACACAACGGGTGTGCTTGTAGCTGGTGGGAATCCAAGAAAGAAGGAATCCGTGGATTCGGAGCTTGCACGTGGTCGTGTCAGTAAGTTCTACTGGTTGGTAGCAATAAGAAGTCGAGGGTGGGGGCTTATAAGTCTTATTGTATGAACTTCAATTCTTTCAAGATAGTGGATTCAAGTTTATCTTGAGGATAGCTAGGTCAAATCCTTCCCAGGTTTTTACCGGTTTGGTTTCCTGGGTGATCATATCTTGTGTTATTTATTTTCCGCTGCTTTGCATAATTTGATCTTTATTATTGTGATAACCTAGACTTGTTTAATTGGACTAAGTAACAACTTGGCTAATTACCTAGGTTTAATCAATTGTTTAAGGGGTCTAAAAACTGTCAAGTGGTATCAGAGCGGGTAGCTCTTTTGTTGTTGATCCTTTGATCACTGAGCTGATCCTTGACCCCTGTTGTCATGGAACACAGACACTCTCTAGTTATTCCTCCTCACTTTGATGGGAATAATTATGCTTACTGGAAAGTAAGGATGAAAACTTTCCTGAAATCCATTGATGAGAGGGTGTGGAACTCCGTTGAATACGGATAGGAGAAGTCCACTACTCCTGTTAGTGAGTGGGAAACTTCTCAGAAAGAAGCAGCTTCGTTTAATAGCAAGGCTATGAATGCAATTTTTAATGCTGTTTCTATGGAGGAATTTAAGAGAATCTCGAATGTTGAGATCGCTCATACTGCTTGGAATATCCTCCAGACTGTGCATGAAGGCACAAAGGCTGTCAAAATAAATAAATTGCAGCAATTGACTTCTAAATTTGAAAGCATTAGGATGTCTGATGATGAATCTTTTGATGAATTCTATGCTAAACTGAAAGATATTGTTAATTCTGCTTATAATTTGGGTGAAATCTATGATCAACCTAAAATTGTTAGGAAGATTCTTAGATCTTTGACTAAAAACTTTAGACCCAAGATGACTGCCATTACTGAAAGTAAGGATGTGGACTCCATCTCTGTTGATGAACTTATAGGATCTCTTCAATCCTATAAGTTGGATCTACCCAAAACTACCAAATCCAAATCAATGGCTCTTAAGTCAGTTGATGATGTTGAAGGTGGTGGATTTGATGATGAGCTCTTTGCCACAGAGATTGCCTATCTTGCCAAGAACTTTAGAAACTTTCTCAGGAATAGCAATAGAAAGGCAAGAGGCACAAACATTGCTGAACCTAAAAATTTTAGGAAGCATGATCCCACTAAGGTTAACAACAATGAAAAACCTAGAGAAAGAGTAGGTCAATCTTCAAATAATTCCATGGGCTCTCAGTGTTTTGGATGTCAAGGGTATGGACACATGAAATCTGAATGTCCAACCTATTTGAAGTCTAAGGGTAAGGCTATGGCTGTAACCCTTAGTGATGGTGAAGTTTCTGATCATGAGTCTGATTGTGATGAGGATGGAAACTTCATTGCTTTCACTGCTACTGTTGTAGTTGATGAGAGCATATCTGTTGAAGAGAACCTTTCTGATAGGGAACTCTTTGAAGATGCAGATCTTCAAGAGACCTATAATAAACTTTGCAAAGTTGCTGCAAAGGATGCTATGAATGTTGAACTTGGCCTAAAGAAAATTGAATCTCTTGAGCTTGAAAAGAAAAATTTGCTTGTTAAATTGTTTGATGCTAATGATCTTTTGAACAATGTGAAAACTGAAAACATGATTTTGCTTGATAAAGTTAAATCTTTGGAACTTGATTTATCTGTTGCTAGATCTGCTAGTTCTAAAATTGATCAAATGCTGAGTGTTCAAAATTCGTATTCTGACAAAACTGGTTTAGGTTATGTTGATAGCATCTGTGTGTCCACTCCCCATTCCACTAAGTTTGTTCCTTCATCTTCTTCTTCTGAACCTTCAGTGAGTGAGATAGTGAGTGAAACTGTCAAACCCTTTGTGATTGAGGTTGCTAAACCCTTAGAAGGTTCATCATCTAGGAAGAATAGGGTTGATCTGAAAGAATCTAAGCCTAAGAAGCCTACCCTATCTAAGGACAAGACACATGATAAACCTGCATGGGTTTGTCACTTTTGTGGAAAGACTGGACACATACATCCAAATTGCTACAAGCTGCAAGCTGCAAAGAGAGCAAACAAACCAAAAGTACCTGTGCCTAAAGCACTTGATCCTATGGTACTTATTGGTGATTTGGTAAAGACTTTAAACCTTTATTCCAATCTTGGAGTTGGTAATCATTCTCAAGTGAATAAAAACTCCAATGCTCGTGGTGCATCTAAAAAGTTTTGGATGCAAAAGACTTGACCTAACTGAGTCTTTTTGACATGGTCCTTGTGCTTCATTGCTCTATCCTTTGTGACCATTGTTCTTTGGTTTTGTTTTTGTTTTGTTTTGTTTTGTTTTTTTTGTTTTTGTTTTTTTGTTTTTTTTTTTTTTTGTTTTTTTTTTTTTTTTGTGTCTCTAGGATTTGCATAGCATAACATTCATGCATTTCATTCTAGGTGTTTTTTTTTTTTATTTTTATTAAAAAAAAAAGGGGGAAAAGGAAGCGCATTTTGTTTTGCACTATTCTTCTTGGTTTTTGAGAACAAGGTTGGTCAATTTATTTTCACATAACATGTCTTTTGTACCTTGTTTAGCTTTGATGAGCTTATTTATTACACTCTACTAGTTGAAGATTTGTAGTGGATGTTGTGTGGGAAAGATGTGTATGGTTTTTGATTACTATGTCTTAATCTTGAAGTCACATGTTTTTAAATGTTGGACTTGAACTTTTAGAGAAATACATAAATAACCATCTCACCATTGTTCACTAGCCAATCATGAACACCTTAGTGCATATCATAAGATTTTGTGCTCCAGAAAGTGTAGCACATGCATAAAAAAAACATAAGGTGAAGCCTCGGTTAAAGTGTTTAATTCTTAAAATCAAAATTGGTGTGTACTATTAGGCTTGATGCCAAACTCACATAACTTAAAATTGGAATGTATATTATTGGGCATAAATACAAGAAACTTACATGATTGCAAGCTTATGATCTAGGAGATGTGGGAGTTATATGATATAACTCTTTAGGTGATAGTCTCTTTTAAATTCTTTGTGATGAATTTTGTAGACTTTGTGATTGATTGCTATTCACATATCACCTCACATGTATCTCAAGTCTTTGCTAGTCGCACACATTACACGAGTTATTCTTTGCTAAACATCGTACATGTTATTGTGTGTATTTATGGTCTGACCAACCACGTTTTTGCAATCACTTTGAATTATGTGCAAACTAAATTTGTTGCTTGAAAATTTGTGGAGAATGCAAAAATTTTGTTTTTGGGAATTTTGGGCTTAAAATTCTTGATTTGAAAAACATACCATCTCATACTCATGCATTTTTGTTCTTAAAATTCAATGCTTTGAGTCAAATCATCTTGTTTTCTCAAAAATTGTGTTTTTCCTCGAAAATGGTGAGTCTCTGCCTGATTCGATTGGTTCATTCTGTTTTTCAACCGATCGAAATTTTTTTAATTTTTTTTTAAAATTTGAGAGAGGGTGTCTCTGTCTGTTTCGACCGGTCGAGGATTATTTTCAACCGATCGAAACTCGTGTATCAGGTTTTTTAAAAGGCAGAATTGGACTTTTTCAAAGTCACCTTTTCAAATAGTTTCTTGCTTTTCTCTCTCTCCGCATTGGCTCTAGGCTCCACCATCCATTTTTTTGTCGTTTTCCTTCAAGTTTTTTGCAAGGTTTTTGTCCTTGGAAGCCAGTAAGTCCCTTTTGCCCTTCTTTTTCAAGTTTATTTCTTGTTTTCATGCATCATCATGGGTATTTTCGGCATCTTCAAACTTTTTGGGGCTTTTTGATGATTCAAGCCTATTCTTGTGTAATTGATCAATGGGTTTTTGTGCCATGATGTTAGATTGATGTTCCCTATAGTTTCATTTGATCAATTTTGTGGTTTTTGAAAAATTGGAAATTCTAGGGTTTTAAATTTGATCCGAATTGGGGATTTTGTCAAATTGGCTTATCCAATTGATGTATTTGGTCATTATTTTTGTTATTATATCATGTGTAATGATCAATTCGTCAATATTGTTTCAAATTGATCAAGTGGTTTCTATAATTTTGGGGTTTTTGTGTTAAAAACCTTAATGTGCAAGCCAATTTTGTAATTTGAACCTTTTTGACTTAATTCACTGCATTCGAACATGCATCATGACATTTAAACTTGTTCATGCATCATATAGATTTTGATTCTATATTTTGTTTTTGTGCTAACTTGCAGTCTGCCCTTGGTTTTGGTTTGTGGTTTTTTGTTCTTTCGCTCTGTGTTTTGATCCTTATCTTAGCACCATGCCTAGGAAAACTAGAGCTCATAGGACCACTTCCACTTCCTCTGAGTCTCCACCTAGGGTTGAGCTGTTTAAGAATGATAAGTGTAGAGAAGCCTTTGACTCTTTGAACTGTAAGCGTAAAATCTGGTCTGAGCGAGCAGTTGTTTTAGATTAGCTTGATCTGGCCATTAGGGCCAATTTTGAGCCTAGAGGTTGGTTGCCTCTCTTAGAGATAGATCATCCACCCCCGACTGCCCTGATTAGAGAGTTCTACTCGAACCTCTCTTGTCACGTCTATGATTCCAACACTCTAATTAGGAGTTGGATATGAGGTGTAGAGTTCACCATTACCCCTCGAGTAGTGGCTGAGGCTCTTAGGGTGCCAGTTGTTCGGGATGCTGACTATCCCTATGATGAGTCACTCTCTTTAGACGTTGTCATGTCTTACATCACTGGGTCATCTATCCAGTGGGGTACTGATCCTCGAATCACGTCCGCTAAGCTTACCGAGACAGCCTATCTCTTCTTTAGGATTGCGTGTCATTCCTTGTGGCATATCTCTCACTTCCACACCATCCCTTTAGAGCGATGTGTGTTTTTGTACGCCTTTGCTTCTGGAGCGTCCATCAGTTTTCCTCACTTGTTCCTTCGTTCTTTGAACGAGGTTCATAGGAGTTCTGCCGTAGGGCATGCGCTGATTTATCCTATTTTCATTCATAGGATTCTGCTCTACTTAGGTCTAGATGGTTTTCCGTCGGGTGAGCCTGTTCATGTGATAGCTCCCATAGGTGCCACCTTTCTTCGTCAGAGGGCTGCTCAGTTGCGAGTTGCTCCTCCTCGTACTAGAGGTACGTCATCTAGTAGTGTTCCCCCTTATCCCTCTTCTACAGGTACACCTGCTGCTGAGACTTCAGGTGTTGATGCTGATGTTGCTGTTCCTCCACCGACTGCTTCGGATGATTCAGACATTCGTCGCACGTTGGATCATGTCTTGACCGTTCAAGCGGCTCAAGGACAGATTTTGGTGGACGTACTTGATGAGATCCGTGCCTTGTGTGCGGAGTTGGCGCAGTTTAGACCACCTCCCTTTTGATGATGGATATCTTGTTTGCCCTTTGGCATTCCGTCACAAAAAGGGGGAGTACTTGTAGGGTTTTTGTTTTCAAAGGAAGATTATTTGTTTTTGGTTGGAGCTTGTGGAGTTTTAGATTGTATCTAGGTGCTTCACTGTGTACTTAACATTTTTAGCTCTTACCTTGTTTTTGATGGGATATTCATGTTAGGGGGAGTTTTATGTTTTTGTTGGTACTTTATTTTTGTTCTTGTTTCAAACTGCTTATTGATTTATATTTATCAGTTATTCATTGATATATGTCTTTATTTGTGTGTTGTTTGAAATCAAGAAGTTATTTTGTTTACTTGTATTATTTCCACACATGCGGTTATGCATTTTGTTTAGTGTTTCAGGAAATATAAAGGTTGATTCAATTGAGCTGTTGTCTACACTTGCAACTGATGGATAGTAGTTAGGATTGAATTTGGTTTATGAGCATTATTTTGTAAAGGGCTTTTCATTTTGTAAACTTTGAGCTTCTAAGTTGTGTTTTGTCACGGATTGCCAAATGGAGAGTTTGTTAAGTTCTAAAGTTTAGGATTTTATGTATTTAGAACTCTAATGTGTATTGTTGGCAAACCATGATCAAAACAATGTGTTTAGAAGTGTTTAAAGCTAGCTCAAAGTTGTATTTCAATGTAAAGTTGGAATCGAGTTTAAAGCAGGAAGCACTGTGGCTTTCGGCCTGGCTCGATCGATCGAAGCTTAGGCTCGACCGATCGAAGCTTAGGTAGATTGCTTTTCTGGAGATTCGTCCAACTCAGCCCTATTTGTTTTAAAACGTTTTTAGGATTTCTTATTTGTCCTAAGTATAAAAGGCAAACCCTAACCATGTTTTAGTGTTGCTCATATTTGCGGTTTGTGTAAATCTCTTGTGAGATCTAGAGGAGCTTTCCTTTATACAAACTTAGGGTTTTCAAGGAGGAGATATTTTCTACACCTTGATGATCAATTCAGTTGCTGCCATTAAAGCTTAAAGACTACACAAGCGGGTGTGCTTGTAGCTGGTGGGAATCCAAGAAAGAAGGAGTCCGTGGATTCGGAGCTTGCACGTGGTCATGTCAGTAAGTTCTACTGGTTGGTAGCAATAAGAAGTCGAGCGTGGGGGCTTGTAAGTCTTATTGTATGAACTTCGATTCTTTCAAGATAGTGGATTCAAGTTTACCTTGAGGATAGCTAGGTCAAATCCTCCCCAGGTTTTTACCGGTTTGGTTTCTTGGGTGATCATATCTTGTATTATTTATTTTCCGCTGCTTTGTATGATTTGATCTTTATTATTGTGATAACCTAGACTTGTTTAATTGGGCTAAGTAACAACTTGGCTAATTACCTAGGTTTAATAAATTGTTTAACGGGTCTAAAAACTGTCATATATATCTCCAATTTCTCCATTCTTAGTAACAATTTAACATAACTGACCAAATCAAACTTAGATCAGAGTAAATTTTGATCAACAAAGCACTAAAATTAAATCCTCAGCAAATATAAACAAACCTAGAAACATAATCCGATTCCACAACAAATATAAACAAACTCGGAAACCCAGAGACATAGTCTGATCTCCAAAAACAATAAAGCTTCGATCTTTTTAAAGAGTTCTATTAGAAATTCAAAACAGAAACCAAAATAGAAAAAAACGAATTGAAACCAAAGTTTCTTTGATTTTTCCCACTGTTTCTTGGAAACTAAATGGTGAAAGTGAAACACACTTTGAAGCAACTCACCTTTTTTTTTTTAAGTTTTGAGAGACCGTGTAGACTGAGGAACTCAAAGCTCTATGAGTGAGAGTGGAGACTTTATCAAAGCTCTGTATACCTCGCTGCGACTTTATCAAATCTTTCGTGTTAGGTGATGAATGTGAAATAGACTGAGTGAGAGAAGAGGGTGATTGGCGAAGGTGATGAAAGTGAAATAGACTGAATGAGAGAAGAGGGTGAGTGAGAGAGGCACTAAAGTGTGAGAGTGAGAGGGTGAGACTGGTCTATGTGAGAGAGAAGGTGAGTGAGAGAGTGGAGACTTAGAGTGATGCGTTAATTATGAAAAAACCCTATTTGAAACTGAGTCCTGATCTTCCATGTGGTTCAACCACGTCATAGCCAGATCGCCACATGGACGCTACGTAGGAAATCGAGTTTTAGAGACTCGATTTCCAGGTAGACCTCCTGCTAGGTCAGATTTGATCAAAACATGAAAACCGAGTCTCAAAAAACTCGATTTATAGGCCCAAAATCGAGTCTTTAAGACTCGAGATGCTAGTAAATAATATAGTTTAGACTCGGTTTTATAAACCAAAAATCGAGTCTTTAAGACTCGAGATGTTAGTAAATAATATAATTTGAGAACCAGGCCTACTAATTAAATAGTTGAAAAATCATGGTTAATGACCAAAAAGTATTTAAAAAAGGTAGTAGAAGATTTGAAGTAGCAAGATTAGCAATTGTCCAATAAGCCATTTCGCTTCTCGAAGAGTACCAGAGATTAGCTAGTTCTCTTCCTCCCAGTGAAGCCTGTGGGTCAAACCACTAGGCTAACTAGTACTTTGTATTCTTTTATTTTATTATTTTTTATTTTACCTTTCCATCTGTTGAAGTTAGGTACTAGCCTACGCTGGTCAATTTCTTGTCCTAGCTCTTCAGACACACCTACTTTTGTATTTCTCTTTTCATTAAATATATTTCTGTCATTTCGTTTTTTTTATTATTATTTGATAAGATACTTCTATCATTTCCGTCAAAAAGAAAAAAAAATTGAAGTAACATATATGGTAAAGTAATGCATTAAAATAGATAAAATAATTTTTTTTACATGTTAAAAGCATCACCAATAGTCTATTTAAATTTTTGCTTATTTTGAGAGTAAACAGTGACATTTAACTTTTATCTTCTTACTTTTTCAGATACACTTTCCAACAGATTCTCTATCCCATTCTTTATTTCATTTAAATATTATTTATTCATTCATTGTTTATTTATTTTTAATCATCATTTATTATTTTTTTAACAGTTATATTTTTCAATGAGAAGTGTTATGTTTACAATATTTTACGTAATATTTTCACAACAAAATTTATGTGGAAAGTTGTTATTAGTTCTAATTTGAACCCACTATTTAAATTATTTTTTTATTCACCAATATCAACTAATAACAATCTGTCACTTAAAATTTATTATGAAAATATTGTGAAAATATCGTAGTAATGTTACTCAATTTTGATTTCTTATTCCTAATATTATTTTCCTTGCTTTCTTTAGTTTTTTTTTCTTTTTCATCCATATGTTTTTTTTTTTTTTCTCTTCTACACATGTACACCTACCCCCAATATCTATCTTCACTTTTTGTTTGACTTTTTGTTTTTCTAGTTATCTCCAGAACATTTCTCCCCTACTCCTTCTCTCTTTTGTTCGCTTTCTCTTACACACACACAAATTTCTCTCCCTCAATCTCACACAAACAAATTCTCTTTCAATGAGCTAGCACTTGCATTGTACCTGGTTCATCTATCCCCTCTCTCTCTCTCTCTCTCTCTGTACTACTAAAGTCAGTTTCTTTTACTTGTTGCAAAAAATTCTCTTCAAATTTTGAGGTGGGTGTTGCTTCTGGTAAGTAAATTGCTAAAGTGGGTCTAATCTTCTTTGATCTTTCTGGAGCTTCTTGTGTTTAAAAATGTTATCTTTGGTTTATTTTTATAGATATAATTATAAGCCTGACTTTTTGTCTTTGATTTTTGACTCCAAAGCCATTGATTAGTGGAAATGGGAGAAACATGCAAAGATTAATGCTTATAACTATGTTCAAATATTGCAGTCCAGCGAAGGAAATGGCAGATTTTTGTGGGATCGGATACAAATCTGTCATGTAGAGTGATTAACATGCTAGCAGCCAGCAGGAGCAGCCCAGCAGTGCCAACCAGCCCACGCGTAAACCAAAACAACAACTAAGTTTTTCTCACACAAATCCCAATACCTGTATCAAACGTTAACTCAAATTAATATTCAAATCAACGGTTTCAATGAGAGAAAAAAATGAGCACTCCACTCAGTGATATGACTGAACACTGAAGACTGATTTGAGTGGCAGTGTGGGCCATGTCACGTGTGATACAAATACAATAACCCAAAAATTGAATCAACAGTTATAAACTTATAATCCAAAAATATCAAGACCCAATCTAACAGTGTCAATTACACTCTACAGATCAAAATCTCTCTCCATATCTCTAATGGCTCTCTTCACTCTATCTAATTTTCACTTCAAACTCAATCTCAGAGGTCAGATTGAATGCTCCATGTCTGTGGTCAAGGCCCTCATGGCTTCCTGCCCTTTACATGCTTCCTCAACTCTTCACTTCTTCAATCTTAGTTCTCTACTTGGTTCTCTCAAAACTCTTAACATACCACAACTCTTAACCTATGATGAGTGTCTTTGGCACAAGAGTCACCAATCCCAACCAACATCTCTAGACATTTCAAACCATATTGTACAAACTCATGTGGCTTCACATGCATCCTTCAAATCAAAAACCTGCATTTTTTTTCCAAAAAATTTCCCAATTAAAAAAAAAAAGTTCACAACCTGTTCAACAAAATGCCTCATAGAAACAAACAAACTCTATTTTGCATTTTTCCCATACCTGTTCTTCGGCAATCAATTGATGTAGCCTCTCTTTAAGCTCAGGCCTGTGGCTACCACCGCTACGAGCGTTGATGAACACGACGATTGGAGCCTTGGGTGGCCTGACATTGAGGTCGGTCCACTCGTGAAACCGAGCCTCGCCGGCTGTAGGGTCTTGGAGGCGAATAGCGTCGCGCATGGCGAAATGAAGGTGCTACGGAATTACTAGCCTCCACCGTAGCTCTTCCTTGTCGATTCTCATTACACATCCTAGGTCATGCTTGTAAGGTCTGTCTCATTCTCACTTCTCTATTTTTCTTATCTGGGATTTTTTTTTTTTAATTTCTTTACTTTTCAGTGTTATTGGCCTATTTGCTGTGTCTTCAAGATATTTTGGATCGTTTCAAACTGTCAAGAAAACAAAACCCATTACTTCAAATAGAGCAAAATGTGAAAAAAGATTGCTGCTTATTTTATTTTTTCTTTTTCTTTTGGGGGTTAAATTTATTTCCTTTTGTTAGGGTTGCTAAGAAAATGTACACAAGTCCTGGAAAGAAAGTTTAGATCTTTTTGTTTTTTACCTTGCCTCCTTTTTGATTTTATAGAAAAGAATGTGAGCAATGGTTGTATTAGGTTCACTGCAGTATATCTTTTGCTAGAATCAAACTTTCTGCATAGATATAAAAAATAGAATTTCTCCTATTTTTGGTTTTGAGGTCTTCAAATTGTTTATTCATTTTATATTTAAGAGTTGAAGTCTAGTAGTAGTGGAGATGCTCTTAGTATTTTTTTTCTTCTCAATATCTAATTTATGGTATATATTTTATTTTTAATGGGTTTTGTATATGGTTATAGGATCTTTGAATAAGCTTTCAGATATTTTCTAAAAAATTTCCTACATTGATTTTTATTTATTTTTTATTTTTCTCTTTGCCGCTACTTCACATAATTTTTTCACTCTTTGTTGCTATTTTCTGCTAAAATTTCCCGCACAAACCCTGCTATATATTTCTTGTTTTTTGCTATGCCTCCAGTTCATCACAGAGAGGCCAGAGAATGAAATCAAAGACAAGGGTGCCAGGTACTGATTTATCCCCTCCAGTTTTATTCTTTGCGCCTCTAATTTATCTCTCTCTCTCTCTCTCTATTCCTAATTTCATATTTCTGTTTTCTATTAGCAGATTTGCTCAATCTTTTACAACTTTTGGTGATCCATCAGTCAAAGGTACACATCTAAAATAATATTTTACTATCTATATAAATAAGACCCACTTTAACTTTGAATAAACTAATGTTACAAGAATAACTAGCTTTACAAAATTAATCTTAAGGATTGGTTTATTTTATGGTTTAAGTTTGTTCTATTTTTCAACAGTTTATACAAATTGTATCTAAAATTTAATTTCAATATCTCCATTTATTTCTATATTTGTTGATCTGGTGGTTTGGCATTTGTTCTAAGGTTGTTTCTCAGTTGTTTCAATGTTTCATTGTATTATAATAGATGAAAGGAAACAATTCAATTGATGACGATATCCTTTGGACACCACAACTTGAGAAACTATTTATTGATTAAAGTGTTGTCAGTTAAAATTTTTTGTTTCAATTTATCAATGTGATAGGATGATGAGCATGTATTTAGTTCTGAAAAAATTGTTAGTTATATTTTTCTTCACAGTAATGTCATTGAAGTAAAAGTTTTGTGAGTTAGGTAGAGTTGTGTTTCATGTGTAATTTCACATTAATATTCATAACTACTAGTGTTCTTTATTTTTTGTGATCATATTAACATTTATATTCTACTTTCATTGTGTTGTTTACAAATGTTAGTTATCCTAATAGTAGGTAGGCATGGCAAGGAAAGTTAAGAGGAAAGGTAAAGGCATTAGTGAGTCTCAAGACTCTCAACTACAAGAAACTCAGTCAACTAGGCCTTCCTTTGATCATAATGAAGTTTGTGAGTAGGAGCTCTCACAAATTCTACCTCCATCATCTGAGCCTCAAACTGATGAAGGAGCACCTTAGGTCTCTAATTCCATTATAATAGGTAGTATTGACATTATATACCTTTTTTTTTAATTGCATTTACTTATATTCATAATTTATGTTGTGATTTGGTTGCACCTTAATTATTGCACTTCCACCAAGGATCTACATTATGCATAACAGTTCCAAATCCATCATATTACTATAGCATCATTGCAAGTGGCTGGTTAAGAATATGATGATGATCTTACATGTTTCCATCTTATTGAGTTTTTGTCTCTCTTCTTATGCACCTTTTGCTGAGATTGTTCATAACACATGCATATTTTAAGCAGTTGTATTTCCTGTGTACTTGGGTTGTGCTTTGCGTTTATTGAATGGTTCATTTACCTATATAAAAAAAAAATTTTGAGAAGTTGTGAAAATGGGGTAGCTCAAATTCTGTGTAAAATCTATCAACTGGATGTCCATATTTTAAAACTACTGAATTGTTGTATCATACCCAACTGAAATTGATGAAATCATTGCGTTATTTTTGGAGGGATAAATAATTTTTCTAGTTTCTTTTTTTTTTTTTTTCATGGTATAATTTTCATTAATTAGATAATGTGAGTGGGAATTTTATTTATAACATGAGGTAAAATATCCTTAATAGCATTGAAATTCTTGTGCTGCCTTATAATTCTTCAATCTGGTAGCAGGGTATGCAACCATGCACTCAAATTAGCTGGGAATCAAAGCATTAAGCATGATTTTTTTTTTCGTTAATTTCTTTTCCTGTTAAAATAATATTCTTGTGCTTGAATATGAGAGAGATCAAGAACAGATTCTAAATGTGATATATGTTTTGTTATTAACTTATTTCACAATATTATTTAACGATTCTTTCCCTTATTAGGAGAGCTTCTTTTTCTTTTCTTTTTTTTCTTTTCAATAGGTACACGTTCTTTATCAATTTATTATTATTATTTGTTTTATCAATAGGTATTAATGCTGGAAAAAAGAGGGGTCGAGGAAAGGCTAAAGACATCAATGCTGGAGATGGTGAAATAGAGGTTGAGATTTATGATGGCAAGTGAGTGACTTATTGCTATGTTGGTTTATTGAAATTAATTATGGTATCATAGCTATATGATATTGTTAACATGTTTGATTTCAATTTTCAGAATTATTACACCAAAAGCCACTCAAGAGATTACCATTCTTTTTCACCAAAAACTTAATGGAGCTTGGACAACTTTTACAGAATACCCAAATTCTAAGCTGGAGACTTTATATGCTTGATACAGAGCTCAACGCTTTAAGCATAAATAGCTAGATGAGGAAGTCAAGAAAGCATTTGTAGAATCAGTGAAGCATCGCTATTCTGATTGGATGTTTCACACAAGAAATCCAATTTTTCAGAAGTACAAAATAAAGAAGATCGTTACAAGAATGGTCTTTCCTTCATTCCTACCCCTTTTTGGAAAGAGATGGTGGATAAATGGATGGGGGGAGATTAGGGGGTGTGTGTAAATGGAATACATGTCATAAATTCTCTCACTCTCTCTCTAACCATTATTTGTTAATATTTTCATAGAAACTAATGTTCTAGTGTATGAATTTTGCATGCAGCAGACAAGTTCGACAAATAAGGACAACAGAAATAAGTCTAAAATTTTTTCCACTACAGGTTCTGTACCAATGGCCAAGTACATATATGAAATGGTATATTATATTATCATCAAATAGTTTTACATTTTATTGCGTATTTACATAGTTTAATAAGTTTACCAATGCTGTTTTTTCTTTTAAATATTGCAGTACCTAGAGACGGGCTCTAAGCCTATCCCCATTAATTGCTTTAAGAAATTTCACACAAAGAAGGATGACAAAGAATTGGCAACTGATCATGCTAAGACATTATATGTATGCAACTTATACCAAAATTTTAATTTTGTTATCAACTTTAGCTTTTTTGTTGTTTTGATTATCCACGTGGTTTTTATTTGTGTAGGAAAAAATGGATGCCATAAAGGCCAAAGCTGTTTCTGATGGTACTAAGACAAATGATTATCAAATCTTTCGTGAAGTTGTTGGTGAACCAAGTCATGGTCGTATTCTTGACATGGGAATAAGTATTAAGGCTAAGGATGTGTACGGCTTAACTTCATCTGGTAAAGGTTGTAGCAAACATTGCAGAGAAGATTTTACAAAAGAAAAAGAAGATTTGGAGGCACGTCTTATACAGGAAATGGATTCCAAACTTACAAAAGTTGTGGAGAAGCTTGAGGAGAAGTTTGCACAAAAGTTGCAGTCGATGGGCATTCCACAACAATCTGACATAGATCCAGCTACCATGGTACATTCTCAAACTTATGCTTTTACCTCTTGGATCTTCTACAACTTTCTATTGGTTTGTTGTGGTTTACAGCTTGCATCTATTATAATGTTATATTATTTTACATTTTCTCCTGTTTTGACAGCTGTGTATAGGTTTTGTATTTAATTTTGTATATCATATGTGTTTTGTGGTTTACGTTTTACACAATTGTTATATTATTTTAATTTATATTTAATTTTGATAGTGGTTTAAGTAATCAAATTAAGTTATTGTTATTGTTAAATTAAAAAAAAAGTTACCCTAAGCGGTTTAGGGATACCGGAACTGGTAACTGCTCTTGTGGTTGCTTTATGCCTCCATAAGTAGTATGTAGGGATGCTGTACACTATTTTAAATACAAAGCAATGAATAGCAAACCTGACTTTTTAACTAGTCTCAAAACCTCTTTACTGAAAAGGTAAGTTGCAATACAGCTTTCCTTGCATATTATCCACCGTAAGCAATTTACTTTTGTTTATGATATATTATTATATGATTAGATTTGATATGATATATGTGTACTTATTTATTGAAGCATTGGTACAAATACAAATTCACTTTAATTGTTTCATTTTAACTCATGTTTATTTTTTTTTATTTTTTTTTTAAATTTTATAGGATGGTACTAGTAGAGATGAAGAGGACAACTCAAACAATAACATAGAGGTTGAAAACAACTTGGAGAGTGACTCAGAGGAAGACTAATACAGATCTTGTCATAAAATAGTTGTTTAAGTTTAAAACAAGGTTTAATTTTAAGATTTCTTTGTATATTTTATATTTTAATTTTTGAACTTATATGAGTTTTTATCTTTCGATGGATCATTTTTAGTAATTATTGAACTATTGTATCAATGTTTAGTAGTTATTGTATTATCGTAACATGATAGTTAAAAAAAATAAAAAAAATAAATTATAAAAAAATAAATTATAAAATATTTCAAAAATTATATAAAATATTACCACTGATAACATAAAAACTTGGTCATAAATAACTTTATAGTGATAACAAAGTCTCTCTCAAATAGTTATTAACGACGACTGTTTTCTCTCGTTAAAAATAAGTTGCAAATCCTCACAAATAAATTTTAGCGACGCCATTATTGTGAGGGTATGAATGTTCTTACAAATAGTTATTAACGAATACTGTTTCTCCTCACTAAAAATAAGTTGCGAGGGGTTAAAAACCTTCACAAATAAATTCTAGCGATGCCATTATTGCGTGGGTATAAATGTTCTTACAAATATTTATTAATGACGACTGCTTCCCCTCGCTAAAAATAAGTTACGAGGCGTTAAAATCCCTTGCTGCCATTATTGCGAGGGTATAAATGTCCTCACAAATAATTATTAACGATGACTACTTCTCCTCACTAAAAATAAGTTGCGAGGGGTTAAAAGCTCTCATAAATAAATTTTAGCGATGCCATTATTGCAAGGGTATAAATGTCCTCACAGATAGTTATTAACGATGATTGCTTCCCCTCGTTAAAAATAAGTTGCGAGGGGTTAAAAGTCATCACAAATAAATTTTAGTGATGCCATTATTTGTCACTAAAAAGTATGTCGTCAATTTGGAATTCACAAATAACTAATTGCGAGGGTATAAAGGTCCTCACAAATAGTTGTTAACGATGACTGTTTCCCTTCGCTAAAAATAAGTCGTCGACTTTTCTTGTCATTTGGTAATATATTTGTGAGGGCGAATTTGTTCAGTAGCGACGGTAGATTGCCCTCGTAAATTATTTATTTGCGAAAGTATGGTCACAAAATCTCTTTTTGTAACAAGTGCGAATACGACGGCCTTCAAGGGCCATATGCGCTCGCTAATAACCTTTTGCGACAATATTTGAATTTTTGCAAGGGCATATGGCCCTCGCTAGTAGACTCTTTTTTTGTAGTAATAGAGATTATAACTATCAAGTTTATGCTAAACTTGAGTCCACAATAAATTAGATATACAACAAATAAATCTCAAGGAGTAAATACAATCTCACTGCAAAGCCAGTAGCCAAATCTTCTTCTGAATATTCCAACTCTCCATAGTTGTAGCACTCAAAAACTCCATAAGAACTCCATCAATTTATCTTCCTTGTGTGTAACTTGAGCAAAGAAAAAAGTCTCTTTTTTTCTTTTTCACTCTCTATCTCTTCATTCGAACTGCACCACTCAAGCTAAAACACTCTCTTTCTCTGTGTCTTGTTCTCTTTGAAACTCACACACAAAAATGGCCGGACATGGCTCTCTTGCTTCAGCTCTTCTCACTAGGCCGAATGGCCTCTGTTTTCTTTCTTTTCTTCTTTTCAGTTTCAGCGTGCCTCACACGCCCAAGGAATGACAATCGGACTTTGGAAGCTTGAGGAAGCAAGCTCATTTAATGAGCTTTGACCCAAGCATGTGGGCTGGACCCACACGGTGCTTGCACCCAACAACATGGGTATGGGATAGGAGTCTTGATGTTAGCCCTTGACGGATCCCACATCCCTTTGTTTGTTAAAGTGAGGTTTACTGCCACCAACAACACGGCCGAATGCAAAGCTTGCATCATTGAAATGGAAGCTCTGTTGGTCATTGAAGTCAAGGAAATAGAGGTATTCGGAGATTTGACTATGGTCATATCCTAAGCACAGCGGGTATGGAAGACGAAGTAAGAGCAACTCAAGCTATACGAAACCTATTTGGAAAAAAGTAGGGACATAAATTTGAGAGGTTCGAGTATACCTTTATACCCAGAGCCCAAAACTAGTTTGCTGATGCCTTAGCAACTTTGGCTTTTTTAGTCAAAATACCTAAAGATGTTGTTGTCAGACTTATTGAGATTGAATAGAGGATGGCACCATCACATAAGAAAGAGATCAATGTTTTGGACAATGAAGTTCAAGAAGGTAAGCCATGGCTTTTGGGTATAAAGGAATTCATCAAACATAAAGCATACCTTGAAGTAGCTGACAAGAAAGACAAAATGGCCATCAGGATGTTGGCCACTCAGTTCATCCTTTACGGAGGACCCTTGTATAAGTGATCGTTTGGTGGTGTTCACCTAAAGTATGTTGACAAGGAAGAAGCGAAGAAACTGATTGAGGATGTTCATGAGGGAATCTATGGCCCGCATATAAATGGTAGGATGCTAGCAAAGAAACTGATTGAGGATGTTCATGAGGGAATCTATGGCCCGCATATAAATGGTAAGATGCTAGCAAAAAAGATGGCTTGAATAGGCTTCTTTTGGACAACTATGGAAACAAATTGCATGGAATATGTGAGAAGGTGTCATGAATGTTAAATTCTCACCAATTTTAACAATCTCCTACCTATAGAGCTATACATCATAGTATCCCCTTGGCCCTTTTTAGTATAAGGCATTAACATCAGAGGAAAAGTCACTCCTTGTTCTTCTAATGGACACGAGTACATCTTAGTGGCTATAGATTATTTTACCAAGTAGATAGAAGCAGCTTCCAACTCTATTTTGAAATCCCAACACATGCCCAAGTTCATCGAGACCAATATCATCTGTTGATATGGGGTCCTACATGAGATAGTCACGGACAATGGCATGCACTTTGAAGATGACATTAGGAAGCTACTCCAGAAGTTTCAAATTCAGCATCACAAGTCCTCTCATTACAAGCCTTAAACTAGCGGAGCGGTAAAGGTAGCGAATACAAATATCAAGGTGATGATTTAGTTCTCAAAGAGTTAGGTACCCTAAAGGGAAGCTCCGGCCAAATTGAATTGGGTCTTACATCGTTAAGAGCATTCTTTCAAGAGGAGCAGTCAGGCTCATGGACTTAGACGGGAATGAGTTAGCCCAGCCAGTAAACACGCATGGATGGACTTTGCTAGTAATTTGTGTAAGCTAAAAATAAAAAAATAAAAAAAAAACTGCTAAGTTGAAAACCCGTAAAGGGCGGCCTAGGAAAAAGTTAGCCCAGGCAACAATTGGGACAAAAGACTATGGGTATGGTGAAAAGCCGCAAAAACATCATAGGAAAAAATAACATGGAAAAAATAAGTAAAATTCTCAAAAGTACCCAGAGTTTAAAAGTCATCCAAACTTTCAGGTGGGGGAATTTAAATGCAGAAAATTAAATGATAAAAGATCATAAAATTTTAATTAGAATCTGATTTGATCCACTATATATATTTGTGCTGAAGATGGTAAGATATAGATCCTGACGGGCCTGACGGGCCTGCCTGACGGGCCCACCTGACGGGCCTGACGAGCCTACCTGACGCAACGGCCTGATGGGCCTACCTTAGTAGGCTTGACGGATCGGGGCTGTTGGGCCTGTGCAAGGATTATCCCACGCGCTTTGAAGACCCATCGCTGACAGACGTAGTAAGGGCCCATGATCCAAAGTCTGTATCGCCTAGAAAAGCCCTAAGACCCAAAAATGGAAATCCTTGCTCACCACGCTCAGAGGAATTTGTATTAGAGTCCCACATGGAAAAGATTTGGAAACCAAGAAGAAAAGTCAACCCTTTATCACTATAAAAGGCCTAACACCCTCAGAAATCGAGGTACGCTTTAATTGACCCTCTCTAACGCTCTAAGTAAAACAGAAGAATTCTAACTTGACTGTCGGAGAGTGTTTGGCTGGCACCACACCGGTGCTCTCTGAAGGACTTCTTTCGATTGCTTCTGTTGTGCAGGATCACTTCGAGTCGCGAGTATGGTGTGACCCATTGGTGACAATTTTCGACGTCATCAGTTGGCGCCGTCTGTGGGGAACTCGATCGTAGCACATTATCGCTTCCTAGACAAAAGAGTTACATGGTACTCACACGCTCGATGACAACCACTAACGACGCTCAAGAAGAGGAAGCCCCTACGACTGCCCTTGAGAGACAGGTCAGGACGCTTGCCGCAGCCGTGGAGCGCCTCACCAAACAAAACCACGACCTAGAAGAACAGCTGAACCAAAAGAGCGCGGCGGTCAATAACCAAGGAGCAGATCAAGAAGGGACAAGTGCTGAAAGGAGAAATCATGACGGACCACAGGAGAGTAACGCTCCGAGCAGACCAGTGCGACGGGATAATAGCATCCCGTCAGTGACGGAAACGGCTCCACAACCCATCATCACGGAGATGCAGGCGATGAAGGAACAGATGGAAGTGCTGATGAACGCTCTCAAGGGGCGAGTGTCCAGTGATCTTGACGACCTTGTCCACCGGACTGACTCGCCATTTACGGCAACCGTCAATTCCTTCCCCCTGCCGAGTAAGTTCCGCATGCCAAGTATGGATAGTTATGACGGAATCAAGGACCCCCTCGATCACCTAGAGACCTTCAAGACCCTAATGCACCTTCAGGGAGTGGCAGACGCAATTATGTGCAGGGCATTCCCTACAACCCTAAAGGGCGCAGCAAGGATTTGGTTCAGCCGGCTAGCACCAAACTCCATCGGCACCTTCAAGGAGCTGAGCGCTCAATTCACTACGCACTTCATCGGAGGTCATCGGTATAAGAAATCCACGGCTTGTTTAATGAATATCAAGCAGAGAGAGGAGGAGACGTTACGGGCCTACATATCACGCTTCAATAAAGAAGCGCTCTCGATCGACGAAGCCGACGACAAGATATTGGTGGCAGCGTTCACGAACGGGCTGAAGGGGGGTAAGTTTTTGTTCTCCCTATACAAAAACGACCCAAAAACCATGTCAGAGGTGCTTTACAAGGCCACCAAGTATATGAACGCTGAAGACGCACTATTAGCCCGAGAAGATAGACCCAAGAAAAGAGACAGATAAGAGGATCCCCGACAGGACCAGGGGCGGAAGAAAGGAAGGATGGGAGATCGAAGGGAGGAGAGACGTCCAAAACCCATGGGCGCAAGGTTCACAAGTTTCACCCCGTTGACCGCTCCGATAGACCAAGTCCTAATGCAGATTAAGGACGAAGGATCCCTGACGTTTCCGGGAAAGCTGAAGAGTGATCCCAACAAAAGGTCCAGAGACAAATATTGCCGCTTCCACCGTGACCATGGTCACGACACGGCCGATTGCTACGACTTGAAGCAACAAATCGAAGCCCTTATCCGACAAGGGAATCTGAAGAAGTTCGTCAGCAAAGAGAGAACGGATCAACCCCCACAAGAACAACACCCCCATCGAGAAAACGAGCGACCAAGGCCCCCATTAGGAGACATAAGGATGATAATTGGAGGAACAGCTGCGGCCGGATCGTCAAAAAAGGCTCGCAAAACATACCTTCGGATGGTACAGAATGTCCAGTTGGCGGGTACAGTGCCAAAGATGGCAAGAAGGGAAGGCCCCATTATCGGGTTCTCGGAAGAGGATGCAAGGCGCCTACACCATCCACACGACGATGCCCTCGTCGTCAGCTTGCGGGCAGGCGACTACAATATGCACCGAGTGTTGGTCGACAACGGTAGTTCGGCCGATATCTTGTACTATCTGGCGTTCCAGCAAATGAGGATTGACAGGGAGCAGCTAATACCGACAAACGCCCCGCTCGTTGGTTTCGGAGGGAGTAGGATATTTCCTTTGGGCGCGGTCACGTTATCGGTGACAGTAGGAGATTACCCCCAACAAATCACCAAGGACGTAACATTCTTGGTGGTCGATTGCTCATCCGCCTACAATGCTATTATTGGACGACCCACGCTCAACTCGTGGAAGGCGGCAACATCAACTTACCACCTAATGATCAAGTTCCCAACGGAGTATGGGGTAGGAGAGCTACGCGGAAGTTAAATTGCCACGCGAGAATGCTACGTAGCTATGATGGAGGTGGAAGACCAAATCCAGGCCTTGAACATAGAAGAACACCGAACGACAGCAGAACCTACAGAGAAGCTAGAGGAGATAACTCTCGACAGTTCCAATCCAGACCGAACCACCAAAATCGGAACGCTTGCCAAACCCGCAATCCGTCAAGAGCTCGTAGCTTTCTTGAGGAGCAATAAGGATGTGTTCGCCTGGAGCCATAACGATATGCCAGGAATCGATCCCTCGGTCATGGTACATAAGTTGAATGTGTTGCCCTCGTTCCCACCCGTTCGATAAAAGAAGAGAGTATTCGCCCCGGAACGAGACCAAGCAATAGCGGAAGAGGTCCGCAAACTCCAAGAGGCAAGCTTCATCAGGGAAGTCTACTATCCCGATTGGCTGGCGAATGTGGTAATGGTGAAGAAAACGAGCGGCAAATGGCGGATGTGCGTGGACTTCACCGATCTTAACAAAGCATGCCCCAAAGATAGCTACCCCCTTCCAAGAGTTGACGTCCTAGTAGACTTGACGGCTCAACACCAATTGCTAAGCTTCATGGACGCTTTCTCGGGTTATAACCAGATCCGCATGCACGAGTCCGATCAGGAGAAGACTTCGTTTGTAACCAGTCAAGGACTCTTCTGTTACAAAGTAATGCCATTCGGCCTGAAGAATGCAGGGGCAACATACCAAAGACTAATGAACAAGATGTTCGCACAGCAAATCGGGAGGAATGTCCAAGTCTATGTCGACGACATGCTGGTGAAGAGCCGGAAGGAGGAAGACCACTTGGAAGATCTCAAGGAAACATTCGGCACGCTTCGATCCTACAACATGAAACTCAATCCGGGAAAGTGCGCATTCGGCGTAACGGCAGGCAAATTCCTAGGATTCATGGTATCTCAGAGGGGGATTGAAGCTAACCCGGACAAAATCCGAGCCATAATGGAGATGGCCCCCCCGAGAAACGTGAAGGAAGTACGAAGCCTTAACGGCAAGGTAGCGGCATTGAATAGATTCGTGTCAAGAGCGACGGACAAGTGTTTACCCTTCTTTCGAACATTGAAAAAGTCATTCGAGTGGACGGACGAGTGTCAGTGAGCCTTCGAGGAGTTAAAAGCCTATCTATCTTCACCACCTCTACTGAGCCCCTCGCAACTAGGTGAAGAACTCTTCCTCTATTTGGCTGTCTCCCCTGTGGCCGTCAGCGCGACCTTAATCAGAGAAGAGGACAGGGCACAGAAGCCTGTGTACTACGCCAGCCGGGCGCTCCGCGGTGCCGAAGAAAGATACCAACCTATGGAGAAACTCGCTTTTGCATTGGTCACGGCGGCTCGCAAGCTCAAGCCCTACTTTCAAGCCCATACCATGAACGTAATGACCGATAAGCCCCTGCGGAGGGCACTGAGTAATCCTGAGGCCGCAGGTCGGCTGACGCTGTGGGCAATAGAATTGAGTGAGTTTGATATCAAATACCGTCCACGTGTGGCCATTAAAGGACAAGCTATAGCCGACTTCATAGCGGAGTTTACGCGTGACGAGGATAAGGGGGCAGAAGAATTCCCCAAGTGGAGCATATATACCGACGGATCATCCAATCGGCGAACCGGAGGGGCCGGCATAGTATTGCTGTCACCTGAAGGAGACAAGATTGAATGTATGGTCCGTCTCAACTTCCCCACCAACAACAATGAAGCGGAATACGAAGCCGTGGCGGCAGGACTCGACCTAGCCAAAGCCGCCGGAGCTGAAAATGTGGTCGTTTACTGCGACTCTCAAGTCGTGACCAATCAAGTAAACGGAGATTATGAATGCAAGGGGGAAAGGTTGAAGAGATATCTTGATCAAGTAAGGGCGAGAGTCGACGGACTAAAAGCAATGGTCGTCCAAATCCCCAGGGGAGAGAATGAGCTCGCCGATCGGCTAGCCAAAGCCGCTTCAGCAGAACATATGGTGACACCTGGTAATGTACTTTCTTTTGTTCAACTTTTTCCACTAATAGACCCAGACAACATGCAGGAGATACGCTCCGAAAGAAACTGGACTACACAGATAACTTCATACTTAAAGGACGGGTTACTGCCAGAAGAAAAGGAGGCAGCAAGAAAGCTAAAAGTCCAAGCGGCGAGGTTCGTCTTAGTAAAAGACGTTCTTTACAAGAGAGGTTTCTCCCGTCCTTATCTAAGATGCCTGGGGGCCAAAGAGACAGACTACGTAATGAGGGAAGTACACGAAGGGATATGCGGGAACCATTCTGGATCGCGGTCGTTAGTGCACAAACTGGTACGAGCTGGGTATTACTGGCCGACCATGCAGAAGGATGCCGAGTCCTACGTTAAAAGCTGCGACAAATGCCAAAGGTTCAGCAATTTTATCGGATAGCCAGCTGAAGAGCTAACCCCTATAACGGCTCCATGGCCGTTCGCTCAGTGGGGACTAGACATCATGGGACCTTTCCCAACGGCGATAAGGCAGCTAAAGTTCTTGGTAGTAGGTATTGACTACTTCACAAAATGGGTAGAAGCGGAAGCCTTGGCCACCATTACAGAAAAGAACATTAGAAGTTTTGTCTGGCGGAGCATCGTATGTAGGTTTGGTATTCCTAGAGTCCTTGTCTCAGATAACGGGAGGCAGTTCGACAACGGCCACTTCGGGGATTTCTGCACACAGCTAGGAATAAAAAACTACTACTCATCACCCGCCCATCCTCAGGCTAACGGCCAGGTTGAAGTCACGAACCGATCCCTGTTAAAGATTATCAAGACTCGGCTCGAGGGGGTAAAGGGCATATGGCCCGAAGAATTGCCGAGCATACTGTGGGCATACAGGACGACGGCGAGGACTCCGACAGGAGAGACACCATTTCGACTGACATACGGGAGCGAGGCGGTCATCCCAGCAGAAGTGGGGCTCACAAGTTACAGGGTTCACAACCATGACGAGAGCAGGAATGACGAATCCATGAGGCTACAGCTGGACCTGATAGATGAGGTTAGGTTGGCGGCGGAGCAAAGGATCGCTAGATACCAGGATCGTATGTCCAGACATTACAACTCCCGGGTCCGACACAGAAACTTCCAAGTAGGAGACCTCGTACTCCGGAAGGTCATAGGTGCAACTAGAGACTCTACACAGGGAAAACTCGGCCCCAACTGGGAAGGACCTTATAGAGTTACGTCATGGAAAAGGAAAGGAACATACCACCTGGAGACGACAGATGGAGAGAACAACAACCAATTTTCTTTCGGTTTAAGCTTTTTATAAGTTTTTCTTTTAATTATTTTTCTTTTGCTACAATCTTGTCGTGCCTTTTTTAAGCCCAAGGGGGCAGGCACTTTTCCTTTACGCATTTCTATAATCAGATGCAATTTTGATCTTCTACTTGAATGTATGTCATTGCAATTGTCCACAAAGTTAACGGAAACAAAATAAAGTCCACAAGATGGAGTAGAACAATATGAAATCCACAAGATGGACGGACACAAAATAAAGTCCATAAGATGGACGGATACAATATGAGGTCCACAAGATGGACGGATCATCCTACAAGGACGATCACTTTAAGTCCACAAGATGGACGGATCATCCTATAGGGATGATAACCTTAAGTCCACAAGATGGACGGATACAATAGGAAGTCCACAAGATGGACGGATCATCCTACAAGGACGATCACTTTAAGTCCACAAGATGGACGGATCATCCTACAGGGATGATAACCTTAAGTCCACAAGATGGACGGACATAAAATAAAGTCCACAAGATGGACGGATACAATATAAGTCCACAAGATGGACGGATCATCCTGCAAGGACGATCACTTTAAGTCCACAAGGTTTACTGATACAAAATGAAGTCCACAAGATGGACGGATCATCCTACAAGGACGATCACCACAAGGTGGACGGACTATCCTAAAGGGATGATAACCTTAAGTCCACAAGATGGACGGACGTAAAATAAAGTCCACAAGATGGACGGATACAATATAAGTCCACAAGATGTACGGATCATCCTACAAGGACGATCACCACAAGGTGGACGGACTATCCTAAAGGGTGATAACTTAGTCCATAAAATAGACGGATACAAAATAAAGTCCACAAGATGGACGGATCATCCTAAAGGGATGATAACATCCTACATGGATGATAACTTAGAGTCCACAGGATGGACGGAAGCGAAATGAAATCCATAAGGTGGATGGATCATCCCAGGACGATGACCACTTAAAGTTCACAGGTTGGACGGATCATCCACGATGTGGACGGAAACAAAATAAAGCAAACAAGACGGACTGATCATTTTAGACAATAAAGTAGTATCCACAAGGTGGACGGAACATTCCACAGGTTTTGCAAAGAATAAATTTTAAGATCAAAAACATACCTATACATGAACGGATATAAATAGGTCAAGCAATGGCAAAATTTAAAACATATAAAATGAAGTGCACGGATTCATTTAACAAAATAGGCCATTAAAAGGCAATGTTTACATATCATCAACAACGGATGAAAGTTGTTCCAAAAAGTTAAAAAAAAAAAAAAAAAAAAATCCTTCTACTGAGCCTTGTCCGCATTGTCGACGGGCTGAGGAACCGTCTCTGTGTCAGGCTCAGCTTGATCAACTTTCGCTGGTGCAGACGCCCCGTCAACAACGGCATCGTCGACATCAAAGAGGTCGTCTGTATCCTCTGAGGCAACAGGCACGACGGATGACTGAACCGGGTCTTCAACTTTGAACTTGGAAGCGTCCACGTCTGGATAAGCTTGCTTGACTTGACGGAGGGCATCCATGAAGCCCTGATGGAAAGAATCGCCCAGCTTAGTGATTAGGGCGTCGGAGTCACGGTATTCACGAACCGCCACGTCCTTAGCCTGACGGACTTCATTTTTCAGCTCTGCTATCTCTTTGTCCTTGCTTTCTAGAGCCTTCTTTGCTTCCTCCGTCATCTGTTCAAGGCTCTTCCTTGCCTTCTCCGAAAGCTCAAGCTTCTTCTCTATCTTGGGTCTCCAGTTTCGCAACTGGAGGAGTTCTTCCTCCGTCTTCTCCGCCTTGGCCCGTACACGATCCAAAGCCGTCTCATGGCTGAGGCACCGTCCCATCAGCCCCTTCATCATGACCATTGCCTAAAAAATAACAACATAGTTATAAAACAAACTTTTGGCAGATGATTTAAGTTGTATTTGAATAGTAGACGGACTATCTTACCTGTGTAATTGCAAACAGGCCCGTCTCACCCATGGCCTCCGTCGAGTGATTTCCTAAATCTTCATAATCCTCCGCCGAGATGATGGAGGAAATCTGTTCTAAGGCATGCTTAGAATCCTCTCGAAGAAGGACGAGCGGCTTCTCGTCATCCTTCGACGGGCCCTTCATCAAGCCCTTGCCAACCCCGTGCTTGGTTGGAGTGACCGTCTTCGGAGGCTCCGCCATGAATCCCACGACGGGATCTAAAGACACTTTGGCCTTCTTGGCCTGGCGATCCGCTTTGGGCTGAGTTTTCCGCTTCGCGGACGGATTGCTTAGGCCCGTCGCAGGGGGAGCGTCGTCAGCAGTCATCTTTGCAGCCTTTGACCGGATCATGGCTCTTCTCTTAGCATCGTCCATCTCTGAAACATGGATGGGGGAGTTAATTAACAAAAAATAAGATACATAATTTTTCAAGTAAAGGGTGACGAACTTACGCCTCCTTATCTGTGCTTCGTACTTGACGGCTGCCGCTGTAGGTTCCGGTCCGTCGCAATACCAGTGAATGGTATTTAGTGTTACCAGCTTCGCCCAAGTCCTTTCCTCCGGCTTGGTCTTTGAGAGAATTTTCTCAAGGAAAGCAAACTCCTTAAGGTCAATTTGGGGCCGTCGTCTAACTACAAAAGAAGAAAGAGGACGGTTAGATTATATTCAAAAAACTTAGTAATGTTAAAGTTTGAAGGATAGTCCATACTAGACGGGTCCAATATGCCCCAAGTAGTGTCGACGGGCATGAAATCCGTTTCCCCAGGACGACCCATCCAACCGTCGCCTTCTAGGAAGAAGAACCGACTCTTCCAATCCCTATTTGAGTCCGGCGTGTCATAGATGACTTTCAGCAACGGACTCCTGGGGACGAAGCTATAAATTCCCCTAGATTTGTCAATTTCGTTCGAACGGTAGTAGTGGAAAAACTCCCTAACCGTCAGCCTTTTTTCTCCGTTGGACATGGCACCGTACAAGACCTCCATCGCTATAAAAACCCTCCAAGCATTAGGGGAAATCTGGTTCACGGATAACCCCAGCTGACGGAGGAGCAAACGGTGAAGCGAACTCAATGGGAATCTAAGTCCGGCCTTCAACATTTGCTCATACACCCTGACTCCCTCTACCTCGTCATAGTAACACCTCTCCGATTTGTAGGGTAGACGGATCGTAACATTTTCTGGAATTTGATAATTATCCCTAAATGTCTTAAAGTGCTTTTCTTTGATAACAGACGTGAAGAAATTCACCGTCCACTCCGGTAGCATGACGAACTTCCTGAGCCCATCAGCACCAATGACGGATCTGACAATTTGATCCTCACCAACACCAGGTCCCTCGTCTGGATCAACCACCTCCAGATCCTCATATGTTGAGGACGAGGAGGAGGTGGACGGACTACTATCATTTGGACTACCTTGTTCTCGATGACCGGACGGATATACTTCCTCGTAATCCAACCCGTCACGAATAACCGACTGATTACTCGACGCACTAGACATTTCCTACATGAAACGACAAGAGCCTAAGACTCTGACGGTCTATGTGTCTATAACGGGTGTGGATTGTAAGGAAAATTAAAACAAGTATTAGCTTTAAGAAGAGCACTTACCAGTTTTGCCAACGAAGTGATGAAGGATGGCGTTGACGATTAAGGTAAATGAACGGATCAGTAGATTATGATGGGTGCGCTCTGACAAGGGTGACAGGTACGCTCTGACAGCCTGATTTCTACTGAAACTGAAGAAATGAGAGGAATCACTCCCTTATTTATAAGAGAGATGCACGGAAGTCGAAGCGTCGCTTCGATCCGAGACAAGGTCCAATCAACTTGTAACACGTGTCATCTGCATTAATTACCTTCGTACAGCCTGTCTGTAGTTGGTGTGATCGACGGACTCCTCATTTACACCGTCATCCTATCTTGCGTAGATCCGTCAACCCGTTATGACAACTTCAAACTCTCCTTGTCTCATGAACCTCCTTCCGTCATAAAAATACCCGTCATACCCTCACGTTTGGATCGTCACCCCATTGATCCTTTATCCTAAAAGCTGACGGACCATTGGGGTGAAGGGGGCAACTGAAGATGGTAAGATATGGATCCTAACAGGCCTGACGGGCCTACCTGACGGGCCCACCTGACGGGCCTACCTGACGGGCATGACGGGCCCACCTGACGGGCCTGACGGGCCTACCTGACGCGACGGCCTGACGGGCCTACCTTAGTAGGCCCGACGGATCGGGGCTGTTGGGCCTGTGCAAGGATTATCCCACGCGCTTTGAAGGCCCATCGCTAACAGACGTAGTAAGGGCCCATGATCCAAAGTCCGTATCGCCTAGAAAAGCCCTAAGACCCAAAAATGGAAATCCTTGCTCACCACGCTCAGAGGAATTTGTATTAGAGTCCCACATGGAAAAGATTTGGAAACCAAGAAGAAAAGTCAACCCTTTATCACTATAAAAGGCCTAACACCCTCAGAAATCGAGGTACGCTTTAATTGACCCTCTCTAACGCTCTAAGTAAAACAGAAGAATTTTAACTTGACCGTCGGAGAGTGTTTGGCCGGCACCACACCGGTGCTCTCTGAAGGACTTCTTTCGATTGCTTCTGTTGTGCAGGATCACTTCGAGTCGCGAGTACGGTGTGACCCATTGGTGACAATTTTCGACGTCATCATGTGCAATATGCCTTTGCCTTTGTCTTTCTTCACTCGAGGTCTAGGTCTTGGTGTCATCTTTCTCTTCTTCTTTCCCCCTGGTGGAACCTACTTACATTTAGAGTCACACTCTTCTTCCTTCCGAATATCCACTTTGCATATTTGTGTAGTAAGCTCGTGCGCCCCAGCTTCCTCTGGAAAGCCCAGTATCACATCACCCTTCAAACACTCTAGATCGGACTGACTCAGAAATCTTGCTTTGAACTTATGTGTAGCCGTCATCTCAGGACTTGCCTTCAATGTCTCCTCCAGATCGCTTCCACTCCAATGCTTGTAGACTTCACCCTCATAGTTTATTAGGAAGGTAAGCCTAGACTAATCCCTCCCACATTGGAATAACACATGGTAAGAAAAGTACAAAGTGTAGTACGTGGTGCATTCCCCCAATGACGACACTTGAGGAAACAAAGGGTCACATGAAAGATCCTCTAACGAGACACCACTCCAAGGTCGACATGTTTGACTTTTGACAACTTCTCATAGAGTTTTTCAACAAACATTGGAAGAGCATGTTGATGCCAATCATGGGGAGGTCCATTAATAATGTAGAGATGCTTATACAACCACATCTGCAATAGGATATAAATATGCATGCAATGATGAGAGAAGAAAAAAAAGAACCTGTTAGGTTGAAAACCACAAAAGGCAGACTAAGCAAAATACAAAGGCACAAAAAGGACCCCCTTTGAAGTCTTGAGATTTTTTCCCTAGCAACATCATCAAGCCCCATCAAACTTTTAGCAAGAATCATAGGTGCCAAGTTCTTCCCTTTTCATTCCTTAGTTATAGCACAAAGTATGAAATCAACCTTCTCGAGGTCACCCACGAAAAAGAAGGTTGCTAAGATGATCATCCTAAGAGACTAAAAATGCTTGTCGGTGGCGAGGCGACCAACCCCATACAAGTCTCAATTAGGAGTTCTAGGCCAAACCTCAAGTCAGCATCCATCACCTCCTCCATCCTTTCATAGCCAACTTCTAGGTAATAATAAAGAATGGCCACAGGAGGCCAATATGACCCCAAGAACATGATTCTCTCTAGGTTTTTGTTACCCATGATAGCACCAAATTCCTCCATCCTTTCATAGCCAACTTCTAGGTGATAATAGAGAATGGCTTCGGGAGGCCAATATGATCCCAACAACATGATTCTCTCTAGGTTTTCCAATCCTATTGATGGGAGGCTCCTTAAGCACTCCTACACATGAAATTCAAGATAGCTCCTTGGTAAGAGCTTAAACAGCTCACTTGGGCACTTCAAAGGTGCATGATGTCTTCCCCTTATCTTTGATGGTATTCATCTTAAAACTTGTTAGGTTGAAAACCTTGAAAAAGGTGACCTAAACATAATTTAGAGCACAAACAAAAGAGCTCGTTAGGTTGAAAACTTTGAAAAAGGCAATCTAAGCAAAAGTCAGAGAAAAAAAAAAAAAACCCATTAGGTTGAAAACCTTGAAAAATGTGACCTAGGGAAAAGTTAGAAAATAAAAAATCATTTTCTCTTGAATTACGTGATGACTTGATTCCTCATGGGTATGTAAGCAACTTGGTATCTCATGCTAAGTTCAATCATATGTAAAAAAAAAAAAAAAAAAAAAAAAAAAAAAAAAAAAAAAAAAAAAAAAAAAACCTCGCCATGATTGAAGGATTCCACCATAGATTGTCAATTTGCTTTCAAAAGCTCTTTGATTGGAAAGGCAAAGCTTACGATCACACCATCTCTCCTTTAAGTTGCAACACATTGCATCTTTAAAGTCTACGCTGCGTCTCTTCTGGATTGCATAGCCTCTCTTCTAGGTCGTATCGCATCACCTCACATCTTTAGAGCTTGGACTGCATCATCACTCGCCTAAGTTGTATCGCCTTGCATCTCTGAAGTATGGATTAGTTGCCATGCAATTCTGAAGTTTGCGCTACATAATCTCTTCTGAATTGCAACAACTCGCATCTTTAAAGCATGGGCTGTGTCGCCTCTCATCTTTAAAGTCAAATTTGTGTCTCTTTACATCTCTGAAGTTTTGATGGCATCGCTTATCTTCAAAGTCTTGGTGACGTCTTCTCACATCTTTAAATTCTTCATCATGTCATCTTTAAGCTTCAAAGTCATGTTGGCATCTCCATGCGCCTTCGAAGTTTGGACATGTCACTTTGTATCTCTGAAGGAGCCTTGATGACGAAGTGAAGGTTTCATTGAGCTCATAAGATATAACATGGTGCCATCCACATTCAAGAATTGATGATTGCTCTTGCCTATTAATGAGATAATCATAGCTCTTGAAAAAAAAAAAAAAATTCAAAGAGAGCAAAATATTGTCCACTTGAGCATGGGAAGATCACAACCCTGCCACCCAAGCGGACATTCAAAAAAAGTTTTGCATCCTTGAGCATGGGAAGATCACGACCTTGCTACCCAAGGGGGCATTACAATAAATTGTCCACTTGAGCGTGGGAAGATCACAACCCTACTGCCCAAGCAGACGTTCAAATAAAGGTTTTCCACCCTTGAGCATGGGATTATCACAACCCTGCTACCCAAGCGGACATTCAAAAACCAAAAAAAGCAAAGGAAGAAGCCGAAGAAACAATTGTAACAAAAACAAGGAAGAGCATGAAGTTCCAATGAAACAGAGAAAGAAAATCAAGTTGAAGAAAAAGAAAAGAGTGGTCCCCTTTTATAGGTGTAAGTTGCGGCTAAAAACCCAAGAGTAAATCAACACAGCCAGCCGCCATTTCAATTAGTGTGTGCTCCACGAAAGTTCCTTCTTCATCGGCTCTAATTTCATTATAAAAAAAAAATTGAGGCTTAAGATCTTTAAGTCCTATCAAGGCCACGGGAGCCCAGGAACGTTGTCATCATCTTGAAGATCATCAAGCTTAATACTAGTGAGATTATTCTCTGCGGCAAAGTCTCTACGAATAGCCCACATATGGACGATTAACATAGCTCAGTGAGGCACATTAAGAACAGGTAACATAAGTGTAAGTTGCCATAAAATCATGAACTGGGTGTCACAAAACAAAAAAAAAAAAAAAAAAAAAAAAAAAAAAAATAGAAATCCTCTCAAGAAAAGTATTTGTGAAGTTCTAAACTCAAGTACCAAATTTATTTCGAGGCTCATTCACTTACTACACTCAAAGACTCTGTACGTAAACAAGTCTTGTGTTGTTGTTTTCTCTATCTGTTTATATGTACTTCATGCATTCAGTCTATTAGCACAACCGTTTCATCACGGACTTCATTGGCATTGTATCTACTGTCTACACTTTGTCCATCTCTGTATCACATACGCCATCTGGCTTAGTTTTCGACCACATTAGACCATCATCTGTTCAATCTGTTAGAATTATGTGCCCTCAAAAACAATACTATGAATTTTTATTTGATGATAAAATTCTATTTTCACATTCTTAACTTTTATAGGTATATTTCATTGTTTAAATGTGGTATGTGATGTCACCTCTGTAGGAAAAATCATGTTAATGGTTAAGGAACCAAAGACAGGGAGTAATGATTTTTCATATATTATTAAATTATTCTAGGCTGTGGATATTAATTGAATATTACCACTGAAGCCTACACTTGTTGTGTTGCTATATGATAGGATGATTTACTCCATCATTGAAGTAGTGACTTTAAGCAAACAAGTGGGTGTAATGTAACAAGTACATACATTGAATTGGATCCGATCAAGGACACCTTATGGAGTGATCATTGTTAATTAAAAGGTTGTTCTATCACAATTTTTCTATTGTCCTCAAACATAAGAGGTTTGTGTATATTTATTTATTATGCACATAACTTTGACAATGTCAACTGGTAATGCCAATTTTAAAAGCTATATACAGACATGTTGTGTTATGTATGTAATGAGTAAAATATATAAATGCTCAACAATGAATCCACCAGTCTCTAAAAAAGATAGTAGATTCAGTTGATTTTCATATTGAAGTTGGACTCAAAACAAAACCGGCCGGTGACATTTTTCAAAAATGTTTTTCATATATATAATATTGTATATATATATATATATATATATATATATATATATAAAGAGTTTTTTAAAGATATTTTGGAGTCCAATAGAAATTATGAAATCAAGAAATTAAGGGTCAAATAAGCTAGGGACATGACAATGATATTTATCCAGTCCTAGTGGCTTG
Organism: Quercus mongolica; assembly: GCA_011696235.1. Taxonomy (NCBI): domain Eukaryota; kingdom Viridiplantae; phylum Streptophyta; class Magnoliopsida; order Fagales; family Fagaceae; genus Quercus; species Quercus mongolica. The sequence goes on from CM022236.1 coordinate 31,498,286, forward strand.
TGGGAATATAGTATGGTGGAAGGACACAGATATAAAATTGTATGAAATGGGACCTCATTTGTAATTCTCTAATCTTCAGGGGTCAATTGCAATGTGTTGATGAACATTATTGCAATATGTAGAAGTTCAGATATTTTCTTGATATGATTGAGAAAATTAAGAAATAATTTTGGAAAGAGTTTCAAGATAAGTTAATAACGTTTCAAAAAGTTATTGATAAAATCCTACGGCTGAAGATTAGGATCCCTAAGGATCCCACGTCCAATCTCTCTCTAGGGTTTTAGAAGTCTACTATAAAATAAGATTTTATAATATTATATTTAGTGGTTGGCCATCAGAACTACTGTGCGATACTGCAGTCTTCTAAAAACTCAAAAGAAATAGAGAGAGAGACGTGAATACCTTGGGAGGCAACACGCTTGGGTTACTGAGAGAGGTACGCAATTTTGTTCTATTTAGAATCCATGGTTGTATGGTACAAAGATCTTTAAATGAAAATATGATTTTTGTTTTATATTGCTTTCGCAAAAGTTATCAGTGGTATCAGAGCAAACCATGATTAATCATGGATTTTAAATTATTGTTTAATATCAGTATGTTTGCTGAGATATGTTTCCTATATGGCGTGATTGATACATATGCGATATGTTAAATGTTTTTATTCGAAGAAGTGGAGAACAACAATTAAAATATCTTGCTTTTGTGCACCGTATTAGTGTTGTAAGCCTACAAATGCTTTATAGATTAGGTTTTGTGTGTAGGCTTCATAGATTATCTCTTATGCCTTATAGATTGTATATTGCTTTTGTGTGCCGTAGTGCTGTAAGCCTATACATGTTTTATAGATTGTCTTTTACGATTTCATATGTAGGCTTCATAGATTGTCTTTTATGCTTTATAGATTGTCTTTTATTTATTATGAACCCGTATACATGTATATGTGCTTATCTGTGTAACCTATATTGATATATATTGGTTCATTGACTCACCCTTTTATATTGATAAAATCTTGAGTATTGCCGAATTAAGGTATTGAATCTCAATTGGTGGGAGTTGTGTTAGACACATAAAGAATGATATTTAGTGCATTGACTCACTTTACGGTTGCATCCCAGTGCTGATATATGTTAAGTGCTAAATAGGATAATTTTATAGAATAATTCCTATGGTCCTCCATTGTCGCTGAATAAAGGTTCTATTAAATTAAAAGCTTGTTGAAGCCGAAAGGATAGACTTGATTTTGGTTTAGTAGTTCCTCTTGTTTACTTCTTGGGAAGACAAGTGTGTGTTTGATTGGTGGGAGTGTGGCTAAAATAGCAACATAATCATACTAGTACATATATCACACTTAGATAATGGTTTGCACTTATCCAAATAAACATGACCACTAAAATAGTGTAAAACATGTTTGATTTGGAGGCCAAAAATAAATCGTCATAGATAAATTAAATAAAATTAGAAACATGAGATGAAATTATGATGAATAGTATCTATTTGCCTTTATATGGTGTGCATAGTATATTTCAAAAGAAATTATCGGAGCATGCAAGGTAAGGGTTCCCGATGCCCACTTCGAACTATTTATGAATATAATTGTTATATTCTGTTCTGGGAATCTATGATATTTTGTTCTTGTGGAAGGTACCATTAGTTATTCAAAAACCTGAATATGATGGACATATGTATGTGAAAATATTATTTTGTATTATTTTGCAGATTCATTATGACCAATTTTAATCCCTTAGCTAAGATTTTGGATGAAAATCGATTGTCTAGACCAAACTATGTAGATTGGAAAAGGAACCTAATCATTGTTCTCACTACTGATAAGATAGCTCATGTCCTTAATATTGAGGCACCAGAACTTGCTTTAGCTGATGCCATTGAGGCACAAAGAGATGCATTTAATAAGTGGCATGAGGCTGATGAAATGGATGAATGCTACATAATGGCCTCTATGACCAATGTGTTGCAAAAACAATGCCAAGGCCTAGTTACAACACAAGATATGATGCTGCACCTCAAAGAGATGTTTGGAGAACAAAGCAGAAGTGCACGACAAACTGCTATGAAAAAATCTCATGTCCACCAAAATGGTGGAAAGAACTCCAGTTCGGGAACATGTCCTGAAGATGATTTCTTTCATCAATGAACTCGATATGCTTGGTGCAGAAATTGATAGTGAGACCCAAGTTGATGTGATCCTAGCATCTTTACCTGATTCTTTTAATCAGTTTATCATGAACTATAACATGAATAAGATGGTAGCGACTTTGTTAGAGCTGCTTAATATGTTGAAAGCAGCTGAGGATCTCATCAAGAAAGAAAAGCCTATTGTAATGTTGGCTGAAAAATCTGATTCTTCTCTTAAGTTTAAGCCTAAGGGTAAGAACTTTAAGAGAAAAGGGTCTCAGTCATTCAATAAGGCTCAAGGTGACAAAGTGAATAAGGACACTGAGAAAAAGAAAGCAAAAGGAAATTGTTTCCATTGTGGTAAGCCTGGTCATTGGAAGAGAAACTGTCGCCATTATTTGGCTTCTCTGAAGAATGACAAACCTGCAGAAGGTATGCCTAATCTGCTCGTTATTGAAACAAATTTAATGGATGGTCCATTTGATTCTTGGTGTGTAGATTCTGGTACAATCTCACACATTTGCAGTGTGTTGCAGGGGTTCAAGGAGACCTGAAGGCTAAATGAAGGGGAGGTGATCCTAAAGATGCGGATTTGTGCAACTGTTGCAGCCACTACCATTGGAACCTTTTATTTAGAGTTATCTTCTAGTAGAACTCTTGTTTTAGAAGATTGCTTATATGTGCCAAAAGTGGGAAGAAATTTAGTTTCAATTTCAAAACTTGGTTGTTCAGGATATTCATTTCTTTTTACTTCTAAACTTGTTGTTAAGTTTAATAATAAATTTGTAACTTCTGGCATTTTACAAGATGGTCTTTATTTTTTGAGTTCTATTGATAATTATATTAATTGTGTTGAGAATAATATTGCTGCCAGTGTGTTATCTCTTAAAAGAAAAAGAGATGTTAATCCTACCTATTTGTGGCACTTAAGGCTTGGTCATATCAATATTGACCGAATCAATAGATTGGTAAGGGATGGGCCATTGAATCTTTTGAAGGTAGAGCCTTATCCAATTTGTGAGCCTTGCTTATAAGGGAAAATGACCAAAAGTCCCTTTACAGGAAAGGGAGCTAGAGCCACTGATGTATTAGGATTAATACACACTAATGTTTGTGGTCCTATGAATCACATGGCAAGAGGTGGTTTCTATTACTTCATTACTTTTATTGATGATTATTCTAGGTATGGTTATTTGTACCTAATGAAACATAAATCTGAATCCTTTGAAAAGTTCAAAGAATTTCGTAATGAGGTTGAGAAACAAGCTGGAAAATGCATAAAAGTTCTTCGCTCTGATAGAGGAGGAGAATATCTCTTGGATCAATTTAAGGAATATTTAAAGGAAAATGAGATTATTTCTCAATCGACTCCCCCTGCCACACCTTAACATAATGGTGTAGCTGAAAGAAGAAATAGAACCTTATTAGATATGGTTCGTTCTATGATGAGCATGTCAGAGTTGCCAATTTCATTTTGGGTTTATGCTTTGGAGACTGCTGTTTATTTATTAAATAGAGTCCCTACCAAATCAGTTCCTAATACCCCATATGAGTTATGGACTAGTAAAAAACCAAGTCTAAATCACTTAAAGATATGGGGTTGTCCAGCACATGTTAGAAAGTCTAATATGGATAAGCTAGGACTTGAGAGTGATAGATGTTTATTTGTTGGCTATCCCAAGATGTCTACTGGTTTCTATTTTTACAATCCTAGTGAGCAAAAAGTGTTTGTGAGCAGGAATGCTATTTTTCTTGAGGAAGATTATAGCTTAAATGAAAGTAGAGCAAAAGTTTCTCTTAATGAACAAACTGATAACCCAATGCTTGAGTTGAATGAGAATAATGAAGAGCAAGTAATAGTGCCTACTGAACCAAGCAAAATACAAGAGACTCGACGTAGTAAAAGGACTATCAGGCCTCCAGTTAGACTCACTTTGTTAAATGAGATTTATCTAATGAAGTCAGAGGAGCATGATAATGATCCTTTTACTTATCAAGAAGCAATGACTGATAAGGACGATGAGAATTGGAAAAGGGCCATGGAATCAGAGATGGACTCAATGTATACCAACCAGGTCTGGACCTTAGTAGACAAACGAGAAGGTATTAAGCCTATTGGTTGTAAATGGGTCTACAAAAGGAAGATAGGACCTAATGGTAAGGTGGAGACCTATAAAGCTAGGCTAGTGGCAAAAGGGTATAATCAAAAGGTTGGAATTGATTATGAGGAAACTTTTTCGCTAGTAGCCATGCTAAAGTCCATAAAGATTCTATTGTCAATTGCTGCACATTATGATTATGAGATATGGCAAATGGATGTTAAAACAGCTTTCTTGAATGGACACATTCGAGAAGAAATTTTTATGGACCAACTAGAAGGTTTCATATCTCATGGTCAAGAATCAAAAGTGTTCAAGTTGACGAGATCTATATATGGCCTAAAGCAAGCATCACGCAGTTGGAACATCCGTTTTGATGAGGCAATCAAATCGTTTGGTTTCTCACAAAATATGGATGAACCCTGTGTTTACAAAAAGGTTAGTGGGAGCACTATTACATTTTTAGTTCTTTATGTAGATGACATACTACTCATCGGCAATGATGTAGGAGCAATGTCATCTATAAAAATATGGTTGTCTAGTCACTTTGCAATGAAAGATCTTGGTGAAGCGGCCTATATACTCTGAATCAAATTGTTTAGAGACCGAAAGAAAAGGTTATTGGGACTTTCACAAGTCAATTATATTGACAAGATATTGGCTAGGTTTAGCATGCAAGATTCCAAGAAAGGGTTTTCACCTTTTAGACATGGAATTCATCTCTCTAATCAAATGTGTCCTAAAACACAAGAAGAGAGAGAGAGAAAATGAGAAGTTGTCCTTATGCTTTGGCTGTAGGAAGTCTCATGTACGCAATGCTTTGCACTAGGCCAGACATTTGTTATGTAGTGAGCATTGTGAGTAGATATCAATCCAATCCAGGTTCTGAGAATTGGACAGCAGTGAAACATATCCTCAAATATTTAAATAGGACCAAACATTATTTCTTGGTGTTTGGTGGTGAGGATTTGACTGTCCAAGGGTATACAGATTCTGATTTTCAATCTGATATTGATGATAGAAAATCAATTTCTGGATTTGTGTTCACTCTTGGCAAGGGAGCAATAAGTTGGAGAAGTTGCAAACAAGATACTACTACAGACTCTACTACAGAAGCAGAGTATATAGCTGCAAAGGAAGCTATGTGGATTCGCAAGTTCATTCAAGAACTTGAAGTTGTTCCTTCTATTGAGTCACCATTACTATCTATTGTGACCATAATGGGGCCATTGCAAATGCAGTAGAACCAAGGGCTCATCAAAGGACAAAACATATTGCACATAAATATCACTTGATACGTGATATAATACAAAGAGGTGATGTAGCAATAACAAAGATTGTCTTTGCCAATAATGTTGCAGATCCACTCACAAATTAAAGGCATTGTCTTTAAAGGCATTGTCTCAAAAGGTGTTTGAGAAACATTTGGAAGCAATGGGTATTAAATACATGTATGATTGGTTTTGAGTGCAAGTGGGAGATTGTTAGAATTATGTGCCCTCAAAAACAATACGATGCATTTTTATTTGATGATAAAATTCTATTTTCACATTCCTAACTTTTATAGGTATATTTCATAGTTTAAATGTGGCATGTGATGTCACATCTGTAGGAAAAATCATGTTAATGGTTAACGAACCAAAGACAGGGAGTAATGATTTTTCATATATTATTAAATTGTTCTAGGCTGTGGATATTAATTGAATATTACCACTGAAGCCTACACTTGTTGTGTTGCTATATGATAGGATGGTTTACTCCATCATTGAAGTAGTGACTTTAAGCAAACAAGTGGGTGTAATGTAACAAGTACATACATTGAATTGGATCCGATCAAGGACACCTTATGGAGTGATCATTGTTAATTAAAAGGTTGTTCTATCACAATTTTTCTATTGTCCTTAAACATGAGGGGTTTGTGTATATTTATTTATTATGCACATAACTTTGACAATGTCAACTGGTGATACCAATTTTAAAGGCTATATACAGACACATTGGGTTATGTGTGTAATGAGTAAAATATATATATGCTCAACAATGAATCCACCAGTCTCTAAAGAAGATAGTAGATTCAGTTGATTTTCATATTGAAGTTGGACTCAAAACAAAATTGGCCGGTGACATTTTTCAAAAATGTTTTTCATATATATAATATTGCATATATATATATATATATATATATATTTAAAGAGTTTTTTAAAGATATTTTGGAGTCTAATAGAAATTATGAAATCAAGAAATTAAGGGTCACATAAGCTAGGGACATGACAATGATATTTATCCAGTCCTAGTGGCTTGTGGGAATATAGTCTGGTAGAAGAACATAGATATAAAATTGTATGAAATGAGACCTCATTTGTAATTCTCTAATCTTCAGGGGTCAATTGCAGTGTGTTGATGGACATTATTGCAATATGTAGAAGTTCAGATATTTTCTTGATATTATTGAGAAAATTAATAAATAATTTTGGAAAGTGTTTCAAGATAAGTCAATAACGTTCAAAAAGTTATTAATAAAATCCTACGGCTGAAGTTTAGGATCCCTAAGGATCCTACGTCCAATCTCTCTCTAGGGTTTTAGAAGTCTACTATAAAATAAGATTTTATAATATCATATTTAGTGGTTGGCCATCAGAACTACTGTGTAATACAGCAGTCTTTTGAAAACTCAAAAGAAATAGAGAGAAAGACGTGAATACCTTGGGAGGCAACACGCTTGGGTTGCTAAGAGAAGTGCGCAATTTTGTTCTATTTAGAATCCATGGTTGTGTGGTATAAAGATCTTTAAATGAAAATATGATTTTTGTTTTATATTGATTCCGCAAAAGTTATCGCAATCCTCATACATTCATCCGTCATGAGATATAATGATCCAATGGCTCCCTGAAAGTTGCTCTCGAATTTTACGTTGTTTATCGACCTTGTTGATTCTACTATAGAGAAAACCAGTCTCAAATATACTGCCTTTCCTGTTCATAGGGAACTTCAATCAGATCACCAATCAAAATCATTCCCAGTTAAAAATTATCTCGGTTCGCATTCAAGTATCCGCCTATCAATTTCTCTTAATCGTTCAAACCGTCCTGGTCCGCATTCAGACATCGGATGATCAATCTTAGTCATTCAGGCACACAAATTAGTCTTTCGGCAATTATGATATCAGAAAAAATTCACTCACTCTGGTAGTTTCGCCATCAAACGAAATTTGCGCTCTCCAGCAGTTGTACAATCAAATACAACTAGCTAAGGTTTTCAGCATATGCATCGCATTTCATGTCCCTGATGGTTTTAGCGATTCAGTCATGCATGCACCAAGTCTTCCGATGCTCACGTCACGCAATTACGTCTATTTTGTGAAACCAGGCGTTTTATGGCTCCGCTTTGATGATAAAGGTCTCTCCTTTATGGCTCACATCACAGAACTTCACCTGGGCCGTGCTCCCAGGCGTTTTTCTCGCAATGTTTTTGTCACGCCCCGAACCCAACTACAAAGATAGGCACGTGACAATCGCCGCACACTTATAAAGTAAGCACCCTACAAGTTTGCAAGGCCTTCTTAGCAACTAAAATTTATCCACAAAAATTTAAATCAAATAAATCCAAAATACCTCAACAATTTTTTTTATGAATAGATCTCCAATAATTTAATAGGAACAAAATCCAAACCTCATGTACATAATGCCAATTGGCCAATAAATATAAAACTATTAGAAGACCATCCAATCCCAAAATCACTAAGCTTCTTTTCCTGCTCACAACACAACATCAAAACTCCCAAAAACTTGGTATTCTTCATGATCTAAAACTTGAGGGGAAAAATGGGGTCAGTTGACAACTCAATAAGTAACCTAAGTCCTAATAAATTCTATCAAGTAATAGATCTGTAAAGTATAAGATGTAATATGTGTTTTCAAAAGTTATAATAAACTATGTGTTTTCAAAATAACTGATGAAGTTTCATAATCTTAAAATAATAAGTTGCATATAGGTCACATACTTTAATCTTACACATATATCATAGATGGTTTAGAAAATAGTCAGTTTTCTATATATCAAAAGCTATAATTTACAATAGGTTCCAAAAACACATAAGCGGTTTTATTGACTCAAAATAGTTCAAATACTCAAACATTTCCAAAATCACAAATGTAGTTTTAAGGACTCAAAATAGTTAAATATTCAAACGTAATTCATAATCTTAACAATCTTATGACTATGGTCACGTTATATCCCCGTGACTGGGCATCAGAGTACTAATGAATAAACCCCATTGGCTGAGTATCAGAATACTAATGAATAACCCCCATTGGTTTGGGTATCAGAGTACCAATGAACAACCCCCATTGGTCTGGGTATCAGAATACCAATGAATAACCCCCATTGGCTGGGTATCAGAGTACCAATGAATAACCCCCATTGGTTTGGGTATCAGTATCAACTCATAGTCAAATTGTCCATAATCATATATATGAAACCATAGTTTCTAACAAAAATATATCTTATTCAAATACGTATATATATATATATATATATATAATCATATATTCAATATTCAAATATATTTGTGATATTTCTATATTCTTACTTTAAATCAATATAGCTAAAAAAAACAATTAAATAAAACAATTCTTATATTCAATGCTCATATTTATCGGTGGAAATTCTTTATTCTTTACTTTAAATCAGTATAGCTAAAAACAATTAAATAAAATACATCATATACTCAGTAATCAGATATATTTATGATAATTCTTTACTTGAAATCAGTAATACAATAGAAATAATTTGTAACAACTGTAAACAATTTTCATTAGTTAAAATATGCAAAAATAAAACCAATTAGGATAAAGTTACTTACCTCAAAAAGCCATATCAAAAGAAACTCTTCCCTGATGCTTCCTTTTAAAAACTTAGATATCACCTAAACATTTTTTTTTTCAAATATCATTTACTCCATAATCTAATATTTTTAAATAAAACTTATATGAATACCCAGTAAGAAGAGAAACTGCTAAAAATATCTAAAAATTTTCAGCTATTGTCTTAGTTAAAAATCCACCGTATTCATAATATATATATATATATATATATATATATAAATTTCCTCCACTTTCTACCATTAATAGTACCAAGGGACAAAGCCTATAGATACACCATACGTGTAGCCATGTAGGGTCAAAAGTACACCACCTAATCTTCTATACGTGTGCTCTTCCTTCTTTTTTTTTTTTTCTCCATTCACCCCTAGTTCTCTTTGAGATTTGGACAAAATAAAGCCTACACGGTCACCATAACCTTTTGCTACTCACCAAAACCCCAAATCTCCAAACCTGTGCAGAACCGGACCCATGAGCCTTCTTTTACACTTAACGCAACACAAGCACAGGGAAAATAAATCAAATTCTTCTTTGTTTACATCGTTAATCTCATATATAAACAGTCTCATTATTGGCCAAAATACTCATATAAAAGAATACTCTAATTCTAAATAAAGCTTAGATTTGATAAAAAAGAGATTCTTAGGCTCTTACCTCAAAGGTGTAATCAATCCTTCTTTACTTTAGTCTTTTGGGTAGTCTTCTCTCACAAAATATCTCTCCATATACGTTGATTTAATAAGCTTATATAGCTAGGGTTTCAACCTTATTTTCTAAAAAAAAAAAATCTCCCTTATAATTATTAATTATAAAATTGTCCCCATAAACAAATTTACTTAAATAACCTTCCTTTTATTATTTTTTTTTCGGGGTATTACAGTTTTCATCACGACGATAGCTTCTTAGCGGCTCAAGTCACGTAATTTCATTTAGGCTTTGTTCATAGGTATCTTGTTGGCAAAGTTTGTATTCGATTGTACTTTCAGAAGAAGACAATCAACCTCGGTCTTGAAGTCCATGTCTTTGAGACTACCCTCTCTGGGGAACTTATATCCAGAGGTTGCTGAGTGGCATGCCCGTGTAGTTAGTTAGCTCCCCCATTGCATGCTTTGTTTAAGAGAAGAATGCATGTGTAGGGCTTGGATACCGATCGGATCTACTTGATTGGTTCTGTGGTCTTTCGGCATTGTCGTGCATGACATTGCCAAAAGAGGGGCAACAATAAACACCCAATTTTGTTTCAACTTATATCTGAGCCGCTAGGTCCCAATGACGAGAAAATCACTTGTTACCAAAATTATTAGTAATGTGTATAGAGCCCAATGAATGGATGAACCCTAAAGTGGCCCAATATGACCATGCCCATGTCTAACTATAACCTAAGAACCAACCCCAAAAGCTTGTTTTCGGACTAATTTGACCAAGGCTTTCAAAAGGTGCATACGCAACTAATCTATGGCATATGTACCTTCTAGACAGAAGCCTTGAATCACTCCATTTCCATTTTGATAAGACATTTCCATTTTGGTGAGATTGTAGGGTAACTAGCCTGATTAACTAGTTGCCTAAACATCTAACATAACCTTAGACCTCCATCCCATCTTTATAAACATCCACCTTCACCATCCAAGGGGTCTAGATTTTGATACTGTTAGGTTCTAAGACTTTAGGTTTTAAATGTATTAGAACTTCACTATGTAATGTTTGCAAACTGTGATCAAAATGTTTAGTCAAGTTTTAAGCTTGCTCAAAGTGTATGTATGTAAAGTTGGAATCGAGTAATTGCAGAAAATTACTGTTGACTTTCTGTAAGGCTCAATCGATTGAAAATTAGACTTAATCGATCGAAGCTCATGTAGAATGTCTTTTCTGTAGAATTTCCAACTCAACCCAAGCCCATATGACGTGTAGGGTTTTATGTTTTGCCCTAAGTATAAAAGGGAAAACCCTAGCCACGTTTTTGGTTGTTGTTTATGCTATGTGCGTGAATCTCTTGTAAGATCCAGAGGTGTTTGCCTTCATAAACACTTAGGGTTATCAAGAATCAAGATTGATGTCGAGATTTTGATGATCATTTCAGTTGCTGCATAAAGAGCTAAAAGAGAAACATAAGTGGGAGTACTTATGGATTCTGTGGATCAACGAAAGAAGTAGTTCGTGGACTTGGAGCTGTCACGTGGTCGTGGTAGTATGTTTTCTACTTAAGGTAGCAATATGATGATAGTGATCTAAGTCGTTATTGTAAAACTTCAATTCTTTCACAGTGGATCTAGTTTTACCTTGAGGATAGCTAGGTTAAATCCTCCCCAGGTTTTTTTACTGGTTTGGTTTTCCTGGGATCATATCGTTGTGTTCTTTATTTTCCGCACTGTTTCAATAATATGATTTACTTGTGTTAACCTAAATTTGTATAATTTATCAAAGTTAATCATTTGGTTAAATAACTAAGTTAATCTGTTTGTTTTTAAGGGGTCTAAAAATGTACAAGTGGTATTAAAGCCCAGTCATAGGTTCGAGTCGTTGGAGCCGCATTATGAGGGAGAGATTGTGAGGGATTTCACAATTCACTCCAATACCAATGGGCTTGGTCTGCAATCGAATGTTATAAAAGATTTGTGCCCCCTCATCCTTTATTTAAGACACTCTTTGAAGGAAAGATTAGGACAGTCACGTTTGGAGATGGAAGCAAATATGTGATCAGAGGCATTGAAACTATAGACATACTAGGGTTGCCAATTTTTGAAGATGTGTGGTATGTTGATGGGTTGAAGGCTAACTTACTCAGCATCAGTTAGATTTGTGACAATGGACTGAATGTTCTCTTCACTAAGTATGAATGTGAGATACTTAATGGAGGAGGTGTCTGTATGAGTATTGGTGTGAGGACAACTAACAACTGTTATGGTATAACACCAAGTATAAGCAACAAGTGTTTCAGTGCAAAGATCAATCTAGTAGACTTATGGCATCAACGGTTGGGACATGCAAGTCATAAGCAATTAGAGAAGATTTCCAGGAGTGATGCAATTATTAGTTTGCCGAAATTTAAGAAGATAGAAAAGTGCATCTGTGGATCATGTCAAATGGGTAAACAAGTGAAGTCCAAATATCCGTCTGTAACTAAAGTTCAAACTTCAAGACCTCTAGAGTTGTTGCACATTGATCTCATGGGTTCTGCTAGAGTTCAGAGTTTAGGTGAAAAGAAGTATATTTTAGTTATTGTGGATGATTTTACTAGATATACTTAGGTTGTGCTTTAGAGAGATAAAGCTGAGGCTCCTAAAAAAATGACACTTATGCAAGAAATTGCAAGTTGAGAAAGGTACTGTGATAGCCAGAATTAAAAGTGATCATGGAAGAGAATTTGAAAACACAAAGTTGGCTACCTTCTGCAATGATCAAGGCACACATCAAGAGTTTTCTTCACCCAAGACACCACAACCGAATGGAATAATGGAACGGAAGAATAGGGTTGTTCAGGAGATGGCTTGTGTCATGCTACACAACAAAAAGATGCCCAAGTCCTTCTAGGGAGAAGCAGTTAACACTGCTTGCCATACACTTAATTGGGTGTATTTCAGACTTGATTCCAATAAAACTCCCTATGAACTTTGGAGAGGAAATAAGCTTGTTGTCAAATATTTCTGGATATTTGGCAATGACTGTTACATTCTGCGTGATAGAGAAAACCTAGAAAAGTTTGATGCAAAGAGTAACAAGGGATATTTTCTAGGATACTCATCCATTAGTAGAGCATACAGAATATACAATCTGAGAACTAAAATAGTCATGGAGTCTTTAAATGTGGTGATCAATGATGAACTATGTTCAGAACCTCATTCAGAAAACACTTTTCTAGTTCAAAAAAAGACTATGAAGGTTGAGGATTCTCTTCCTAATGATTATGTTGGGAAGCATAGTGATGAAGAGCTACTATTGTTGAATAATACTGTTTCAATACCATAAAGTTCAGAACCATCCACACCAGTTTATGAAACTCAACAAGAACAAAGAGAGCCTAGTCTTTCATCAGAATAAAAAGGTACCTCCATATCTCTGGTCAAAGGTCCATCTTCTAGAGTAAAGTTAAATCACCCTGCCACAAATATATTAGGTAGTCTAAATGATAACATGAGATTGAGATCCAAAGCCTTGAATGTAATTACTCACTCATGTTATCTATCCCAATTTTAACCAAAAAAGGTGGATGAAGTACTTCAAGATGCTGATTGGGTTAATTCTATGCATGAAGAACTTCATTAATTTGTTCGAAATGGTGTGTGGGAATTAGTTCCTAGACTAAAGGGAATAAATGTGATTGGAACTAAGTGGATTTTTAAGAACAAGTCAGATGAACATGGTATAGTTATTAGAAATAAATCAAGACTTGTTGCTCAAGGTTACACACAAGTGGAAGGGATTGATTTTGATGAGACTTTTGCACCAATAGTAAGACTGGAATCCATTAGGATACTTTTGGTCATAGCAAGTCATCTGAATTTCAAGTTGTATCAAATGGATGTCAAGAGTGCATTCTTGAATGGGATGCTACAAGAAGAGGTATATGTTGAGCAACCAAAGGGTTTTGCTGATCCTTACAGACCGGATGATGTCGATAAGTTGAAGAGAGCCCTCTATGGTTTGAAACAAGCTCCTAGGACGTGGTATGATAGGTTAACTACATATCTCACTGAGCATGGATTCAAAAGAGGATTTGTAGATACTACGCTCTTCATACGAGAGGATAAGAATTATTTTGTAGTAGATCAAATTTATATTGATGATATTATTTTTGGTGCCACTAATGATTCTCTTGCTCAATCTTTTACAGATAAAATGAAGGCGATGTTTGAAATGAGTATGGTTGGTGAACTGACTTTTTTCTTGGGATTGCAGGTGAAGCAAACAGATTCTGAAATCTACATCACCTAAGAAAAGTATGCTAGAAATCTAGTCAAGAGATTTGGACTTGACAAGGCTACACATGCTAGAACACCAATGGCTGCTAATGCAAACTTAAGCAATGATCCATCTGGTGAGTCTGTTGATATTACATTATATAGAAGCATGATTGGTTGTCTTTTGTATTTAGTTGCAAGTCGTCCTGATATTGCTTCCAGTGTTGGTGTATGTTCTAAGTTTCAATCTAATCCTAAGATTTCACATTTGAATGCTGTTAACAGAATCATTAAATAAGTTGGTGGAACTTGTGATTATGGATTGTTTTATAGAAAAGAGTTAAATCTGTCTCTTGCTGGATTTTCTGATTCAGATTGGGCTGGTAATGCCGATGATAGAAAAAACACCATTGGTGGATGTTTTTATGTAGGAGCCAATCTTGTTGCTTGGATGAGTAAAAAGCAAAATTCATTTCTCTGTCTACTGTAGAAGCAGAATATATTGCTGCTGGAAGTTGTTGTTAACAGCTTCTTTAGATGAAAAAGCTTTTGAGTGATTATGGGATATCACAAGATACTATGGTTGTCTATTGTGATAATTCTAGTGCTATTGATATATCTAAGAACCCTGTTCAATACTTTAAGACTACGCACATAGAGATTAGATATCATTTTATTAGGGATTTAGTTGAAAGAAAGATTATGGCTCTTCAATATATCCCTACTGAACGTCAGAGTACTGACATCTTCACCAAACCTCTTGATAGAAGTAAGTTTGAGAGACTTTGTCAAGTAATTGGTGTGATTCAGTGTCCCTAATCATCTTTGGCTCACATGGTCCTTGCGCTTAATCACTCTATTCTTTGTGACCATTCCTCTTTGTTGTTTATGTTTTCTTTGTTTTTCTAGGATTTGCATTGCATAACATTCATGTATTTCATACTAGGTTGTTTTTGTTTTACTTTTAAAAAAAATAAAATAAAAATAAAAAAAGAGGAAAAGGGAAGAAAAATGTGTTTTGCATTATTTTTCTTGGATTTGAAATCAAGGTTGGCCATATTATCTTTATATAACATGTTTATATACCTTGTTTAGTATGGATGAGCTTATTTTATTGCACTTTACTAGTCTGAGCTTTGCAGTGCTTGTTGTGTGGGAAGATGTTTATAGTTTTTGATCACTTGATCTTGATCTTGAAGTCACATGCCTTTGATTGTTGAACTTGAACTTAATTAGAAAGGCATAAATAACCATCTCACCACTGTTTACTAGCTAATCATGAACACCTTAGTGCATATCATATGATTTTGTGCTCGAGAAAGTGTAGCACATGCACAAATAGAACATAAGGTGTAGCCTTGATTTAAATGCTAAAATTGGTGTGTACATTATGAGGCAAATCAAGAAACTTACATGATTGCAAGCTTGTTTTCTAAGACATGTGGGAGTTATATGATGTAACTCTTTAGGTGATAGTCTCTTTCAAATTTATGTGATGAATTTTGTAGAAATTGTGATTGATTACTATTCACATATCACCTCACATGTATCTAAAGTTTTTGTGAGTTGCACACACTATACAAGTTACTCTTTGCTAAACTTTGTACATTATATTGTGTGTGATCTTGTTGTGGCCATTCAAGATTTAAAATTCCTTGATTTTAATGCAAAATGTGTTTAAAGTTTGAGAATTAATGTCAAATTGATTGAAAATTTTGTTTTTTGAAGATCTGGGTTAAATTCAAGGGTTTTTGAAAAAATTTCATCTTATACTCATGTATTTCATTTATAAAATATTGTGCTTTGAGGAGTTTCTACAATAAAATGCTTTGTTTTTCAAAAATTTGATTTTTCCAGATTTTAGATCGATCGAACCTATTGCTCGACCGATCGAAATTGTGATTAAAAATTTGGTTTGAATCTGCCTGGCTCAATTGTTGATCGATTGATGCTGGATCGATCGAATGTAATTTTCGATCAATTGAATCTATTTTTTGATCAATCGAAAATCTTTCAAAGAGTTTTTTAAAACATGAGTTTTTTCACGTGTTCTCCACTATTTCAAAACTTTTCAAAAGCTCTATCTCTCTCTCTCTTCGACTGATCCAGATTCAAAGACAATTTTTTTGTCGTTTTCCCTCAAAATTTTCTCAAGGTTTTTGTCGTCTAGCACCAGTAAGACTATTCTACCCTTCCTTTTTAGTTTAATCTCACTTTTCATGCGTTTAAGGGAAAATTTCGAATCTATGGGATTTTAGGGTTTTTTATTTTTGAAATGTTTTTTGTCCAAATTGATCAATGGGTTTTGTTCTAGGATGATATTAACATGTTCTTCAAGGTTTAATTTGATCAATTTTGTGGATTTGAAAGAATTGAAAATTCTAGGGCTTGAAACTACCCGATTTGGGGATTTTGTTCAATTAAGCATAAATTGATGAAACTGGCTTGTTTGATTGATTAATTTTGTCATTATATACTGTTATCTAACTTGTGTAATGATAAATTGATCAATTTGTTGGGTTTTTTGAAAGTGGGTTTTCAAAATTTGGGGTTTTTGATATAAACTTTATGTTCAAGCTAATTCTGTGTTTTTTAAAAGTCTAATTGAACTGTTCTCAATGCATTAGAGCATGCATCATGTATTAATACTATTCATGCATCATATATATTGTTATTTTCTATAATTTTTTTTGCTTTAACTGCGTTTGATGCCGTTTGCCCTTGGGTTTTCTTTGTTTTTCTTTCTTGGGTTCTTTTTTGTCTGTCATATTCCAACCTTAGCATCATGACTAGGAAGACTATAGCCAATAGGAAAAAAACTTCCCATCCTGCCCCTACCTTCGATAGTGATAGGTTTCGGTTTGAGAAAAATCAAGAGGCCTATGAGAAGTTAAACATATATAGGTCCATTTGGGCTGAGAGGAAAGTTGTTTTAGATGAGCTTGATGGGGAGATTCGGAGAAACTTCAAGCATAGGGGTTGGCTTCCTTTGATGGAAATTTCTCATCCCCCTCCGGCTGCCTTGATTAGAGAGTTCTACTTGAACCTCTCGGTCCACTCCAATGATTCCAACACATAGTATGTGAAGAGTTGGATAAGGGTGTAGAGTACACCATTACTCCTTCAGTAGTGGCCTCTGCTCTTGGGTTACCTTTGGTATGATAGCCTGTCTATCCTTATGATAAGACCCCTTCACTTGATGACATCATGTTATATCTCACTGGATCTTCTATTCAGTGGGGTTTTAATCCTTAAATTACCTCTCATGAGTTGAATGAGATTCATTATCTCTTTTTCTAGATTTCTTGCCATTCCATCTGGCCCATCTCTCATTTGCACACCAATCCTTTCGAGAGATGTGCATTTTTGTATGCCCTTGTGATAGATGCTCCTATGTGCTTTCCTTATCTTTTCATTCGATCCTTGGTTGAGGTTCATAGGAGTAGTTCTACTGGGCATGGTTTGTTTTTCCCTGTTTTTATACATAGGATTTTGTTGCATCCAGGTTTAGATGAGTTTCCTACTTTTGAGCCTGTACACATTATAGCACCTATAGGTGCCACCTTCCTTAGGTAAAGAGCTGCTCAGATGAGAGCTAGCTCTAAATGCCCTAGAGTTGAGTTTTCTTCGGGTGTTGCACCTCCTCCTCCCTCTTCTTCAGGTGATCCTACGGCTGAGGTGTATGTTGATCCGACTGCTGCTGCTGCTCCTCCACCTTCTACTTCGAATGATTCTAGCATTCGTCGTATGTTGGACACTGTCATGACCGTTCATGCGGCTCATGGTTAGCTTTTGGTGAACATGCTTATGAAGCTTCAAGCCTTGTTTGCAGATTTGGCTAGCATCAGACGGTCACCCTTGCAACTTCCTTTTGATGATGAGTCCTGATTGCCCTTTGGCAATTCGTCATAAAAAGGGGGAGTAGATATGGATAGAGATAGGGGGAGATTTTTTTGTTTTGGAGCTTTGGACCTTTAGATTGTATTTAGGTGCTTTATCTTGTACTTTTTTTTTTGGCTCATGATGTATTTATTTTGATGTCTTTATTTTTATGAGTTGTATATGTTAGGGGGAGACATTATTTTTTATTATTATTTTTTTTTTCACATTGTGCTACATTGGTTATTGATTTATATTTATGAGGTTATTCATGATATATGTCTTTTATCTTATATTTATGTGAAATCAAGAATTTATATTCTTTTACTTGTATTTTCCACACATGCATTTATGTGTTTGTTGAGTGTTTCAGGAATATACAGGTTGATTCAGTCATGCTACTATCTACACTTACAACTAATAGATAGTAGTTAGGTTGAATTGTTTTTGGTTGGACAATTTTATTGTAATGGGTTGTTTTTGTAACTTTAAAGTGTTTTGTTTTTTATTATGTGTTTTGTCACGAATTGCCAATTGGGGGAGTTTGTTAGGTTCTAAGACTTTAGGTTTTAAATGTATTAGAACATTGTTAGGTTCTAAAGACTTAGGAACTAATGTATTTAGAACTCTAATATGTATTGTTGGCAAACCATGACCAAAACAGGTTGTTTAGTCTTGTTTAGACTTGCTCAAAGTTGTGTCTTTTCTGTAAAGTTGGAATCAAGCTATTGTAGAAGTATTAGTGCATTTTGGCTAGGCTCGATCGATCGAATCTCGGGCAGAATGTTTTTTCTATAGATTTTTCCAAATCAGCCCTAGCTTATTAAAACGTGTTGGGTCTTATGTTTTGCCCTAGGTATAAAAGGCAAACCCTAGCCATGTTTTTTTGTTAATCATATTGTTTTTTGTGTGAATCTCTTGTGAGATCTGAGAGGAGCTTTCCTTCACACATGCTTAGGATTATCAAGAAGGAGATTTAATTGAGAGCTTGATGATTATTCAGTTGCTGCACTAAAAGCTTAAAGAAACACAAGCAGTGTGCTAGTACTTGCTAGAGAATCCAAGAAAGAAGGAGTCCGTGGTCGCGTCAGTAAGTTTCTACTGGTGGGTAGCAATAGGATGTTAGTGGTCTAAGTCCTATTGTAAAACTTCAATTCTTTCATAGTGGATTCAGGTTCACCTTGAGGATAGCTAGGTTAAATCCTCCCCAGGTTTTTACCGGTTTGGTTTCCTAGGTCATCATATCATTGTGTTATTTATATTTCCGCTGCTATGCATGATATGATTGTTTGATTGTGATAATCTAGATCTGGAATTTGGACTAAGTAATAACTTGGCTAATTAACTAGGTTAATCCAATTGTGTTTTAAGGGGTCTAAAAATGTACAAGTGGTATCAGAGCAGGTAGCTCTCTTGTTGTTGATCTTTTGATCACTGAGTTGATCGTTGACCCCTGTTGTCATGGAACATGGATATTCTCTTATTATTCCTCCTCACTTTGATGTGAATAATTATGCTTATTGGAAAGTAAGGATGAAAGCATTCCTGAAATCAATTGATGAGAGAGTCTGGAACTCCATCGAATACGGATGGGAGGAGCCACTACTCCTGTTAGTGAGTGGCAAACTTCTAAAAAAGAAGCAGCTGCGTTTAATAGCAAATATATGAATGTTATCTTTAACGCTGTTTCTATAGAGGAATTTAAGAGAATCTCTAATGTTGAGGTTGCTCATACTACTTGGAATATCCTCCAGACTGTGCATGAAGGCACAAAGGCTATCAAAATCAATAAATTACAGCAATTAACTTCTAAGTTTGAAAGCATTAGGATGCTTGATGATGAATCTTTTAATGAATTCTATGCTAAACTTAATGATATTGTTAATTCTGCATATAACTTGGATGAAATCTTTGATCAACCTAAAATTGTTAGAAAGATTCTTAGATCTTTGACTGAAGATTTTAGACCCAAAATGACTGCCATCACTGAGAGCAAGGATGTGGACTCCATCCCTATTGATGAACTTGTAAGATCTCTTCAATCCTATGAGTTGGACCTACCTAAAACTAGCAAATCCAAATCAATGGCTTTTAAGTCAGTTGATGATGTTGATGTTGGTGGATTTGATGATGAGCTCTCTGCTACAAAGATTGCTTGCCTTGCCAAGAACTTTAGGAATTTCCTTAGAAACAACAACAGAAAAGCAAGAGATAAAAACAATGCTGAACCTAGAAACTTTAAGAAGAATGATCCCACTAAGGTTAACAACACTGACAAACCTAGAGAAAAAGTAGGTCAATTTCTATGGGTCCTCAGTGTTTTGGATGTCAAGGGTATGGTCACATGAAATTTGAATGTCCTACTTACTTGAAGTCTAAGGGTAAGGCTATGGCTGTAACCCTTAGTGATGGTGAAATTTTTGATGATGAGTCTAGTTGTGACGAGGATGGAAACTTCATTGCTTTTACTGCTACTGCTGTAGTAAATGAAAGTGTATCTGTTGAAGAGAACCCTTTTGATGGGGGAACTTTCTGAGAATGCAGATCTTCAAGAAGCCTACAATAAACTTTGCAAAGTTGCTGCAAAGGATGCTATGAATGTTGAATTAGGCTTGAAGAAAATTGCATCTCTTGAGCTTGATAAGAAAAATTTGCTTGTTAAATTGTTTGATGCTATTGAACTTTTGAATAATGTGAAGATTGAGAACATGCTTTTTCTTGATAAAGTTAAGAATTTGGAACATGAGCTTTCTGTTGCTAAAGAACAATCTAATAGGTCTGCTAGTTCCAAACTTGATCATATGCTTAGTGTTCAAAAGTCTCATTCTGACAAAATTGGGTTAGGTTTTGTAGAAAGCATCAATGCGTCTGCACCCAATTCCACTATCTTTGTTCCTTCATCTTCTTCTGAACCCCCTGTAAGTAAGGTTCTAAGTGAGTTTGTGAAACCCTTAGAAGTTACACCTCCTAGGAAGATTAAGGTTGAACTGAAAGAGTCTAAACCTAAGTAGTCTACCCTTTCTAAGGACAAGTCACATGATAAGCCCACGTGGGTTTGTCATTTTTGTGGAAAGTCTGGACACATTCGTCCAAATTGTTACAAGCTGCAAGCTGCTAAGAGAGCAAACAAACCAAAAGTATCTGTGCCTCAAGCACAAGATCCTATGGTACTCATTGGTGAATTGGTAAAGGCTCTAAACCTTTATTCCAATCCTGGAGTTGGAAATCATTCTCATGTGAATAAGAACTCCAATGCTCGTGGTGCATCTAAAAAGTTTTGGATGCAAAAGGCTCAATCTAATTGAGTCCTTCTGACATGGTCCTTGCGCTTCATTGCTATATTATTTGTGACCATTGTTCTTTGTTGTTTTTGTTTTCTTTGTTTCTAGGATTTGCATTGCATAACATTCATGCATTTCATTCTAGGTTGTTTTCGTTTATTTATTTATTTATTTATTTTTAAAAAAGGGAAGAAAAAGGAAGCAAGTTGTGTTTTGCACTATTTTCTTGGTTTTGAAAACAAGGTTGGTCAATTTATTTTCACATAACATGTTTTTTGTACTTTGTTTAGCTTTGATGAGCTTACTTATTGCACTTTACTAGTTGAAACTTTGTAGTGCATGTTGTGTGGGAAAGATGTTTATGGTTTAGATCACTTTGTCTTGATCTTGAAGTCACATGTCTTTGACTGTCGAACTTGAACCTTTTGAGAAAGGCATAAATAACCATCTTACCACTGTTCACTAGCCAATCATGAATACCTTAGTGCATATCGTAAGATTTTGTACGAGAAAGTGTAGCACATGCACAAAAAGATCATAAGTTGTAGCCTTGGTTTAAATGTTAAAATTGGTGTGTACATTATTGGATTTAATGTTAAATCAATCAAATAAAATTGGTGTGTACATTACTCTGGCTATTTTAATAAGTTTCTAATCAAATAAAATTGGTGTGTACATTATGAGGCAAATCAAGAAACTTACATGATTGTAAGCTTATGATCTAGGAGATGTGGGAGTTCCATGATGTAACTCTTTTGGTGATAGTCTCTTTCAAATTCTATGTGATGAATTTTGTAGAAATTGTGATTGATTTCTATTTACATATCACCTCACATGTATCTCAAGCTTTTGCTAGTTGCACACACGACACAAGTTACTCTTTGCTAAACGTTATACATGTTATTGTGTGTGTTTTTGGTCTGACCAACCGAGTTTGCAAATACTTTGAGTTTTTATGCAAAACAGATTTGATGCTTGAGAGTTTATAGAGAACGTTTGAAAATATTAATTTTGGGAAACTGGGTTTAAAACTTTTGTTTTTGAAAAATATTTCATCACATACTCATGCATTTTGTTCATCAATTTCAATGCTTTGAGGTGTTCCTAAAATGTGTTTTGTTTTTTTTCTTTTTCTTTTTCAAAACTGTGTTTTTTCTCAAAATTTTATGAGCCTCTGTCTGTTTCGATTGATCGAGTCTATTTTTCGATCAATCGAAATTGTTTTTAAAAATTTAAGGGAGCCTCTGTCTGTTTTGATCAATCAAAACTGATTTTTGATCAATCGAAAATCGTGAATCAGATTTTTTAAAAACTGAGTTTGACTTGTTCAAACTCACTTTTCAAAAGTTTTTCAAACTTTTCTCTCTCTCTCCGATTTGAACAAGGCTCATCATCAATTTTTTGTCGTTTTCCTCCAGTCTTTTTGCAAGGTTTTCCTCTCTCTAAGCCGATAAGTCCATTTTACCCTTTCTTTTGCATCTATTTTCATGTTTTCATGCATAAATTAATGCATTTTGTTGGGATTTTTAGACCTATTCAAATTTGGGGTTTTTGATGATTCAAGCTACATTTTTTGAAATTGATCAATGGGTTTTTGTTCTAGGATGTTACAAACTTGATCTTGATGGTTTAATTTGATCAATTTGATGAATTTTGAGAAATTGAAATTTCTAGGGCTTGTATGCATCCGAATTGGGGATTTTGTTCAATTAGGTCCAAATTGATAAAATTGGCTTGTTGGATTGATGTATTTGATCATTATAAATTGTGTTCTATCTTGTGTGATGATCAATTGATCAATTTTTACAAATTGAACAAGTGGTTCTCTAAAAGTTTTGGGGTTTCTGTTAGAAACTCTATGCTCAAGCCAATTTTGTGAATCTGATCTTAATTTGAACTTAATTTCACTGCATTAGCGCATGCATCATGATATTTAACTATTCATGCATCATATAGATTTTTGTTCTATTATTTTTTTATGCTAACCTGCAGTCTGTCCTTGGTTTTTCTTTTTTTTTTTCTGCTTTATGTCTTTGTCCTTATCCTAGCACCATGCCTAGGAAGACTAGAGCCCATAGGTCACCCTCCACTTCCTCTGAGTCTCCCTCTAGGAGTGAGTTGCTTCAGAATGACAAAAGCAGAGAGGTTTATGAGAAGTTGAACAGTAAGAGAAAGATTTAGGCTGAGCGTTCTGTTGTGTTAAATGAGCTTGATCCTTCCATTAGGGTAAACTTTGAGAGTAGAGGCAGGTTGTCTTCGTTGGAGGTAGATCATCCACTCCCGGCCGCCCTGATTAGAGAGTTCTTCTCGAACCTCTCTTGCCACATCTATGATTCCAACACCCTTGTTAGGAGTTGGATACGAGGTGTTGAGTTGATTACTCCTAGGATAGTGGCTGAAGCTCTTAGGGTTCCGGTCGTTAGGCAGCCTATCTATCCTTATGAGGAGTCTCCACCTCTTGATGACGTTATGTCATACATCATTGGGTCTTCTATCCAGTGGGGTTTTGATCCTCGGATCATGTCTGCTGAGCTTACTAAGACTACCTATATTTTCTTTAGGATAGCGTGTCATTCTTTGTGGCCTATTTATGATCTCCACACCATCCCTCTTGAGCGATGTGTGTTTTTGTACGCTTTTGTTTCTGGTGCATCTATCAGTTTTCCTCATCTGTTTCTTCATTCTTTGAACAAAGTTCATAGGAGTTCATTCGTCGCTCATGCTCTTATTCATCCTATTTTCATTCTTAGGATTTTGTTGTTTCTCAGTTTAGTTGACTTCCCTGTTGGTGAGCCCGTACATGTTATAGCTCCCATAGGTGCCACCTTCCTTAGGCAGAGGGCTGCTCACTTGAGAGTTGACTCTACTTCTGATGATTCAGACATTCCACATACGTTGGATCATGTCTTGACCATTCAGGCGGCTCATGGACAAATTTTGGTGGACGTGCTCGATGAGATCCATGCCTTGCGAGCAGAGTTGGCACAGTTTCGACGATCCTCACCGCCACCTCCTTTTGATGATGGATTTTGATTGTCCTTTGGCATTCCGTCACAAAAAGGGGGAGTACATTTAGGACACTTGTAGAGGTTTTTGTTCTTAGGGGGAGAGTTTTTTGTTTGTTGGAGCTTGAGGAGATTAGATTGTATTTAGGTGCTTCACTTTGTATTTACTTTTTTAGCTCTTAATGTATTTTTGTTGGGCTATTCATGTTAGGGGGAGTTACATTTATTGTTTTATATGTTTCTTGTTTCACTGCTTATTGATTTATATTTATGAGTTATTCATTGATATATGTCTTTATTTTGTGTTGAGGGAAATCAAGAACTTATTTTGTTTACTTGTATTTTCCACACAATGCGGTTATGTGTCTTGCTTAGTGTTTTAGGAAATATACAAGTTGATTCAATTGAGTTGCTGTTTACACTTGCAACTGATGGATAGTAGTTAGGATTGGATTTGTTATAATGAGCATTTTTTTTTTTTTTTGGTAAAGGGCTTTTCTTTGTAAACTTTGAGTTTTTAGTTGTGTTTTGTTACAGATTGCCAAAAGGGGAGTTTGTTAGGTTCTATAGACTTAGGAACTAATGTATTTAGAACTCTAACGTGTATTGTTGGGAAATCATGATCAAAACAGGTTGTTTAGTCTTGTTTAGACTTGCTCAAAGTTGTGTCTTTTATGTAAATTTGGAATCGAGCTACTACAGAAGTATTAGTGCATTTCGGCCTGGCTCGATTGATCGAAGAACAGGCTCGATCGATTGAATCTCGAGCAGAATGTTTTTTCTGCAAAATTTTCCAACTTAGCCCTAGTTTATTAAAATGTATTGGGTCTTATATTTTTCCTTAGGTATAAAAGGTAAACCCTAGCCACGTTTTTCTATTGCTCATATTGCTGTTTGTGTGAATCTCTTGTGAGATCTGAGAGGAGCTTTCCTTCACACATGCTTAGGATTATCAAGAAGGAGATTTAATTGAGCGCTTGATGATCATTCAATTGCTGCACTAAAAAGCTTAAAGAAACATAAGCGGGTGTGCTTGTACTTGCTGGAGAATCCAAGAAAGGAGTCTGTGGTCTCGGAGTTTGCACGTGGTCGTGTCAGTAAGTTTCTACTGGTGGGTAGCAATAGGATGTTAGTGATCTAAGTCCTATTGTAAAATTTCGATTCTTTCATAGTGGATTCAGGTTTACCTTGAGGATAGCTAAGTTAAATCCTCCCCAGGTTTTTACCGGTTTGGTTTCCTAGGTCATCATATCATTGTGTTATTTATATTTCCACTACTATGCATGATATGATTGTTTGATTGTGATAACCTAGATCTAGAATTTGGACTAAGTAATAACTTGGCTAATTAACTAGGTTAATCCAATTGTGTTTTAAGGGGTTTAAAAACGTACAAACTTCACTATGTAATGTTGGCAAACCATGCTCAAAGTGTATGTATGTAAAGTTGGAATCAAATAATTGCAGAAAATTACTGTTGACTTTCTACAAGGCTGGATTAATCGAAAATTAGACTCGATTGATCGAAGCTCGTACAGAATGTTTTTTCTGCAGAATTTCCGACTTAGCCCAAGCCCATAAGACGTGTAGGGTTTTATGTTTTGCCCTAAGTATACAAGGGAAAACCCTAGCCACATTTTCGTTTGTTGTTTATGCTGTGTGTGTGAATCTCTTGTGAGATCTAGAAGTGTTTTCCTTCATACACACTTAGGGTTATCAAGAATCAAGATTGATGTCGAAACCTTGATGATCGTTTCAGTTGCTGCATAAAGAGCTAAAAGAGAAACAAAAGTGGGAGTACTTGTGGTTGCTGTGGATCAAGGAAAGAAGTAGTCTATGGACTCGGAGCTGTCACGTGATCGTGGTAATAAGTTTTCTACTCAAGGTAGCAATAGGATGTTAGTGGTCTAAGTCGCTATTGTAAAACTTCAATTCTTTCATAGTGGATCCGGTTTTACCTTGAGGATAGCTAGGTTAAATCCTCCCTAGATTTTTTTACTGATTTGGTTTTCCTGGGTTATCATATCGTTGTGTTCTTTATTTTCTGCACTGTTTCAATGATATGATTTACTTGTGTTGACCTAGGTTTGCATAATTTACCTAAGTTAATTACTTGGCTAAATAACTATGTTAATCTGTTTGTGTTTAAGGGGTCTAAAAAGGTATAGATACATATTGAAACTCTTCTAAAACACCAACAAAAACCATAAATTAAGAGTTGTAGGCTAAAGGGGCAGAAAGAGTGAGTCTTGGATTGATCTTTAGCCATCATTTGGTTAGAAGATAGTCTCTTACTCATTTAGATTCAAAACTTCTAGTTGGTTCAAGCTTGCTAGTACAACACTTAGGGTTATTCAACCAACCCGAACCTTCTAATGCATTCCTCCATGCATACAACTGCGGTAGTCGATTTCAACTGAGGGACTGGTAATCAAATATAAATGTAAGCACCATAAGAAGGAGGTGTGGATCTTTTCCATGATTCATATTCTCTTCCTTAATTCTTGTTTATTTCATGTTTTTTTTTTTTTTAATCTGTTAAATGTTGTTTCATGCTTAATTGCATGTTCTATGTTTGTTGTTTGGTCCAATTCCTTCATTTTGTTGTGAATCTATCTAAACCCTAGAATTTGCCTCAGGATGCATTCACACCTCCATTTTTGCATACGCATGTTTTAAGCAATT
The DNA here is from genome assembly GCA_011696235.1 of Quercus mongolica. NCBI lineage: Eukaryota > Viridiplantae > Streptophyta > Magnoliopsida > Fagales > Fagaceae > Quercus > Quercus mongolica. The sequence goes on from CM022236.1 coordinate 31,525,146, forward strand.
AGGGTTTATGTTTTAGTTATAGCTCTGGGAATCTGTTTGAAACCCAGATGCATACGCTAGTTGAAGGATGCGTATGCACTTTATATGCTAATTTGCAAAAATCCAAATTTCTTTCTTTTTTAATTTTATTTGCTTTTAATGCCATTTTTTTTTTACTGTTTTTCCTTATCCGTTTCATCTTCTTTGAATGTATATATGTGGCTATGATTGTTTCCTTTGGTATCATGTGTAATGAAACCCAAAATACTCAAAATATTTTATTTTCTTTCCTTTTTCATATCAAACCCTAATGCTCTCTCTCTCTCTCTTCTCTCTCTCTTATCCACTCCCTAATTCTTACTTGAATTTCATAAGTCAACTAAAAGATTTAAAGATAAGTAAAGAAGCCTTTCAATTGATAAAGATTAAATACTTTCTAAAAACTCAAAGTCAATAGTCAATTAACATTCAATTTCCTTTGAGAATTAGTTGACTATTCAAATATAAGGAAAGTATTGTGACAAGCTTTAATGTAATTAATGCTAGGCCAAAAACGTATTGACCCCTTATGATTAATTAACTGATTAATTAGCCAAGTTTATTAATTAATCAAATTAACATGCAAAGCGCGTGGTAGCACAAACAAATCACCAGTTAAACTAAGTGCAGCGGAAATTAAATTGACACAGTGATTTGTTTACGAATGGGGAAAACCTACACGGCAAAAACTCCACTGGGTGATTTTAAGGTCATCGCGCCCGAGAATCCACTATTATCAAAACAAGCAGTTACAAGTAAAGGAATCCTAGTACCTGCTACCAACCTACAGTTGAACCCTTACTCCAATACCCAATTGGACTTGTTTTGTAGTGACAATCTCTCCTTGTAATGCATGGTTCCCAGTACGCGACTAACCAATTGCGCAGATCCTAGTAAGTGACTTCAATCACCAACTAGAGAAGGTTGTTGGCTGCAAAGTTCTTCAGTTCATCCACACGATAAAGATCAAGAAGATGCTTGGTTACAAAACCTTACGGTGCATAAACACAGCAGCTTCTTCACAAGAGAGATGAACTAGGGAAAAACTTTGTCTCCGGTTATAATTTGCTTGAACAGACTTTGCTCAATGGTTGTGCAACTTGTGTCCCCTTTGACGGTCTTTTAAATAATCATTTTATATGTCTAGGGTTGTGAGAAAAGAAGGCCTAAACACATAATCACGGATTGGAAAAAAACAGAACAAAGAATTCTATTTTTCTTAAACCTCGACAGATACCTATCTGTCAAGCTACTGTCAAGCCACGGGCAGAGACAACTCTGTAGGTCTCGATAGATGCTAGCTGTCGAGCTTTAATGATAGGCACTTTTTAGCTTGAATCTTGGACAGACTTGCATGGGTTTAACACTTGATCTTGAAACCTTATTTCTTGAAGTATTAAACACATCCTAGATCTACCCAAATATAAGTAAAGTGCGTTTTATCAAGGATTAGCCAATTACATAAAATAGTGACATATGTTCTTAAACATGTGAAACACATGTCCTAGCAATCTCCTCCTTTGGCAATCCGTGACAAAACCACAACAAACAAATGAACATATGAGAGAAGTCATAAATCACTCAACTCATATTCACTTGTTGAATACAATAAAATCTATCCTAACACAAACTCTTAAAAAACTTTGCAAGAAGAGAGTTTATGGTAAGTAGACTTGACAACCTGTATTTTTGAAACACTTTAAACAAAACTCATCAAGGCATTTTTGTGTAAAACAGAAATAATAAATTGCATACAATTAATAAGAAGTATGTACATAAAGAGAGAAAAAAAACAACACATATAAGGGTAGGTGAAAGAAACATACATCAACATATAAAGAAAATAAGTACAATGTATGTCAATAATGGTCATAAGACGCATGTACAAGAATAAATGTATCTCTAAATGAAAGAAAAGAAAAAGATACAAGTAAACCTCACTACATCCCTCAAGTATCAACACTCCCTTTAACAAAATGGTTCTATATTAACTCTCCCCCTAAGTATGACTACTCTCATATCCAAAACTACTTCCCCCTTTTTGTCACAAGTGACAAAGGATAAGAGTGTCAAGTGGACATCTCATCTGTATCGAAAGAGCTAGCATCTCCATCATCATCATCCTCAGAAGTAGTAGCACCATCATCATCATCCTCATCCTCAGTCTCAGAAGCTGCTAAAGGAGGTGGAGGAGAAACCTCAGGAGCAAAGCCACCTACGACTGCCTGTCATCGTGCAATACGGCCGACACGACTGTTCCCCTGATACAGCTCAGTAGAGAGTGTATCAAGACGAGCATTCATGCACTAAAGTTGCACCATGATGTCCTCGAGAGACACATCGCTCGTAGAAAATGAGGGAGCCGATGTGGATGGAGCCAAATGAGAGGGAGGAGCTACTGACCTAGACTACCTCGACCTAAACTGCGCCTCGCTACGTTTAACGGTAGCGGCGTCTATGGCGCACATAAAGGAAAAAGGGTCGAACGCTAGAAAAGGAACAGAAAAGTGGCGTAAAATCTTCGTGATAGCTAAAGGATAGATAAGCTTATCACGAGACGCCGAATCCTAATGAACATCTATAATAGAAAGAATGAAGTGAGAAGGGAAATCTATAGTGAGATGCTCAAGAAGGGAAAGCAAAAATCGAGCACGAGGGTCAGTGATAGAGTTATAGTGAGAGAGAGGATGGAGAACAAAAGTCATCACCATATTCAAAAACCGAGGGCCTTTTGCAAAGCCCAAACAGTAAGTGAGCTGGTGATCACTCCACTCAGAAGGGTGCCCATAGAAAGCAAATATGAGCTCATCCTTGGACACAGTTCTCAGACACTCATAACCGTGATAGTCAGGAAACGTTACCCTCGGGACACGAAGCACATCCGCAACAATCTGCGGTGTGACAACAATACGCATATCTCAAACACGAGTGATGAATGAGGTACTGAATAATCAAATCCATGCATGTTGGAGTAAAAATCCTAGATCAGCACAGATGGACATGTGACTGGGATGTCACACAGTGACTTCCAACCCCGACTGTGAATGACATCGGGTAGGTCAGTGTCGGTGAAGTCTACCAAGATGACTTGACATTCAAAATGAATGCCTCGTCGAGAAAAATTCTCCAGAAAGCCTTTTGGGCATCCTCATCATGGAACCGGATATGAAAAGGAGTAGGATCAGAGGAAGTGGATGCCTCAGAACGAAGAGGGTTCTGGGACGGAGTACATTTAAGTTTAGGTGCCATAGACACGACTAATGTAAACAGAAAAGAGAGGGAGAGAGAGAGACAATCAGAAAAGTCCCAAAACAGTTCAAATATAGCAAGTATATTGAAAAGAAAGAACGTATGCATGGGAAATGCTTGAACATGTGACACGCAATATAAAAAGCATCATAGGCTCAGCCCAATCCAATCCTACCAGCACACAATCAATTTTCACACATCTAAATGCATGATAATACTGTTATAATGCTTATGTGATGCAATGCATGAGGTGTAAAGATCATTTAATCATAAATCCATCCCAAAATTTCAACAAAAACTCATTAATTTTGAAAAAACCCCAAAATTTTCAGGAACTTTAAAACCTAGGTTTTAAAACATGAAATGCATGAAAATGAGAGATTAGAAACTCACCAAGTGAAGAAAAACTTGGAAAAACCTTGAAGAAACCTTGAGGAAGAAGTTTGGAGTGAGTGAGAGAGTTTTAGGAGGTGAAAGGACATGGACAGATCAAGAGAGATCGAGCGAAGTGAAGTCTGAATTGCGCTGAACCTTTATATAGAATGTCAATAAACCTCGATAGATAGAGGTGTCAAGAGGTGTCGAGCATAAAAAGCTTCGACAGATTCAGCTATTGAGAAGGTGTCCATAGCGAAACAAGCTCGATCGATCCACCTAGCTGTTGAGGAGCTATCAAGGGGACAGGAACTTTCTCGATCGATCCACCTAGCTGTCGAGAGATGTCGAGATTGTGATAAGAAACAGCTAAAGATCTCGATAGATAAGCCAGGTGTCGAGGAGGTGTCAAGATAGCTTAAAAACAGTTTTTTCAAAAAGGGAAAAACACAGATATGAATGCTATCAAGCATGCAACTCAATCAAGGATCCAATCAACATTTTAAACTCTCAAAAACATCTCTCAACAAAATTTTAAGTACATAGATCCCAAAAACACACACACACACACACACTAAACAAGTCTAACCAATTTTATATTTCAAAAATAAGTTAAGGGTGAGTTTGGTTCAGCTTTTTGTAAAAGTGAGTAATGAAAAAGTGGAGTTTTCAAAAAGTACATAATTGAAAAAATGCATTTTCAAAAAGCTGAGTGTTTGGTAAAAACTGTTAAAAAGTGCTTTTTGAAAAAGCTGAGTGTTTGGCTAGCACTTATAAAAGTGGCAGTTTGAGGGATAAATTACGAAAGAGGACAATGTATATATAAGAGCATCTCCAGCAGGTTAGACAAATTTTTGTGCTGTTTGGATAATCAACAGTGACATTTATCTTTTGCCTATCCACTTTTTTAATTTTTATTTTGAAATCAAATTTATTCTTTTTTAATATTTATTTTTCTTTTTCTATTCATTCTCAACAATTATATTTTTCAACAAAAAGTGTTACATCCACAATATTTTTTGCAATACTTTCACAAGAATCATAACAAAATCTTATATGAAAAGTTGTTATTAGTTCTAATTTGAAACCATTACTGAAATTATATTTTTACTCATCAATATTAGCTAATTACTTAAAATTTATTGTGAAAAATTGTGAAAATATTGTGTAATATTTTTAAATTGTGATTTCTAATACTTTGCCTTTTTTTTCCTCCATACGTTTCCTTTTCCTTTTTTTTTTCTCTTGTATTTTATCCACCACACACGTATACATTATTTTGTCCACATCCACTCCTTTTTCTTTTTCTTTACTTCCACACCTCCACTTTCCAGAAGGCTCTCATTCTTTCATTCTTTCCTCTTTCCTTTTTCCTTTTCCGTTTGTTTCTAGAAGGCTATCTCAATTCCAAAGCTCTCCGGCTCTCTCAATTTCTTCTCTCTCTTTTTTTTCTTTTTTTTTCCACTTGATTTCCAAAAGCTCTCCACTTCCGCTTCTTGACTTATATGAAGCAAATTGCTCACGGACCTGAACTGAACATTGAGAAGCCTCACGATCTGAACTGAACACTGTGGGTTCGGTCTTTCTTCGTCTTCCTCTTCTTCTTCTTTCTTTCTGTCTTTCTGTGTGTTTATGGTTGTTTGGCCGTGGGTTTGGCCATGGGTTTGTGCTATTTGATTTCTATAGTTTTGGATTGTGGTTTGTATTTTGGGTAATGATTTTTCTGTGTGTTCTTTGGGTTGATTTCTCATGGGTATGGGTTGGTTATGATTTCTCTGTTCTTTGGGTCGATTTCTCACGGAGAGGGTAGAGCAGAGAGACTTACGGAGGGGGCAGAGTAAAGTAGAGAGAAGAGATGGGAGGCGTCGTGCAAAGGGAGAGCAGAAATGAGATGAGGGGCGTGAGAGAACTGAATAATTGAATGGGTATTTCCATAATTCTACCGTAGCAACGGTAACCCATCCAAAACGCGCACTACACGTTTTCATTTATGGACCCTCAGAGGTCCATAAAAATTTCCGCGTTTGTCCGCGTTTTTGGTCTATGCCCAAAACGCAACTTTTATCAAAAAGTTGTGTTTTGGGCTTAACCAAATGCAAATTTAGGTTTGGCTTTTTTCAAAAAGTCCTTTTTGGGCTCAAAATGTGGAAACAAACGGGCACTAAGCCAATTTAGTGAGCATACATTAACACATGTAAACCTTGTGATGGCCAAATCACATTGTACCGGCACATGTATCAAAAGTAGCAAAGAATATTGCGTGTTGTGTGTAAGAAACAATGCAAGATTGCATAAGTGTCTACTTGTTATGATGATTTGAGATATGAGAAAATCACTTTAACTCACACACAATCATAACTATTTGATGGGGACTATCACCTTCGAGGTACATCCTATAACTCCCACATCTCCTAAAATACACGCTTGTAATCATATTTAAAGCATTTTGATCTTTTTGTTTTTTATTTTTCTTTGCATATTTTTCTTTTGAGCAAGCCATGCATGGGCATATAAGAGATAGAAAAGAAATATCCAATTATGTTAAGCATTTGACATTCCAATTTTGCTATGCCGAAGCACACAAATGTCATTTCATGATTGGCGAGCAACAGTGATGAGATTATTTATGCCTTTCTCTTAGGATTTTCTAGTCTTTCTTGTCAAAAAGAGTGATATGAGTGTTAAGTAGAAAAGATAACTTAATCTTACTCATCACAAATAAGAGCCATAAAGCTCACTTGTTTAGTTGTACATAGAGATGCTCATCTAAGCTACAAAAGATACAAAGTTTAGAAAACTTTGTTTCAATGACCATCCAAGGTACACAAGTACCAATGTACATAGAACACACATTGTTTTTGTATTTTTATGAAAAACAAAACTGAAAATAAACAACAAAAAAATGTTAAACAAAACAAAGCATTAAAACTAGATGCAAATGCATAAGGAAGAAGGAGGAGAGAAAGAGATCGATCCATGGAGATAATACCAATGTTTTGATGGAGGAATTCAAAATGTTTGCTATCAAGAGGTTTGGTAAACAAGTTAGCCTTCTAATCATCAATGTGAATAAACTTAAGAGTGAGAGTACCACCTTCGACAAGCTCCCTAATGAAGTGATGTTGAATCTCTATGTGTTTGGTTCGAGAATATTGAACCGGATTCTTAGAGATGTTGATGGCACTGGTATTGTCACAATAGATGGTGAGGTGCTCTTGACAAATACCATAATCATGGAGAAGTTTTTGTATCCATAGAAGTTGGGTGCAACAGCTACCAGCAGCAATGTACTTAGCTTCTGTAGTGGATAAAGAGATGGAGTTCTGCTTTTTGCTCATCCAGGAGACAAAATTATTACCCACATAAAAACAACCCCCTGAAGTACTTTTTCTACCATCAGCATTCCCAGCCCAATCAGCATCAGAATACCGAGCTAAGACATTATTTGTGTCATTGTTGTACCCCACACCGAAATCAGTAGTGGTCTTGACATACTTTATGATTCTTTTTAAAGCAGTCATATGAGATTCTTTGGGATTAGCCTAATATCTAGCACACACTCCAACACTGTAACTAATATCAGGTCTACTAGCAGTAAGGTAAAGAGGAATACCTATCATGCTTCGATATAGAGATGAATCTACACTTTTACCTAACAAGTCCACGGTGAGTTTAACATTTGGGCTCATAGGTGTAATACCCAAAAAAAAAAATTAAAAAAATAAAATAAAAGGAGGGGTATTTAAGTAATTTTTTTGCGGGACCAATTTTATAATTTATACTTATAAGGGAGTTTTTAGAAAATAAGGTTGAAACCCTAGCTATATATAGCCTTATTAAGTTTTGAGAGAGGCGACTACCCAAATTACTCAAGTAGAGAATGTTTGACTGCACAATTGAGGTAAGAGCCTAAGAATCTCTTTTTCTCAAATCTAGATTTTATTTAGAATTAAAATATTTTTTATTGAGTATTTTGGCCAATGGTGAGACTATATAAAAAAATCCAACGAGTATGATGATGGAAACGAAGAAGGAATTAGATCTATTTCCCTGTGCTAGTGTTGTGTTAACTGTAAGTGCTGCACAGGTTTACCAAATTGAGTTTTGGTGAATAGCAAAAAAAAAAAAAAAAAAAAAAAAAAACTATGGTGTAAGCCGGTAGTGTGATAAAATACGGAGGTAAAATATATGTGTCAAATAGTATTTTTTTTTGTAAAAGCATGTCAGGAGCTTGATTTTGGTTTGATATAGTGCTTTTCTTAGTTTTTTCCGGGGGAATGGGTAGACTAGCAGTGTGATGTAGTAAGTTAGACAAGATTTGAAAGAATAATGGAAAGTAGCATCTTGAGTTTTAGAAACTCGAGATCCGTATTAAAACTCGAGTCCCAAAGACTCGCTTTGCGAGTGTTTTGCTGGATGAGTTGGACTGAAAATGCCACATAGATCTTGAGTTTTAGAAACTCGAGTTCCTAAAGTGGCGTTTTTAAGTCCTATAGTGATGTTTTAAAGCCCTATAGTAGCGTTTCCCTGCAAAAAAAATTTTATATGATCACCCCACACTTTAGGGAGCCCTATAGTGGCGTTTTTAAGCCCTATAGTGACGTTTTAAAGCTCGATTGCGGCGTTTTTTTGCAATTTATGAAAATCGAGTTTTAAAAACTTGATTTCCACGTGGATTTTTTCTACATCAGACCCATCCGCTTACAAATCGAGACTTAAAAACTCGAGTTTTTTCTTGGAACTCGAGTTTTAGACACTCGAGATGCTACTTTTTAGCATTGTTTTGAAATGTGACAACTAATTAAATTTTTTGATATTTATTGTTATTTGGAAAGGGTGTTCGTTTTGCCCTCATGCCAAAAGAGAACTAGGGTCGGCGGCACTAGCAGGAAAGAAAAAAAAATACATTTATATATGTGTATATGATAAATGGAATTACCACCTTGAGAAAGCAACGCCAACTCCTTTTCTCTATTGTTGTTATTATTATTATTATTATTATTATATTTTTTTATTTTGTTGGTTGAGGCGTAAAGGGGAAGTCAGTAGGTCTGGCATAAGTGATTAAATATATATATATATATATATATATCAACTCATGAATATAATAAACTTCTCCAAAAAAAAAAAAAAAATAAAACTCATGAATATAATAAACTTCTCCAAAAAAAAAAAAAAAAAAAACTCACGAATATAATAATAGGTGATGTACTTTTGGCCCTTTATGCCTATAGGTATAAGACTTGATTCCTGGGAACTATTACTGGCAGAAAATAAAGAGAGCAAAAATATTGTAAATTACGTGGAATTTTGGTGTGAGTGGATAGTGGGCAATTATTGGTTATTTTAAATAGTCTCCCTTATGGCCGGATACCGTTATAAGTTTTCTTGAATTATTTGATTATTGAGTATAATGCTTGAAAATTATCTAGGTGATATCTAAGGATTTAGAGGAGGTGTTAGGGAAAGGTTTCTTTTGGAATAGCTTTTGGAGGTAAGTAACCTTATCCTAATTGGTTTTATTTTGCGTATTTTAACTACTGGAATTTGTTTACAGTTGTTACAATTTTATTTCTATTGTATTACTGATTTCAAGTAAAGAATTATCACAAATATATCTGATTACTAAATATATGATGTACTTTATTTAATTGTTTTTAGCTATACTAATTCAAAGTAAAGAATAAAGAATTTTGACAAATACATATTAGCATTGAATATAAGATTTATTTTATTTAATTGATATTTTTTAGCTATATTGAATTAAAGTAAAGAATATAGAAATATCACAAATAGATTTGAGTATTGAATATATGATTATATATATATATATATATATATTTATATGTATTTGAATAAGATATATTTTGTCAGAAACTATGATTTCATATATATGATTATGGAAAATCTGACTATGAATTGATTCTGATACCCAACTAATGGGGGTTATTCATTGGTATTTTGATACCCAAACCAATGGGGGTTATTCATTGGTACTCTGATACCCAACCAATGGGGGTTATTCATTGGTACTTTGATGCCCAGTCACAAGGATATAGTGTGACCATAGTCATAGGATTGTTAAGAATATGAATTACGTTTGAGTATTTGAACCCTTTTGAGTCCTTAAAACTACATATGTGATTTTGGAAATGTTTGAGTATTTAACTAATTTGAGTGACTTAAACTGCTTATGTATATTTGGAACCTGTTGTAGGTTATAGCTTTTGATATATGGAAAACTGATTACTTTCTAAACCATCTATGATATATATTTGTAAGGTTAAAGTACGTGATCTATTTGCAACTTATTATTTTAAGACTATGAAACTTCTTAAGTTATTCTTGAAAACCCATAGTATATTAGAACTTTTGAAAACTCATATTACATCTTATTACTTTACAGATCTATTGCTTGATAGAACTTATTAGGATTTTGGTTACTTATTGAGTTGTCAACTCACCTCCCTTTTTCCCCTCCAATTTCAGATTATGAAGAATAACAAGCCTTGGGAGTTTTGATGTTGTGTTGTGAATGAGAAAGAAGCTTAGTGGTTTTGGGATTGGATAGTCTTCTAATAGTTTTATTTATTTATTGGCCAATTGGCATTATGTACATGAGGTTTGGATTTTGTTCATTTTAAATTATTGGAGATCTATTCATAAAGAAATTGTTGAGGTATTTTGGATTTATTGATTTTAATTTTTGAGGATAAATTTTAGTTTCTAAGAAAGCCTTAAACACTTGTAGGGTGCTTGCTTTATAAGCGTGCAGCGGTTGTCAGGTGTCTATCTTTGTAGTTGGGTTCGAGGCGTGATAATAGGGGTTCTTACAGAACTAGTAGATTCGAAACCAAATTTTTTCACAAGTTTCTTAGCATATTTAGATTAAGATAGGAATATACCTGAATCTTGTTGATGAATCTACAATCCAAGGAAGTGAGTCAGCTCTCCAATCATGCTCATCTCAAACTCAGCCTACATGAGTTTTAAGAAGCTATGAGTAAGTTCATTCTTAGTCGATCCAAAAATGATATCATCAACATAGACTTGAGCAAACTTTCAACTCGCCATCTTCCCTCTTGATGAAGAGAGTCTAATAAGCTTTTCCTCTTGTGAACCCATGTGATACCAAGTATTATGTGAGCCGATCATACCACTCTAGGTACTTGCTTCAACCCATAAAGTGCCTTCTTGAGGTACAACACATGATACGGAAAGTGTGGATCAATGAATCCTTTTGGTTGAGCCACATAGACATCTTCTTTAAGTAGCCCATTCAAGAAAGCAGTCTTTACGTCCATCTGGTAAAGCTTGAACATCAAGTGACATGCTAGGGTTAGGAGAATTTTGATGGACTCCATAAGGGCAACTACAACAAATGTTTCATCATAGTCTACTCCTTCCATTTGTGAGTATCCTTGAGCTATAAGTCGAGCCTTGTTGCAGATCACATTGCCCTCCTTATCACTCTTATTGCGGAATATCCATTTTGTGCTGATGATGTGCTCACCCTCCGGTCTAGGTACTAGAGTCCAGACATCATTCCTTTGAAACTAAAGTAGTTCATCATGCATTGCTTCAACCCAACTTTCATCCTAAAGAGCTTCCTTAACTTTAGTGGGTTCAACCTATGATAAATAACAAGAATAAGACACAAAGTTAGCAACACATTTATCAACTATACTTTTCCTTCATTTGAGTTCATTCATGTTTCCCACAATAACTTCTGGAAGATGATTTGATTTAATCCTGAAGGAAGGTCCTTTCTCTTCATGGGATTCAGAATTTGGTGAAGTGGGTATATCTGCAGAATCTTTCACAACATTGGGAGTACTGGGAGTAATTGGAGATGCAGGTTCTTGTTCAACAATGTCTTGAACTTCCTTAGACTCAAGAGGAAGAATTTATTTGGGGAATTACTCAATACCTTTCTCAGAATTGGAATCTGAAGACTCATCAATAACAACATTCACTGTCTTGATTACCTTCATAGTTTTTTTGTTGTATACCCGATAAGCCTTGCTTGTAGAGGAGTAGCCCAGAAATATTCCTTCATCGCTTTGGGAGTCAAACTTTCTAACATTCTCTCTATCCTCGAGGATGAAACAAGTGCTTCCAAAGATTCTGAAATACTTCACATTCAGCTTCCTTCCTTTCCATAACTCATATGGAGTTTTCTTGGTACCTGGTTTGAAGCACACCTTATTAACCATATGACATGCAGTGTTAACGGCTTCTCCCCACAAGTTTCTAGCCACATCTTTGTTGTGCAACATGGCTTTGGCCATCTCCTGAATAATCCTGTTCTTTCTTTCTACTACATCATTCTGCTAAGAAGTAATTGGAGCAGATAATTCTTGAGATATACCTGATCTTGTGCAAAAGGACTCCATATATGAGTTCTCGAATTCTTTACCATGGTCACTTCGAATTTGATCAATTTTTAGGCTCTTTTCATTCTGCAGTCTTGTGCACAAAGCTTTAATGTGCTCAGGAGCATCAGACTTGGATCGTAGGAGAATGACCTAAGTGTACCTAGCGAAGTCGTCTACCACAACCATGATGTATCTCTTACCACCAAGAGACTTGGTTCTAGTTGGACCCATAAGATCCAGATGTAGAAGCTTCAATGGTCTAGATGTAGCTAATGTCTGAGTGCCCGGATGCTTAGCTTTCGTCTGTTTCCCAAGCTGACATGGTCCACACACCACATTGCTCATTCTATTAAGCTTTGGTATCCCCAAGATTGATTCATGCTTAGATACAATAGAAAGATGTTTGTAACTAGCATGTCCTATCCATTGATGCCATAGATCTTCATTTGACATGCTATTGCACACAATATCAACATCAGGAACCAATCCATAACAGTTATCTAGAGTGTGAACACCACTTATGAGTTTCTTTCCAAATTCATCCATGACAAGATATTTTTCCTTCGAGAATAGCACCATTGATCACATATCTGACTTATACTCAACAGGTTCACCCTCAAACCTTATACATATAGAACATTTGCAATGTCCGACAGTCCAGGTAGAGAGATGATTCCCTTCCCTTTAATCTATGATTTGCTCCCATCACCAAAAGTGACATTGCCACCTTTCTTAGACTCAAAAACCTTAAGGAGAGATCGGTCTCCAGTCATGTGTCTTGAGCAACCGCTGTCAAGGTACCACAAACATGTGTCCATAACTTTAAATGTAGACTTCATCATATAACACATTTTGTGCTTAGATGACAGATCGGTGGGAATGATGCTTTCTCTCATCTGTCTTTTACGAGCTAAGCCTTTAATTTTCACTCTTCTTAGGCAAACTCCTTTGCACATTTTCATTCTAAGACAATCTAGTTTCTTCTTAGTTAAACTGAGATCTTTTCCAATAGTCATCATAAGAAAATTCGAATAACTTTTAGACTTGTATTTTCTGAGACACTCAAACAAATAGAGATTAGAAAAACAAGATGTATTTGAAAACAAAGATCTCTTCAAGCCGATTACAGCCATGACAATAGGGGTCAATGGATCAACACAGCAAAGATTAACCCTAATCAAAGTGTGCCTGCTCTGATACCACTTGATGGGCCAAAAACTTATTGACCCCTTGTGATTAATTAATTGATTAATTAGCTAAGTTTATTAATTAATCAAATTAATATGCAAGCATGTGGTAGCACAAATAAATCACCAATGAAACTAAGTGCAGCGGAAATTAAATTGAAACAGTAATTTGTTTACGAATGGGGAAAACCTACACGGTAAAAACCCCACCGAGTGATTTTAAGGTCATCATTCTCAAGAATCCACAATTATCAAAACAAGCGGTTACAGGTAAAGGAATCCTAGTACCTTCTACCAACCTACAGTTGAACCCTTACCCCAATACCTAATTGGACTTGTTCTATAGTGACAATCTCTCCTTGTAATGCACGGCTCCCAGTACATGACTAACCAATTGTGCGGATCCCAGTACGCGACTTCAATCACCAACTAGAGAAGGTTGTTAATTGCAAAGTTCTTCAGTTCATCCACATGATGAAGATCAAGAAGATGCTTGGTTACAAAACCCTACGGTGCACAAACACAATAGCTTCTTCACAAGAGAGATGAACTAGGGCAAAACTCTATCTCTGGTCACAATTTGCTTGAACAGACTTTGCTCAATACTTGTGCAACTTGTGTCCCCTTTGACAGGCCTTAAAATAATCATTTTATATGTCTAGGATTGTGAGAAGAGAAGGCCCAAATACATAATCATGGATTGGAAGAAAACAGAACAGAGAAATCTGTTTTTCTTAAACCTCAACAGATACCTATCTGTCGAGCTACTGTCGAGCCACGGGTTGAGACAGCTCTGCAGGTCTCGATAGATACTAGCTGTCGAGTTTTAATGACAAGCACTTTTTAGCTTAAATCTTGGACAGACTAGCATGACTTTAACACTTGATCTTGAAACCTTGTTTCTTGAAGTATTAAACTTATCCTAGATCTACCCCAATACAAGTAAAGTGCGTTTTGTCAAAGGATTAGCCAATTACATAAAATAGTGACGTATGTTCCTAAACATGTGAAACACATATGTCCTAACAATTAAGGTAATTAATTCAAACTTAAATGGTAACATAAAGTCAAGTTAAATCTGTCTTAATTTATAAAATGTTAGTCAAGCTTTAAAAGATGCAAGATCATTAATGGTGAATCAAGATAATCTGAGTTTAATAAAGGGATGACACTCATAAATCAATGAAGATTTCACTTCAATTAATAATCCCTTTTTATAAGACTTGTTTGATATCCACATGCTGGACCAAAACTTGCGATCTTTGTTGAAATCCTTATGCATGTGCCCCCATGCACATATATGATTGGATACACACATGCACACACTTTATCTGTTTACGATGCTTTCCCATGTTTGTATGTTGATGTTCTCCATGCTTACATGTTGATGCTATGAGTTTTTTGCCCTTTCCAAGTCTATCTCTCTATATGCTTGCGTGATAACATGTCTACTCTACCTTTCTTATCTGTCTCACATGAAATGTAGACTCCCTTCTAGGCGTAGATATACATCCATTTGAGCCTTTAAGATAGCTTACAGTTAGCCCAATTTAGCAACAATGCCAGCTACGGTTGAGCAAGCTTGGGGTGTCTAACCTCTTCCTATCCTATATACTAATTCCAATCTTAGTCTAGTAAGTAGACCTTTATGGAGTCATATTTTGGTTCTTAGTCCTATGTTCAAGCGGCGACTCATTCATCTCTTTTTAAGAGACTCTGCGTACTCCTAGGCTCCGCGTACTTGCAGTAAAAACTATCTTCCTTTGTCCCTTTAACAGAAAGATTTGGGAAAATGTCATGAGCCTATGCCTAGTATCTAATTAAGGCTGATTGGCAGGATTTAATGAATTGGGGGACAAATAGTCGTAAAGGAAAGGCCTAGAAACAATTATTTGCAAATCAGCTTGTTGGTTATTATCTATCATGTATGGAGCCAAATGAATGCTATTATACATGCTGGGAAGTTATATATTTTTTTATCAGCTAATTGGCATTATAAAGAACGATGTTAAGGGGAGAATAGAGAGCCATGTTCACAGTTTTGACTCATTATGAAATCGTATCCTTTGCCATAGATAGAGCATTAAATCGTAAAGTCATGCTTTATGTTGGTGATATAGTGTAAATTCTTGCTTCAATTGCGTTACTGTTAGTTCAAGCGTGGAATTCTTGTTGTGCTGGTTGTTTAAGCCTGTTACTTGCTAGTTTGTTTGTTTTTGTTCCCGTTTTGTAGTGCCTTGAACCTGCTTGGTGTTGCTGATGTCTAGGATCTTTGTTGTCGTTGTGTAGCTGTTATTTCTTACTGGTGTTTTTGCAGTGCCCTGTCCCGGCTTGACTTACTGAGAGTTGGGCTTTCTTCTATTGTGCTTTGATTGTTTTCTAGTTAATAAAATCTTACTGATTCATTAAAAAAATTTATAAAAAAAAAAAAAAGTTGTGAATTCATTGTGAAACACCATAGTGTTTTACACACCAGGTGCTTTTTGAAAACTTTTTGATTTCTGCCCAAAATGTACTTGTAATTTTTGATTTCTTAAACTGTGATTTGAAAGTGTATATGTGATCCTTAATTTGTGCGAAAATTTATATCAAAATGCGTAGTTAAAAATTTTACGTTTAATTAACATTCTTTGTATAATGCAGATGTTCGACTTGCAATTGTCTCCGACTCCTAAGATTCCCTTAAAATCAATTTTCTCCCCTGTAAAAATAATCAAATGGATGAAGAAAAAAAAAAGGGCCAAAACTTTTACTTTTAAAAGTTTGTTCTAGAATGACGTAGCGCGGTGAATACAGATCCCTCGTATTTTTAGCCTTCTTAGCCTACTGTGACATAAGTCAGTACTTCGTTTGGATATACAAGTTCTTGGATGGAGACACTAGACTTAGTTATGTTGAGCTCGACGAAGCATGAGTCCCGGATGCTACTTGACCTAACCAGCCCAAATAGCATCTGCAATCAGGGATATATATATATATATATATATATATATATATATATATATTTATTTATTTATTTATATAATGCTTTCTAAAGAAAGAAATAAACTTACCCCATGTAAAGATTATTGATTCGTCCTGTTTGGTGTGTTGCAAATAAATTTCTTTGTTGGGTCTGTTGTTATGCTGTTTTGTATCCGTTATGTTTGAGTCGGTGGTTTGTTGTGTTCTTGTAGTCCTTTATGGTGATGTAATATTTGGGTCTGTATAACTTTAGAAAACTCTTGTACCTGCCATTGGGCCTTGTAGCCCAGTGGCACCCGGTATCCCTGTATACCTTGAGCTCGGGAGTTTGAACCCCCACATAATTACCTAGAAAAAAAAAAAAAAAAAACTCGTGTACCTATTCCTTTGTTTAATATATTATCCTGTTTCACAGAAAAAAAATAAATTATTGATTCAATTTCTCTTTATGGAGAGATTTGCCATTGCAAGTGCTTTGCTACCTGATAAATTATACATTTTTTTTTCTAAATTTATCAGATATATTTTTACTAACCATGGTTAAACTTTTGTAAAGAGATAATTACAAAAATTTAGAATATTTTGTTATTAATATAAACAAAAGAATGAGAGTGTTAATTTCTTTAAACCTCAAGGGAGGGAAGAAAAGCACTCTCATCTCTTGAGGTTTGGGGTGCAGTGTCATTCCCCCAAACCTCAGGGGAATGTTTGAATTTTTATTAGATATCATTCATTTTAAAAAAATTGGCTAAAGTTAAATAGAAAACTGTCATATAAAGGCATGTTTGGTAATAAGATTTAAATATAGTTTTTTGCTTTGCAAAACATAAAATGGTAAGTCCAGCACTTGAATATATTGTTTGGTTGATATTCTCTAAATATAGTTTTCGGAAAATTGTATCATAATTTGCTTGTTCAAAACATGATTTTGAAAACTGCTAAGCGGATTTTTTCAAGTAAAAAAAAAGGGGGAAAAGTATGTTATAGTTTAGACCCCTGAAAAACATAGTATGTTTAACCTAATATATTAACTAAGTTGTTACTTAGGTCTATTAAACAGATCTAGGTTAAAAAAGTATCAATCATATAATAAACAACGGAAAAGTAAAGAACACAATAATATAATGACCTAAGAAAAACTAATGAAACAATAATTCAGTTTCAAGGTAAAAATCCTAGGGAGGATTTAACTTAAACAATCCATAAGGCAAAAATTCACTAATAGAATGGAAGTTTTTACAATAGACTTGACCTTAAATCTACCACTATCTCTTGTAGTACTTACTCACGTGAACACATGCAGCTTCAAATCCATGAACTCTTCTATTATGAATCACAAACACTCCAATTTGTGACTCTGAGAATTCCATTCAAAGATTTAGATCATCAACTGTAGTTGATTAGTGATGGCAGCAACTTCTACAATATCGAATATTGAGTTTTTTCAAAGAATATTGCTGATAGAAGATTTAAGAGAGTTTTGGGTACAAAAACCCTAGATCTACAATTGGAGGCACAATATGCACTTTTCTCTCTCTAAAACCCACTTCTAGGGTTAGCTTATAGTGTCCTTTAAATACTGCAAAAAAGGGATCGGGATTTGTGCTTGAAACAGTCAAGTTGTGGGCTTTTTACTTTTTATTATTATTTTTGTTGATATGAGAACTCTCAATTGATCGAAAATTCTCCTGATCGATTGAAACAATCTGATTTTGACTTTCTGAACCTGAACCTTGCATGTTCTTGAATTCTATTTTGCAGCACTTTGAACAATGTCTAATACGACTTCATAGACACTAAGACCTATTTTTAGACAAGTTTATGTACACAGTTTGCCAACAAACAAATCATTTAGAGTCTAAACATTTATACCTAAATATTTAGAACCTAACAAATTAAGTACATACACCCCTCTATATTTGGGGTAGTTCACAATTCCCCCCCTCATCTTTGAAACCAACCAATTTCCCACTCTATATTTGAGAAATTAGCAAATACTTTCAATCCGTTACTTTTTCAGTTAAATCCAAAGAAATTGCAATGATTATAAATGCAATTTAAGGGAAAAAAATAGTGCAATCCTTAACTTTTTATCTTTCTTGTGGTGTACAATTAAAAATTTCTTCAAAAATTATTTGTTAGATTTAACTTAGAAAGTAACAAATTAGGGGTATTTGCTCATTTCCCAAACATAGAGGGGAAATTGGTTGGTTTTAAAGATAAATGGAAGAATTGTGAACTATCCTAAACATAAAGGAGGGAAAATGCTTTTTCCCCTACAAAAAATGTTTTTAATGGCATAGTTGTATATAAATTGAAAATAATAGACCCCACAAATCTGTCCAAACTCTTCTATTCCTTAAATTAAGGAATTTATCTTTATCAAAAAAAAAAAATCACACTTCAAATTTGAAGCTTATCATTATCCCAAAAAAAAAAAAAAGTACATGAGCTATATTCGTTTATCATTATCCAAAAAAAAAAAAAAATGTAATCTACAAATTCTACACGTTATATTTAGTAAATTTTTTGGAAAAAAAAAAATCTCAAAATAAAAATGGTCTCTCAAGCACTTTTTTTTTTTTTCAGTATTTTGAAATTTGTTCTTAAAAGTGGGAGCCAAACACATAATGTAAAAATTATTATCTGAAAATTAGTTTTAATTTCAAAATTTTTTTTTTTTGAAAAATCATTTGATACTGTTTTGAAAATAAGAACAAAAATCCTCCCACCAAACAGGCCCAAATTTTTTACTAAAAAAAGATTGCAAATTATAGACTTATATTAATATTTAAGATATACCTAGAGCATTAGCATTCAGGATTACAAAAAATGTTCTATTTTACCATTTAAAAAGTTACTTTATCTATTATACAATCCCACTTTATGATACACTCAGCATCCCATTTTTATTTTTACATACAATAAGTTAAAATAATATAAACTATACAATTAAATAATAATAATAATAAATCTCTCACTTCTCTTTCTTTTCATCTCTGTTTTCTCACTTTCTCTTAATCTTTGTGTCTCTCTCCCAATAACTGTTAGGATTAGTGCCCTTAAATCCTATTGTTTGATGCTATATGTAATATTATGTATGACATGATGTATGACTTAATATTATGATTAATAAATTTCTTTTATTATTATCTGAAATAATGGTAACATGAATATTCAGACATTATCATATAGTCCATGAGATGCATAGTATGTGATTTATATGATTTAATCACAGAAGATATAAGTCACAAGTGCTTTGTAAACTCAGAATTTTAGTTCGTAATCGGTGATGAAATTGGGCATTTCATCTGCGAAGACTATAACATATCAACTACGATGATTTGTCTTGATCAGGGAAGTGGAGACTTCTAGTTGATATGTTGATATGTTTTAAGAGTTAAGACATATTGAACTGAACCGCTGTGAGATTTATTATTCTCCTAATGACTGTCAATTGAATAATAAATCTCACGACTTATATAAACATGAATTCTTAATCTTGAGAGAATAATGGACCTGATCGTAGAATGTAGGTTGCTTTGATATATCAGGAGTGAGATCTAAAGTAATGGTCAAAACCTCAGTATATTGGGCAGCCATATTTAGTGTTGATGGAACATGTATTCTCAAGATGGAATTCATAGTCTCTTAACGGAAATACAAAATATTCCCTTGAGATAAGTTTAATGGGTTTGTTATTCAGAGAGTTAGGCCTAACCACTTTGGTAAGAAATTACTAAAGTATATATTTATGAAATTGGATTTCATAAATATATGGTGAATAACTTAAAAGAATTAAATCGGGTACTCAAGGATTAAGATGTAGTAATCTACAAAGTGGCAGTTTACATTTATGACTTTGTATTACTACGAATATTTTATGAAGGGGTTGCATGTACAATAAAGTCTTTGGATATAATTTATAGATAAGACCAAGAGTGCAACTATATTTATATAATGGTATTAAATATAGTTAATGGTAATTTCGGACTTATCAAGAGTTGACAGAAAAGCCTAAAGTCCATTGGAGCTAGTGTCTTATTGGTCCCTTTTGGTCCCACTCCAAGCCACATACTAGAGCCTAATTGAAAAGGCCCAAAAGGCTAGCCCAATTAAATAATCAGTTATTAAGAGAGAAACATACAGATTTTTAAAAGTATGAACAACTTCATGAAATGGTGTATGTGAGTGTTGGACACTCTCTAATTCTCTCTTGAACAAATTCACATTACTGATTGAGAGACCACACATCTTGGGCGTTAGTGGAATTGGAGTGAAGATTAAAAGTATTCGCAAGTGCTTACAATTTTTGTTTTGAAATTCATCACACCAAAGTACACTATCTTGTTCTCATATTTTGAAATTTACATAGCACATGTTATCAACATCGAATGAAGTAGATCCGTTAATTTTCCGCTGGACACATGCATTTTTCCATCAATAACCCACCATCATTACCGAGCAACTAATTGCATCAGCCACCACCACCACAGCCACAAATTCAAACCCAAACAAAACCAAATACCCAACCCAAAACTCAAGCAAGACCCAAAACTTAAACCACCATATCTTTCTCTCTTCCACACCACCATTGTAGCAACCACCACACCAAACACCAGACCCACCAATGAACACCCACCAAAACCCATAACCCACACTAGACACCAGACTTACCACGACCATGCCACCACCGCGCCACCATCACCAGACCGCACCACAAAACCCACAACCCACAATGCCTCCATTACAAGACCCATGCCACTACCACCACCTGACCAACAGCTCCAACACATCCAAACTCTTAAGCATTACATAAAACAAAGCATAAACACACAATCATAACAAACCCCAAACTCACATCAGAAAATCCCCAAAGAAAATCTCCAACACATACCCAAAACAAATCCCAATCCCACATTAAAAAAAAATTAAAAAATACTCATAAAAAAATCCCTAGAAAATCTACCAATGGGTCTGGCCATGGTGATGGTAATGGTGATGGTGGCCATGGGGTTTCCGGTTTAAAGAGAAGAAGGAAGAAAATGAGAGAGAGAGAGAGAGAGAGAGAGAGAGAGGTAAAAAAGAGAAGAATATAAATAATGAGAGAATGAGAGAGAGGAGAGAGAAGATAGAATCATGGCCATGGTGGCCATGGTGTGATGGTGATGGTGGCCATAGGGTTTCGGGTTTGAAGAGAAGAGGGAAGAAAATAAATAATGGGAGAAAGAGAGAGGAGAGATATGAAAGAATCATGGCTACGGTGGCCATTGATGGTGGTGGTGATGGTGGCCATGGGGTTTCGGGATTGAATAGAAGAGGGAAGAATAAGAGAGACAGAAGGAAGAGAGAGAACAACAAAAATAATGTGAGAGAGAGAGAGAGAGAGGAAAGAATCATAAATATTAATATAAAAAAATAACTCTTAAAAATACCAACTTATTACAATAACGTCTTACATATAAAACGTATATTACTGTAGCTTAATTGAAAAAATTTTACAATTGAAAGCCTAGGTACTTCATTTTTTTATGCTTTGGTGCTAAAATATAGCATACTTCTATGTTTTTGCTCTTATAGCTTTATTATTATTTATAACTAGTCACTAACCCATGCAATGCATGGGAAAGTTCTTAGAAATGCTAAAATATATTTTATCAAATTAAATGGTTTTTTTTTTTTTTTGGTAAATTCAGTTAGAAAATGAATGTCACTATTAATGGTGATTATAGAAAAATCTTATTAAAATCCAAATACAATAATATAATCAATATCCAAAAGACTAAATAATGTTTTTGGATGGTTGAGAGAAATTTAGTTAGGATAAATGAACCTTTTCGCTATGGATTTTAAGGAATAAGCTACACAAATGGCTAACTACGGCACTAATATTTAAAGGAATAAACACAATTCATTAGAATGAGAAGGATTTGAGCACAAACATCACTAGCAACTAAATGAATGAAATCTACACTAGGTACTAAATTCTCATTAATCTAGTGCAATATAGAACAAATGTAGATTTTATAGAAATATCCTATAATATATATACAATATATCTTACCCTTATTTCAAGTGTTAATGCTTTAAAATTCAATCAAGATGCATCAACTACATATTATTTCCATGTTTTTTTTTTTTTTTTTGATAGGTAACTACATATTATTTCCATGTTTTGAAAAAGCAAGACTTTATATTGATTGAATCAAGATGCATCAACTACATATTATTTCAATGTGTAATGCCATCACTAAGCATTGTCTTTGTGAAAAAATTCAAATCATGAGTCTGAGTTTGAGGATAATCTGATAATAGCCTAAACGAACTGTTTTGTGTGCCTAGAAACAATAACCACAAATATTCCATCATTATTAGAACAAATAAAAATAAAAAAGACAACAATTTTTTTCAAACTATATAAACAACCTTTTGGAATTGCAATAGACGAAGAAGAAGTAATAGAAAAAGGCTTCTAGAAACTACTTATAAATCAAAACCTTAATTAAAACCAACTCATTGTCCATTTATTAGATCTTCATAATGGACACTATATAGAAATCAATCAAATTCTGGAATAAGAACAAAATAGTAAGTATTTTATTTTAAAGGTGTTGTCTAACACACAACAGATTGGATTGCCAAGCTGTTTGGTTTTTCCTTTACAGATAATGTACGGTAGTTGTTTTTCCTTTCTTTCTCATTAACAAAATTAGTATTGTTTTTGAGAAAAGTTTGAACTTTGTGCGATTGAAGAATAGCTTAATTTTATCATTCTATGTATGATACAAATTATGAGTAGCAAAAAAACTTTTTTTAAGTTAACTGAAAGGGAAAAATATTATGCTTACTTTTAAACACCAAGAATTATGTGCTTCAGCAATAGTCTGATAAGGATTGTGTGTTTTAAGTGGCTTTAAATACATTGTAATCTCAAAGGTTTTCAAAAAAAAAAAAAAAAAAAAGCATGCTAACAACTTCTATCCTTTTAAGATTCATTATAACAATATGGGCAACTCACATTGGAGAGAAAGAGACATCTTACCTATCAAAGTCTCTGTTTCAACTACTCTATAAAACAATATCCATTGGATTAGTAATAATGCCACAGTCCCTGCACAATAAACCATATCTTGCAACTATTTAAAAGAAATACTTTATCTTCTCACAATGAGTTATTGAAAAAACAAAGACCCTTAAGCAACAAAATTTTATTTTGTCTAACAAGTTTACTGAGTTCAATATACTTTTTAAAATTTATTAAAATGAAATAGGCTAACATCAAATGAGTCATTTTTTTTTTCTTTCTCTTTTATCTTTTATTTAGCACGCAAACAGAACAATGAACCAACATAAATTCCATAATCAAAACTATCTACATCACACTAACACCGCAATACATGTGTTAGTAAAAAAAGTATACATGCCTTTACGGCAAACACCATTCAAAATTTCATTATATACATTACACCAACTATTCCATCACACTTATTTAGTAAGGTTATCTATGTTTTCTCAACTCAATACAAAACACCTTCTATTGGTGATTACATTATTGTAAAAAAATTTAAAAATGATTTGTAACACAAGTTTTTATAGTTTAAAGGATTCTTTGTTTCTTCTTTGTCGATGCCTCGCAGTGGTTCGACCACCTATTGTGGCGACGCTCAAGCGCGCCTGGAGTGCACAGGCTCGGGAGTTTGGGTGCTGTGAAGAAGGATATATCTCTAGTGTGTGACTGGAAAATGAGTCAATTTTAAGGGAGTTACCAAAGTTAAGTGAAGTCACCACCAATCATTGGGTTTTTTCTAAGTTGTGATTGGCCACCTGACTCTATTTAATTTCATTACCAATCCTAGGCTAAGAAAAAGGATGTTTTTCCTAAGCTAATATGGATGGATAAAAAAACTTGATTCTTGAGTTCTGAACGTATAGGGAAGTTGTTAGGCACTCCACAACGCCTGTTTGTAGACAATCCTTTGTTTTAGTAAAATCTTAATTTTCAAACATTAGCAATTTAAACAAGCTATTGGCCTTAACTTTCAGGGTTTTAAACGAATTGGGCTTTGAGGTTTGGTTTTGGAAAGGGTGTGGTCTTGATCAATGCTTCCCTAGTGTGTTTGGAATCAGTGCCAAATTTCCATGACAAAAATCTGGCAGCATTTCTCCTTATTTTTGTGGTGATAATCCGGTAGCAGTTTGCCTCAGGTGTGTCATAGCACACAAAACACTATTCTCACCAAGCTTTTGCTATGAGAATATGGCAACAGAGGTGCCCCATTTTCATGGCAAAAATCCGGTAGAGTTTCAGGTTTGGTGTGTTATGGCACATTGGTAGGGTTTTATGCCTGTGTATATGGCGCGCACCAACATGCTCATGCTAGTACGAACTGGAGCCCCTTAAAGTATCAAATGTATTGATGCGTGTCACATACACAAGGAAACTGATGTTACTTGGTGACATAGATCAGGACGATCACACCGTGTGAATATGCACCTACAGCAATTGCCTTGGGCACATACCCACTCTACAAGGTCAAGAGCACTTGTGACTAGAGAGGGTCGCTCGCATAGCCACAAGAGTCCATCATACAAAGTGCACAATCACCCACTCCCACACACACACATACACATATATATCATGCCCAATGCTATCACACAGAGTAGGAAAGCAAAGCAGACATTGCCAACATCCCAAGGGTGTAGCCCAGTAAGGTATAGGAAAAACAAACATTACCATACCTAGGGAACGTGACCCAAGCAAGGTACAAGAAAGATAAAGGGTACATGGAGAGGAAACCCTAATACATGATTCTAGGGAAAAGGCCGAGAGAGAGAGAGAGAGAGAGAGAGAGAGAGAGTGAACCACTCGGGAGGGGCTAGGCCCCCTAATCTACTGAACATTGCCCTTTTTGGGCTCGTGTCTTCTTGCTTGCATCATTGCCCTTTTTGCTTGTGCCTCAAGAATCGCGCCCTTGCTCCAAACATCCTCGCTCCAAGCATGTACATGCAATAAATAAAGAGAGCAGCCAACAAACAAGCAAAAGAGATAACAAAAAAGACAAAGAGAGCATGCAAAGAAACACACTAACAAAGAGAGCCAAATGGGGGGTCAAACAAACATGTTATGCACCAAGGGGCAAACAACATGTTATCAAACAAAAGGGGGTGTCTTAGGACGACAAATGTAGGTTTGGATCGGATGTCCATCGTTCTATGAGATTGGAGTATGGATGACACACGTGCCATCAAACAAAATTCCTATAAAGGACTCGGGGTCTCACATATCAAAGACGGGTATGAACTCGCACAAGATAGTAGGAATTAGGCTTGATGACATGAGTAAGTAAAGACTCATGCATGAACATGTAGACAAGCGTGAAAAGACGCGAAGAAGAAAAGAAAGCCAAATGGGTGGCACAATGTAAGCAAGGCAAGCATATCATCATCACACGAAGCGGAGAAAGGTGTGTACCAAGCACACTAACATCATGGAGATGTGTCTCACAAGCAATTAAATCCAAACAAGCCACAAGAGGGACAGATGCAACCACACAAGCAAGTGGCCCTAAGGACCGGCAAGCACAAGCCCACGGAGGGCACAAAGCATGGCAAATCCAAGATCTAGACAGGCAAACATGGCTATAAAGCATAAAAACAAGCAAGCATACACATGCATAAAGAAAATGATCCAAACCCTTTGATATAGGCCTAGGTGTATGGATGTAGGCCTAGACCACAAGATCTAGATCTACATCCTACCTAAGGGCCAAAACGCAAGAAAGAAATATATCAAGAGACAAAAAGGCTATAGAAGCACATGGCATAACATCCAACATGTAGATCTAGACACTTAAACATGGCATGGAGCAAACAAAGATAAATCAAGGGCTATAAAGCATTTAAGCATAGCACATGTTTGACTTATCAAAAGGTAGGCATGAAGCCACAGGCATAAACATCACACAAGTTGAAAAGCAAATATATTAAATGAAGATAAGCAAAAAGTGTGGATTTAAAGATGATTGAAAGATCTTGGAAGTTGTTTGAATGATCTCACACAACTTCCAAAGGGTTTAGGAGCCTTTTTGTAATTTTTGAAAAGATGGAGGGCTATATTGCAATTTATAAAGATTTGGGGCCAAAATGTAATTTTGGAAATTTTTTAGTCAAAATTCAAATTTGAGGAAAATTGAGGTCAAAATATGAATATTGGAAAGTTCTGGGTCAAAATGCAATTTTGGGAATTTTTATGGATTAAAATGCAAATATGAGAAAATATGTATTAAGATATAAATATGAGAAAAGTGACTAATAAAAAGCAAGTATGACAAAAATATGTGATTGTGCAAATATAGAAAATAAGATGGCATCTTGATAATTACAGGAAACATACATGGACTCTTTTATTTAAAAGGTGGGCTAAATATGTTTAAAACATGAAATGTATTCAAAACCAAAGGTGGACTAAGGCCACATGTTTAACATCAAAACAGAGTGGGCTATAACTCTAAAAGTTGATGGGCCTGAGGTGCTAAATGGAGCTTGAGACTAAACTGACCCAACTAGGTTTGGGCTAAAGGCCAAAGGTTCAGATTTGGGCTCTAAAGGATGTGGACCCGAGAACTACTAGGCTAAAGCCACTGGGCTTGGGAGCTGAGTCTAACTCAGATTGGACCTTCGGGTCAAGTTTAACCCGAACCAATTCTTTTAAAACCCCTTTTTAACCCTAACATTCTAGAGTCTTCCCCTTCTCTCTCTCTCTCTCTCTCTCTCTCATCAAGCTCTCCTTTTGAACCTTACCATGGCTGATCCTCTCAGGGATCTTCTCCCTCCGATCATCACCACCACCACTCCATGATCAATCCTAGGTCTCACCTTTTCTATGTCCTCGGCTGCCCAAGCATGTGCTAGCAAATAGGTCCAAATTTTGTTACTTGGGAATACTTTAGAACCCAATTCAAGTCATTTCTCATCAATCCACCATTCATTCTTTGACTCTTATCAATAATCAAGGGACCTTAAACACACTCAATAAAATGTTAGGATAGTTAGATAAATTTATCAAGAGATAAACATCATGGGACCAAATAAAAATAAATGTGAAACTGCCGGAACCAATTAAAACTAGTGACAAGCATTTCTTGATAAATCCAACTAAAATCCTACATCAAGTGGTAATTTTGAACATGTGCCAAGATTAATTTCTCCCAAATGTAGCTCACAAGAGCAATCCCACAAACTCCAGTAATACGTCTGATGTGATCTTTAATGCATCTCGAGAGGAAACAATTGTCAATTTAAGAAATAAAGCACATTTTAATGGCAAACCTGTAATTGGCATTTTCACAACAACTTAATCAACTCGAACTTGATTTTTGCCTTTGGATATTAAAATGAATGGAATTCCAATATGTTTAATGTCATGTTAAAATAAGCCGACAAGACCCTTGATTTAAAACTCGGGT
Source organism: Quercus mongolica (assembly GCA_011696235.1). NCBI lineage: Eukaryota > Viridiplantae > Streptophyta > Magnoliopsida > Fagales > Fagaceae > Quercus > Quercus mongolica. The sequence continues at coordinate 31,552,782 of CM022236.1, forward strand.
TTCCAACCAAATTTGAGGTCGAACAAAATACGGTATCTACACTCTTCCTCTTTTGATGATCTGCAAAAGTCAATGAATAGTTTTTTCTTTCTTTTTTTGTTCTTCATAGTTACAGATTTATCTGTGTGTTGTACATCACTTACATCATCTGCTTTTTTTAATTTAACAGAATCAACATCTTCTTCACTTAGTAAGTTGTTGACAGAATCTTTTATAGCATCACTCATATAACACTGTTAATAGAAAATGGTGTAAACTGTAAAATGCATTATGATATGCATAAGTCACATTAAAAATGTTTAATATTATTATTTAAATGTAATATAAAAGTAATCACATCAGTTATTTTATCAAGTTTAATTCTCAATGAAAATTTTCAAATTTGCTAATTAAGAAATTCCCAAATACAAATGTCAATGCACAAACCCACCATAAATGAATCATAAGAAAATCATACTTATTTTCAAGTTTTCCCTAAACTTTCAAATACACAATCTCAAAGACAATTGTAATTCAATTATATTTGTATACATATTAAGCGATTATAACTTGGGTCAAATTTAAATTTGAAATCCCTAATGGAACCCAACACAAATTATATTCTAAAACTTCCTTTCAAAGTTTGAATTTATCTCTAAATCAGTGACAGGTTCACTATCCCAGAACCTGTTTTGCCAGTTGCAAACAAAGGCGAGTGACTCACTATCCTAGATTCACTAAAAAAGAAAAACAAACAAGGCCAACGGCCACAACCATCAATCAAACAAACAAGGGTGCTTTTACGAGCTTAAAAGGATACATATCTGTGGTGTCCATCTGGGGCTCTTGCCTCAAACTTCCCCAGGTGGTACTTATCTTCCATCTCTATCTCTACCTGTTCTGATAAGGCTTTTGTCTTGAGGTGACCTTGGTCTCTTTCTCTTTCTCTACCTCTTTTATCATGCTTGCATGTTCAATTCCTGTAGGATATGTGGACGAATTTAGAAATGTATAGGATCTGTGCCTGTATAGTCAATTCCTTCAGGATATGTGCACAAGTTTCGTACTGTATAGGGTTTGTGCCTGCATATTCAATTCTTGTAGGATACGTGCACAAGTTCTGTATTCTTCTCTTCCGACTTGTATGAGGGTTTTATGCTTGCATGTTAAATTCTCGAAGGATATGTGCACAAATGTTGTGTTTTGACTTGTTTGATTGGTATGTAGCCTGTGCCTGCATGTTCAAGTCCCGAGTGAAAGATCCACTTGGGACGGTGAAAGACTCACTGGGGAGTATGTTTGCTAAGGATTGTGTTGGTGACCCTCGAGGGAGTCCTCTTGGTATGTAGTTCACTGGGGAAAGAATAACTTGCTAAGAAGTTTGGGGTAGTTTTTTACCTTCGAGGAAGTCCTTAATGGTGTGTGGCCCATTGGGGAAAATTCTTCCTCTATTTCATGGCTCATTGGGGAACTTGCATTGATTCCACCTATGAAGGGTGTTGATATCGTATTTTGTCCGACTTCGATTTGCATGTTGGACCCCGAAAAATCCCAAAATATTATTTTCTCTTCATGGGGCTATGAGAACATATAGTATCACGCGGTGCAACCCGTTCGGGCATCGGAGCACCTGAAATGCCTCTTTCAGCTAAAATAACTAAAATATCCCTAGTCAACCCTAGGTTTGACCAAAGGTCAAACACGGTCAAAGCCTCCACAAAAAAATACTTTTCATAGTTTTACATCAAACCCAAGCTTCTCGGAGATTTTTGGCGTCTTTGACCAAGTTCGACCAAGTTTAACTCGAAGTTAATCTTGGGTGGGCCCAAAAACCCTAATTTTGATCCGGCCATCAGAATGGGTTGAAACTAATGCTATTGTGAAGATTATCAAATTCCAATTCCAATGGCTATTCATGGGTCAAAATCGGAGTTAGGACAGCCAAGATATCACGAAAACCAGGATAACGCATTGATTGATGATTCGCTAACTTCTGAGAGCCATAACTTTTGATCCGACCGTTGGATTTTCAAGTTCCATACCTTTTTAGAAATAGGAAGTCAAGACCTTTCCAAACATGTCAAGATTAACCCGATCAGAGGAGGCTGGCTACCTCGAAATCTGTGTCGGGGCTATAAAAAGCCCTAGGCACCCTTTAAATAGAAAAGGAACACATTTTTTTTCTTCTGAGTTTTGCCCTCTACCTCGTTTTTCTGCACATTTTTCTCTCTTCCAAACACAAAAAACACATCAAAACTTCTTGATTCTTCTCTCTTCACCAAAAACACAAGGTATTGTTCTTATACCCAATCTTCTTTTCCTTGGTTCTACACTTTGGATTTAGGGTTTAGGGGTGTGGATGTAGCTTTTTTAGCTACCATCCACACCCTAAATCTTTTTTTAGCATTTATTTTTCTCTTTTTTTCTTGAATAATATGATTTATTGCTTTCTCTAGCATGTTTCTTGCTTTAAGATTTGTATTCTTAACTTAAATCTCTTTGCCTTTATGCCTTTTGCCATGTTTCATGCTTAGATCTACATCCTTACATGTTCATTCATTTGGATCTACATGCTTAGGGTTTTATGCCACGTTTTCCTATGTTTTGTACCTCTTTTTGCTCTAGGTTGACGTTATGATTACATGCTTACATGCTTTTATGATGTTGTTGGCTACGCCTTGCTTGGATCTATGTGTTTTATGTATTTAGTTCCATACTATATGGTTAGATCCTTGTTTTCTACATGCTTGTATGCTTGGATCTATGTTCTCTACACACTATATGTTATCTTCCATGTGCTTTTACGCTCCATGCCATGTTTGTTCACCTAGATCTAGGTTATGTTTGTCATGCCATGTGCTATTATAGCCCTTTCGTCACTTTATCTTTCTTTCTTGTGTTTTGGCCTATTGGTTTGAACCCGATCTAGACCCTATAGTCTTTGTCACTGTTCGTACACCTTGGCCCATATCAAAGGGTTTGGATCATCCTTTTTGCATGTCTATGCTTGTATTAGCCTCTCTTGCTCTAGGCTTTGCCACGCTTGACGCCCTTAGTGGGTCTGTGGTTGTGTGGTTACATCTAATGCCCATGAGGCCTCGTTTGGATGTAACCATTAGGGATGCATCCCCATGATGCCGATTGCTCCATACGTACTCTTCCCTTTTCCGCTCCGTGCGATGATATGCTTACCATGCTTGTTTTTGCCACCAGTTGGCTTTCTATGCATCTTTACATGCTTGCTTACATGTCCATGCATGAGTCTTGCTTGCTAGTGTGTCGTCCATACTTCAACACAATGAAGCTATGGATATTCGATCCAAACCTACATTTTTCCCTCATGGACACCACCTTTTGTTTGCTTTCTTGCTTGTTTGCCTTCACTTGTATGCTTGCTTGCTTTATACCCCTTGCACCTTATCTACACATCTCTTTCTTTCCATTTCTTGTCTGCTGGTTTCTTGTCTCTGCCTTTGCATGTATGCACATGGAACGAGGGCGCATGGAGCTAGGGCACGGTCTTTCAGGTGCAAGCAAAAAGGGCAAGGGTGCGAGCATGTGGATATAAGCCAAGCAGTTATGTTCAGTAGGTTTAGGGGTCTAGCCCTCCCATTTGGTTTTGTACTCCTTAAAAACCCTTCCTTCCTCTTCCCTTTCTCTTTTAAATAGGTTGTATTAGGTATATCATGTTGTGTACCATTCGTCCTTATCTCTAGAGTATGGCGACCCCTATTTACTTTACTGCACCTATATTTTGGGCCATGCTCTAGGGATGTAGGCATTTACTTTCCTGCTCTGTATGCTTGCATTGTGCATGATGTATGTATATATATACTAGTTTGCTCCTTCTAGTGTGATTGTCATAGTTCGTGTCACCTAAGGCAAAGCGATGCCTAATTTCCGCCACGAAAGTAAGGTGATATGTTGCCGGGTTTTCGCCGTGGAAATCTGGTACTTTGCTAGATTGGGACCACACCCATTAAAAAGCCAAACCTTAAAGCCCCCATGCATGCAAAACCTCAAAAGCCAATGCCAAAATCATGTTTTTACTGTCAATCTCCAAAAATTAAGGCTTTATCAAAACAAAGAATTTTCCTTGGATAGGCGTTGTGGGGTGCCTAACACCTTCCCTACACGTAACCAAACTTGCGGTTCGAAGAATCAAGATTTTTTGCCATCCACATTAGATTAGGAAAAATGCCTTTTTTCTTAACCTAGGATTGATAATAAAATCAACTAGAAACAGGTGACCAATCACACCTTAGAAAAACCCAATGATTGGTGGCAACTCCATTTACCTTTGGTAATCCCTTAAAAGTTGGCCCAAATTCCTACCATAACACCAAAGGTAGACCTACCTTCCTTCACTGAGAAAGAGAGCACCTGAAGCCCTGTGCAAACCATGCCACAAACCACACACGTGCACACTTGCAGCATCATTCACTCACTCGGGAAGGGCCTCTAATGGGCCCCCGCATGCACGGAAGTGTCGCCACTATGGGTGGTCAAACGAAGGCCCATGACGACGGTGACAGTTTTTTCGCCGCACTGTTCTTTTTCAAGGCCGGGCATTGACAAGGAGGTTTTATCATCTCCTTGAGGAAATTTTCATCACAACTCACGAGGGGGTTGCCTTTGTGCTTTGGACTCGTAGGGGAGTCCCTCCATAATATTGTACTTTACTGGGTATTTGGTTAATGGTCTTAACGCATGGAGGAGTTTCCTTTGAATACTTTACCATTCATTGGGGATGCTTTGAGGGTCTTCATTTCCTTTACCCAATTGAGGGTATTTTTGTTATTTTGGTGCATCCTTGAATTTTTTTCTTTTCCATTTCCCACATTTAGGGAGCCTACTAGGGATATTTGAAGTCTTTTTTTTTTTTTTTTGCTAAACTACACGTAGTTTAGCAGGGGTCTAAACTACACGTAGTTTAGCCATAAGGTGTGTTCTCGCCTCTTCATTTTTCTCCAATGGTTACCAACCATTTCTTTTTTTCTTTTTCATTCTCTTTATCTCTCTCATCTCCTCATATTTTCTCTAACTTCTATCTCTCCTCTCTACAAAACTCTATCTCCCTCTCATTCTTCCTCACAATCTAATTCTTTTCTATTAAAACCTCTCATCAAAAACTCTCTCCCTCTCCAAACTTTTTCATCTTCTCTATGGCTCTAGTGATACCTAGAACCTCACACATTGGAATGGAGCAATGAGGCTGAATAAGTCCCCTCCGTTGACATATAGGCCTCAAGATCGTCTTTCACAAGGTGCAAGGACTGGATCCATAAGTTTTTCAAACTTTTCTCATTTTCAAGTTTTCCTTTAATCTTTTGTTTTAATCCATATTTAGACATGTAAATTCTTGGGTTTTGCTATGGGATGGGTTTAGATGAAAACCTAATACCTTAGGTTTGGTAGGAACATGTTTAGGATGAGTTTTGATTGAAGGATACTCAAAAATGTCGAAGAATGAACCACTATTTGTGTTCATGTGTATGCGGACTTGCATTCATGCGTGCATGGCTAGCTTTTATGCACACATGGGCTTATTCATGCATACGTGTATCTATTCTTAAGTCCATGCGTACAAGGTTTCCAACCTACATACGCACGCCTGGTGCTTGCATACGTAAACACGGGGCTACGTGCGCATTTCTCTAGTCAGGAACCCTATTTTTAACTATGTTTTATCTATTTCTTATCCAAATGCAAATATAACACCATTTCTTCATCGTTTTGTAGGCTTTAAGCCATGTGGCAGCATGGTATAGGGTCCTTACTACAGAAACAAGGGCCCACATTCATACAACGGGCTTTAAGCCAATTATCCATTTACTACTAGAGAGGTCTCTCAATGCCATTTTGGTGCAGACTTTGCCTAAGAGGTAGTGGAACATTACCCACACCTTCCACATTACATATAGGAAGATGATTGTGACTCCCCATGACTTCCACCGCATGACCGGCCTTAGGTGCGATGGGGCTCTCATAAACTTGAAGGGCGAGTTGGGCACTCAGCTAGGCATAGACTTGCTCGAGAGGAGGTATACCACCATGACAATTTGCTCCTTCAACATCGAGACTAATTACAGGCCTCTCCTATAGGCGACAGCCAATGACTGCGCCAAGATGGCTAAAGCCTTCTTGCTGTACCTCCTAGGGTCATATCTCTTCACCAATGGAGGATAGACGATGTCTTTGAGGTGGTTGGCCCTCTTCTGTGACTTTGAGAGGGCTTGGGATGCCAACTAGAGGTAGGCTTGTCTTGCCTTGTGGACACAAAGGGAAGTCGCCAGTTTTTGCAATCATCTAGGAACCATATATATAGCATTCTTTCGAGGAAGGACCATTGATCTTACTACCAGAGATATAGGTTCCGAGTTTAGGTACTTTCTTGGGAAGGTGTTAGGCACCCAAGTTCGTCCAACCCTAAGGTTGGCCTCCCATCACTGTGTCTAATGTCTTAACCTTCATAAAATCATGTTCAATACTTGTATCTTAAACTCACACACACACTAGCATACATCTAAACATACAATCATGGCATTATTATCCCAAAACGCATACATATATATCCTACAGCAAAAGAGAGCCAAACCACACATAACCCTAACATTCATTTAAGCATGACATCAAGGCATTAACAAAAACCCTAGTGTCATACATCTAAGCAATGCATGAACATTTTCAATGCATGAATTATCCTTTACTTACTTTGCAGCAACTCAGCACCTATGGCATTAATGCTTGGACATATGAATGCATGATCATGACATTAAAACAAATCAAACACATAATAAACCCTAGTTCTAACATGTGATAGACTAACAAGCATGTGAACAAAGCAAACAGAAACTTATGGAGCAAAAAAAATATGGAAAGAAACTAAACAGAATAGAACATGTGAAAGTAGAAGAAACAAACAAATAAAATTAGGGTTTCTAGGCTACGGCTTGTGCACACAAGAACAAGCCTACGTGCGCAGGCAAGATTATGCATACACAACCTCTTGCCCAAAAACCCTAAAAACACAAAAACAGAGTAGAACTTTAAAATGAAAATTCTAACAACCTGACATGCATAAAACATGAAAAGGATTGTAAAACTAACCTAAACAGACATACATAAACATAAACTATGCAAAGAAACAAGATTAAAACAGAAAAGAAAGACTAAAAAAGAAAAAGAAGTGTTGAAGCTTAATACCTCAAAAAGGAGTTCCCAAGCTTTGATTTTGACCGTTCCCCTCAGTCAAATCTATCACAAGTCATTAAACAGGTGATTAGCAATGTTAAACTCAAAGGATTAGGGCAAGAAAAGGTCCTAATCAAACAAAATTGACTTGAGGGTGTTTTGTGAAAAACTCCTTTTTGATTCACTATTTTCTAGTGAATCTTGTATTTTCCCGTGGAATTTCTGTGCGTTTTGAAAATGTACCATGTAAGGCTTTATATAGTGGAAAAAATGGAGTTTAGAATGGCTCCCAGATGATGTGGGTTTCATTCCAAATCTTAGCCATTATTGTAGAAAACTTACCTTTTTTTTTATTTTTTATTTTAATGTTTTTGAAACCCTAGCTGCGTACGTAGGAGAGTGCTTACATATGAATGCTTTGGTCCATGTACGCAGGCTGCTGCCCACGAACATGGGTCAAGGGCCACTTTCGTCATTTTATTTCCAAAAATAGATTTTTGCTCACTTAAAAGGTTATATTTTCCATTTTAACACTCCTTAAGTCAATTTGATATCTAATCGGGCTCTAAACTGGCCTTGGGCCTTAGAGTTTAAGCATCATTGGGGAACAGGGGCTTGAGTCGTAAGGGGTACAATTCACTATCTGATAACCTATTTCGCCACTTGCAAGCAAATGGTGAGTGACTCACTATCCTAGAGTCACTTAAAAAGAAAAACAAACAAGGGTGCTCTTCGAGCTAACCCAACAAACAACAAAAGGATATAGTCTTTATGGTGTCCATCCAGAGCTCTTGCCTCAAACTTCTCTGGGTGACTTGCTCCTCTTGCCTTCTCCACTTCTTTCTCTACCTTTTCTAGTGAGGCTCTTGCTTCGGGTTGACCTGGGTCTCTTTCTCTATCTCTATCTCTAACTTTTTCTACCGTGCATGCATGTTCAATTCCCGGAGGATATGTGCACGAATAGTCTTGATTGCTAGATCCACTGGGGTCGCAAAAACTCACTGAGGAGTAGGTGTGTATGGGGAGGAATGTTCTGTCTCTTTCATGACTTACTTGGGGAAGAGAAACTCATTGAGGAGTAGTAGAAATGGACTCGCTAAGGAGTAGTGTAGATGTGTGATCCACTGGGGAAGAATATTCTACTTCCTTCATGGTTTTCTGAGGACTTTGAGGAAGAATCTTCTGCTTTCTCACTGGGGATACTTTAGGTGTACTTGATCCACTGGGAATACTTTGGGTGTACTTGATTCAATGGGGAAGAATCTTTTGCTTCCTTCATGGTATGTTGAAGACTTTAAGGAAGAATCTTCTGCTTCCTTGCTGGGGATTTCTTAGGTGTATTTAATTCAATGGGGAAGAATCTGTTAGGATTAGTTCCCTTAAATCCTATTGTATGATACTATGTATGACATTATGTATGACTTAATATTGTGATTAATAAATTTGTTTTATTATTATCTAAAATAATGGTAACATGAATATTCAAACATTATCATATAGTCCATGAGATGCATAGTATGTGATTTATGTGATTTAGTCACAGAAGATATAAGTCACAAGTTTTTTGTAAACTCAAAATTTTAATTCGTAGTCGGTGATGAAATTGGGCATTTCATCTGCGAAGACTATAACATATCAACTAAGATGATTTGTCTTGACCATGGAACTGGAGACTTCTAGTTGATATGTTGATATGTTTTAAGAGTTAAGACATATTGAACTGGACCGCTGTGAGATTTATTATTCTCCTAACGACTGTCAAATGAATAATAAATCTCACGACTTCTATTTACATGGACTCTTAATTCTGAGAGAATAATGGATCTAATAATGAAGTGTAGGTTGCTTTGATATATCAGGAGTGAGATCTAAAGTAACGGTTAAAACCTCAGTATGTTGGGCAGCCACATTTAGTGTTGATGGAACATATATTCTCAAGATGGAATTTATAGTCTCTTAATGGAGATATAAATTATTCCCTTAAGATAAGTTTAATGGGTACGGTTATTCAGAGTGTTAGGCCTAACCACTTTAGTAAGAAATTACTCAAGTATATATTTATGGAATTGGATTTCATAAATATATGATGAATAACTTAAAAGGATTAAACCGGATACTCAAGAATTAAGATGTAGTAATCTACAAAGTGGCAGTCTTCATTTATGACTTTGTATTACTAGGAATATTTTATGAAGGAATTGCATGTACAATAAAGTCTTGGGATATAATTTATTAATATGGCCTAGAGTGCAATTATATTTATATAGTGGTATTAAATATAATTAATGGTAACTTTGGACTTGTCAAGAGTTGATAGAAAAGCCCAAAGCCCATTGGAGCTAGTGTCTTATTTGTTCCCTTTTGGTTCCACTCCAACCCACATACTAAAGCCCAATTGGAAAGGCCTAAAAGGCTAGCCCAATTAGATAATTAGTATTAGAAGAGAAACATACAGAATTTTGTAAGTTAACAAAATGGTTTGTATGTGAGTGTTAAACACTTTCTCATTCTCCCTTGAACAAATTCATAGAAACCGATTGAGAGACCACACTTCTTGGGCGTTAGTGGAATTGGAGTGAAGATTAAAGGTGTTGTCAAGAACTTCCGATCTTTGGTCTTGAATTTCACCACACCAAGGTACACTTTCTTGCTCTTATATTCTGAAACTTGCATAGCACATGTTATCAATTGCGAATGAAGTAGATCCGTTTATTTTCCGCTACGTACAAGCACATTTCCATCAGAATCTTCTACTTCCTTACTAGGGATTGTTTAAATATGCTCGGGCCCATCGGGGAAGAATCTTCTGCCTCCTCCATGGGGGTGATGTTCTAGATATGCTTGATCCATTGGGAAAGAGTTTTTTGCTTCCTTACTAGGTATGATGCTTGATATACTTGATCCCTTGAGGAAGCATCTTCTGCTTTCTTACTGGGGATAGTGTTCTTGATTTTGTGTGATTTGCTAGAAATGGTTTTGAGATGTACATGCTTCATTGTAGGAAGAGTCTTCTACTTCCTTTACTACTCACTAGGGAGTCCTTGATGATTTTGTGCCTAATTAGGGCAATCTTGAGATGTTTTTCCCTTTGAAAGAAGGATTTTTTTTTTTTTACTGGTCATGACTAAACTACACGTAGTTTAGTGGTGAGGCCTAAACTACACGTAGTTTAGCCATCAAGTATGTTCCTACCTTTTCATTTTTTTTTTCCTCCAATGGTTACCAACCAATTCTTTTTCTTCTTCATTCTCTTCATCCTCCCTTATCTCTTCATATTCTTCATAACGCCTCATTTCTTCTCTCTACAAAAACCTCATTCTCCTCTCTTTCCCTCACACCTTCTGACCCTCTTATTCTCCTAAACTCCCTCATTGTCTCATTTTCTCTCTAAACTCTCTTCATCTCCTCCAATAGCACCCAAGGCCAAGAAGACCTCATACGACATTTCCTCTGATACATTCCACCTCACCCGCTGGAGTGGGGTAGTGAGATTGATGGGGCCTCCACCATTTACTTACCAGCTAGAGAATTACATTTCCATGGTTGAATCTCTAAGTTTTTCAAACTTTTTCTCATTTTCAAGTTTCTCTTTGATCTTCCGTTTTGATGTATTTTTGGCCATGTAAATGCCTAGGTTTTTCTATGGGATAGGTTTAGATGAAAACTTATACATTAATAGGGGTAGGAACAGGTTTAGGATTGATTTTGGATGATGTATGCTTGAAAATGTCGAAGAACTGCTTTTGTTTGTGCTTCTACGTGCGTGTGCTCGGCCTGCGTACGTAGATTGTATTCATGTGTATGCAGCTCTGTTCTTGCATTTGCAAGTCTATTCTTGATGTTCTGCATACATGGGCTTTGACCCTCGTACATGAGACACCTGGTAGAGGCCCTACTCTACGCATTTTCACTCTTTTTTCAACTGTTTCATTTTCATAAGCAATCCTAACACCCTTTTTTGTGATTTTTGCATTTGAACATCACTACATTCTTCTTTTTATCTTCATCCTTGCATCGAAAACATCATTTTCTCATCATTTTTGCTTGAATCAAGAATTTAACGTTATCTTCTTCTTTTGCAGTCATCATCCCCTTTATGTTGGTAGTGGAAGCACTAGTAAGGTGTTGGAGTGATACAATCTTCTCGTCCTTAAAACTAGGGCCTACATCCAGGAAGCAGGCTTCAAGACTATCATTGGCCTTCTTCCGGAAAGGTTCGCAAGTACTACCTTGGTACAGTGACTCATTGAGAGGTGATGGGATACTACTCACATCTTTCATATTGCCGAGTGAGAGATAATGACTACTGCCTACAACTTCTACCACATGACCGGCCTTAGCTTTGAAGGGGCCATCATCAACTTGGATGGCGTGTCAGGCATCTAGCTGGATCTTGACATGTTAGGGAAGAAGTACTCCACTGAGACCATTCGCCACTTCAACTTGGTGTCGATTTACATGCTCCTCCCACAGAGGACTACAAAGGAGCGTGTCCGTATGGCTAGGGCCTTCTTCCTTCTACACTTGTTGGGAGCTTACCTCTTTGCCAATGATGGGCAAACGGTATCCTTAAGGTGGTGACCCTCTTTCAAGACTTTGGATTTGCACGGAGGACCAACTTGGGGCAGGCATGTTTTACCTATCTCTACTCTACCTTCGACACTCTTATCGAGGCACCTTGTGGCAGCTTTTGGGGCCTTGTTGGAAGCTCCTTGAGCTTAGTTCTCTTTCCACTCTTTACATTTTCATTTGTAGCTTGTAGTCTTGCAAACGGTCATCTTGCATCTAACCTGTGGCTCATGCTTCTTTTTGTAGTGGTGGGTGGTTAGGTATGGTCTCAAAACCACGGGCACCAATCTAAGTCTGAGGAAGTTTCCTCAAGTGAAGGCCCACCTTGTTGGGTTAACTTCGGATGATGTGGGTTTAAGAGTTCTAGTTTTTCATGCTTCTTCGTGCATTTCCCTTAGAGTTTCCTTCTTCTAATCTTGTGTCATTATAGGTTAACTGGACTCCATGGGCTAGCCAGCCCCTTCTTGCTTCTTCGGACTTGAAGCATGCCACCTTTATTGCTTTGGAGATAACTCAACCCTTTGTAGAAGCGGGCTTGAGGGCATTATACTTGGCGGAGAGGGCGCAGTACCAGTTGGTAGGTAGGGATGACCCACAAATTCCGATGGACCTTCTTGAGGTCATGCTTACCCCATACTCCATGACCGATGTTGAGTACAACTTATGGGAGAGTGGCGTTCCCTACACCGGGTGGATCCTTGAGGGATTGGACTATGAGAAGTTTAACATTACCAGCCTTATGCCTTCCGTTACTACTTACGTATATGCTCAATCTCTTCTTCTTCTCTTCTTTTTCCTTTACCTCGTTTGTCATGACTTCTAATGGTAGAAAACTGTAACAGGAGGAGCTTGCTGCCGATGAGCTCATTGACCCTCCACATCTCCCTTGGATGGTCTATGCTTATAGCCCTGATGGCTTTGCTCGGTAGCGCGTCGTGCCCCGTAATCCTAATGTCATGCGCTATCCTTTTTTATTCTCAACCCAAAAATTAGAGTTGCATTTCATGCATTAAATCATCCACTGCATATCATAAAAATGATCTTGAGATTCTAACGATTGTGACAGTATGCCCGATTCCCAAATCGAACCGTCAGATTGAAAGATATCACATGATCAAGTTTTCACAGTTTGCATGAATTTTGTTTGGGTGGAACCAATCACGTATGATTAATTTAAATTAATTTTGATTGATTAAACAATGGCAAAAATCATATTTTCATCCCTAGATTTTTAAGCGATTCCCACTTTGGTCCCCAGATTTTATTTTTACTGCTTTTAGTCCCTATCTTGAAAAACAATTCTCGTTTTGGTCCCTGCCGTTACATCAGAGACGGAAAATGCACACGTGGCAAATGGCAGAATTAAAATAATATTAAAATATTTTATTTTATTTTAAAATAAAATAAAATTTTAGTTATCAATAATTTTAAAATAAAAATATTAAAAATTTTAGTTAAAAATAATTGTTCTTCTCTCAATTGCCTAGAAAATAAGAAATTCAAGATTTTCTTCTCTTTTATTTCATTTTCTTACCATCCAAACAAGCAAAACATATACAAAACCATGATCAAACTCAGATACTCTAACACAATCAACTAACAAAACCCAAAACACCATCTCAATCGAAAACCCCCAAATTACAGTCTCGCAACTCAAAGCCCTAATCCAATCCTAACTCCAAATCCCAATCCAAAACCAAACCCTCTCCACCAATCAAAACTTCCTCTTATCCAAAACCCCAGCAGATCTTTTCAATTTCACGGACATGGAGAACCCCAACACCACCCTCTCGTCCCTCAATCTGGCGCATGGCTCCATCGTCTTCCTCGCCTACAATAGCGAATGCAACGTTTCAGGCCCGAGGAATTTCAACTTGGCCGGCTCGTTTGGGTGTAAGATGACCATGGACGACCTAATCGCTAAGCAAGAGAGGGTCACACGCCAAGAGAACCCGCATTGCGAGCTCATGTTGTTTGATTGCAATTCTGCACATGCTTTCCAACATTACGTGAATGAAACACTGGCGTTTGGCATGAAGCAATGTGGGTTCATGTACGGTATTGTTTTGAAGACTAGAAAAGTTGAGGTGGACTTTCATCTATGAGCCTTTGCAGCAAGGGACTAAGGAGAATTTGGCTATACTCCGAGACCCAGATGAGGAAAAGCTTGTGGAAGCCATTAACAAAGCCCAGAGTGAGTGAGTGACTGAAAATTATCTATTTATGGTTGAATATAAACGTATATTTGTGTATAATTATTTTTTTTGTATATATATATATATATTTAAGTAATTATATTTAAACCCAGATGGTCATCGTGGTCCTCTGAGATCAGATCTTCTTTCTCTCTAAACCCAGATAGTCACTGTGGTTTGATCTGGCTAGCTCATAATTGTGTTTTGGGTTTTGTTAGTTGATTGTGTTAGAGTATCTGAGTTTGATCATGGTTTTGTATATGTTTTTTCTTGTTTGGATGCTAAGAAAATGAAATAAAAGAGAAGAAAGTATTGAATTTCTTATTTTCTGGGCAACCATGTTCTTGGGGGAAGAACATGAAGAACAATTATTTTTAACTAAAATTTTTAATATTTTTATTTAAAAATTATTGATAACTAAAATTTTATTTTATTTTATTTTAAAATAAAATATTTTTAATTTTTTTTTAATTTTGCCGTTTGCCATATGTGCATTTTTCGTCTCTAATGTAACGGCAGGGACCAAAACAAGAATCGTTTTTCAGGATAGGGACTAAAAGCGATAAAAATAAAATCTGGGGACCAAAGTGGGAATCACCTAAAAATGTAGGGATGAAAATGTGATTTTCGCCTTAAAAAATTAAAATTAATTAAATAATTTTGTGATTGGTTGTTGGTTTTTGTCAATAATAAGCCTGCTTGCATGAGAATAAAATGGATAATCAGATAACAAGGAAATTGTTGATAATTAAGTCTTCTTAGAATATTTATCTATCAGATAATTGTTACTTTAAAGACCTGATTATCAAGTTAAGAGGGATTAATTTTAGAATATGAGTTAAAAACGCGTCTAGGCGCAATTCCCGACTTAGAAAATCCTCAAAAAAAATTCCCGACTTATACCTCTTGGAGTGCTTATTGGCACATGGCAAGTTCTGATCGGCACTTCCCAAGTGTCAATCGGCATAGATTTGAGGCCCGGCTCGGGAACCCTCTGATTAAGATAAAACCTATCCATTTCGAATTTTTGGGTATAACAATGCATTCTAATTCGTATATGATCTTATTCAACTTATTTTTCAAGCATCCAACCTCTATAAATAAAGGAAAAATATCAGAAATCAGGACCCGTTTTCTGGCCCTTCTTTTTCTAACGTCTTTGCTTCCCTTATGTTAAAGATGTTCTAAAAGCCTTAGCTTTAAGCATTTTTTTTTTGTAAGTAAAAATATTTTTGATCTCAAAGAAGTGACAATTTCTTTGATTTCTAAAGTATTCTTCAATTGAAGGCTACATTCATGCAAGTAGGTATTTAATTTCATTCTTGTGTTTATTTTTCTTTTCTCTTAATCGATTTATTTGTGTTGTTCATTGCATTTTTTTCATGAATACATGTCTGATTTCATTTGTCAATATGATCTTCTTCACAATTTTTATATGCCATCTTCACATGTTTAGTTGGACTTTACTTTAGTTGATTAACATGTTTATGATTTAATTATTCTTTAATTTCAAGATCTGCAATTAATCACTAAAACTTTAAAAAAAAAAAAAAAAAACACAAAAGCAGATCTGTATCTTCACTAAAAATAGATTTGAAAATTTTTCTGAGTTTTTTTCTAAACAAAAACAGATCTGTATTTTCATTAAATACAGATATGAAAACTTTTCTGAAATTTGTTTCTAAACAAAAACATATTTGTATTTTCATTAAATAAAGATCTGAAATTTTTTATAAACAAAAACAAATCTATATTTTCATTAATTATAGATCAGAAAATTTTTTTGAATTTTTTCTAAACAAAAACAGATTTGTATTTTTGTTAAATGCATATCTGAATTTTTTTTGAACAAAAACAGATCTGTATTTTCATTAAATACAAATCTAGATTTTTTTCTGAATAAAAAAATTGATCTGTATTTTCATTAAATACAAATTTGAGATTTTTTTTTTCTGAATAAAAACTTATATGTATTTTCATTAAATAGGAATCTGAATTTTTCAAGCATACAAAACTAATCTGTATTTTCATTAAATACAGATCTAAACTTTTTCTATGATAAAAAATTGTTTTCTTCTTATATAAAAATTGCAGATTTTGAATTTTTAAAGAGTGAATTAATATTGAATTTAGGGATTTTAATATGTCATTGTAATGTCATGCATCTTTTAAAAGGGAATATAATGGTCATATAGAGTCTAGAAGACTAGACTCTGTCTGGGTGGAATGGGTGCCTAACACCTTCCCATTCTGCAGCCTAGCCCCCGAACTTAGGTTTTGGATAGTAGACTGGTGTTTTATCTTTTATTTTGGTATATTGTAAGTAGGATCAAAGTTTTGTAATTTTTACATAGATTGTATTTAGGACCAAAGCCTTATAATGATTATTTGACCAAGATTGTATTTACATAATTAATGAAGTTTGATGTATTTGATGTAAATTTTATATCTATTTTTTTCTTATTTTTTGTAACAAAAACTAAGTGGCGACTCCACAAAATTACCCAAAAGAGAGGTGCCTTAAGCACCCAAATCTTTTTTTGAGAGCCCAAGTTCCGGTCTTTTACAGTGGCGACTCCATTGAGGATGTCGAGGGCTAAGCTTTGTGTTAAGACTTTAAATGACCAATTATATACCCTTTTTTTTCTATGACTTTTTTTTTGTTTGTTTGTTTGGTTGCCTATGTCTTGATATATTTGTGTGATATTTTATTTGAGAATGCCATGTTGGTTGTTAGAAGCTTTCCCTAACTTAGACTTTAAATGACCAATTATATACCCTTTTTTTTGTTTGTTTGGTTGCCTATGTCTTGATATATTTGTGTGATATTTTATTTGAGAATGCCATGTTGGTTGTTAAAAGCTTTCCTTAACTGTCATAGTGTGTATCATCAAAACAACAAATATGCATGTACCCATCTCAACATATGGTGGTAGTAACTATGGATCACCGATCTTTGTTAAATTCAGGTACCCAATGGTGAACTCACCAACTCATAGCAGAAAGTCACTGGATCATTTCCTGTTGACGAAAAAGGATAGACCATGCCATTTGGACCAACATAATGTTAATCACATTACAAGTTGGGAGATGTAACGTCCTAGTTATGGGAAATAATGAAACAACAAACCCACCCTACAATATAATGACTTAGAACCTATCCCTAGGCCGATCCATGTTTGAATTGCATTGCATTTTGTGTGTGCTTGTTTGGTTGATAGATTGATATAGATGGGGACCTAGCTTTGTTTGACCCAACCAAGCTTTTTCTTAGGGGAGAATTTAGTCAAGATCAGAGGGAAGACTTCAAAGAGAATCCAAAAACGACAGCCAAGTTAGCAGTTCCAGTTCCAAGCCTATCACAGTACTGAAGCTCGTGAGCATAGAAGGCACTCCATAGTTACAACATCTCAATCTTGTGTTCAACTTGCAATACAACCTAAGCCATAAGAAATCCAAAGAATCTATCACCATGGTAGAAAGGGAAGAGCACCCAAACATTGAAGAGCCTATGAACACTTAAGAACTACTAAACACCATGGTAGCAAGCCAAATTTAGTTGAGGGAAGACATGAACCTTATTATACAGCAGTTTCAGAACCTGAAGGGTGACCAAGAGGAGAATAAGACCAATCAGAATCCCCCTATCCTAGAAGGTGAGAAGAAGATTAATGAGAGGATAAATAAGATGGAGGAGATGATCAAAAGGGCCTGCAAGATGGAAGACCTCATGGATTACCAGTCACTCTCGCTTTTCCCAAATGTGAGATTGCCCCATAAATTCTAGATGCCGACCTTGGACAAGTTCGACAGTACAGGTACCCCAAATCCCACCTAAAGATGTACATGAGGACTATGCAGCCCCTAGGAGCTACTAAAAAAATGTTGGCACAAATGTTCCAAAACACCTTGACTAGAGTCGCTCTCAGGTGGTTCCTCAGTGTTGAAGACAATAGAGCAAGAAATTGGGAAGACATTTGTAGGGAGTTTCACAACCAGTACAAGTACAATATAGAAGTGGACGTGATGATGAGAGATTTGGAGACCATGTAGAGGTCCAAAGTTGCACAAATGTTGAATAGGCCAAATGAAGAAGAGCAATTAACCATGGTTGTAAAAAACTTGTTACCTATATACTATAAATATTTGTTTGCTCAGTACTTTCTGAATTTTAAAGCTTTAATTGCTGTTGGTATCCAAATTGAGGATGCAATAAATAATGGCACCATAAAAAATGAGGATGCACTTAAGTTTAAAAAGAATTTTGGGTCTAGTTCCAAAACTGCAGAAGTCTTTAATACAACTTATTGCCCTAGTGCAAATATCACAAGGGCCACCTCCAAGGCCTAGGAGGGAATTTCATGAGTTGTATATGCCAATAAGTCAAGCGTTTGAGAAACTAAAAGCAAAGGGGTTACTAAAACCCTTAGACCCAAAATTAGTCCTAAACCCATTACCTGCAAGGTTTGATGTGAGTAAAAGGTGTGCCTACCATCAAAGCCCAAGCCACGACATTGACAGGTGTTATAACCTTCATCATGCAATCCATGATTAAATAGACACTAAGGTGATTGCACCACCTATAAGGCCTTGTATCACCAATAATCCCTTGCCCAACCATTATTTTGGGAAAGGACCGAGAATTAATTGCTTCAAGGTATAGATTTTGATGAAGACCCCCATAGGCGGCCCTCGAATTGGAGTTGCATTACTGATGTCAGTTTAAGATCAAGTCCTCGATATGACAAGCATGGTAGAAAAATTCCTAAGTTAGGTTCATTCCATAATTTAGAACTTGGCTCACTAACCCCATACACTAAGAAAGAAGATGACATAGATGCTCGATTGGTGACACAAGATAGAAAGCTAATGATCCACAGTTTCAGAAACTTAACTTGGGAGAATGGAAGAGAATGAATCAGAATATTTCCCCCAATACATTCGCCCAAGTAACAAAGGGAAGCAAGATCTATTTAGGAAGTGGATGGACAGCATAAAGTGTCTGAATGCCTATGTTTTTGACAAGCCCATAGATATGGAGGTTGATGGTGAAAGCACAGATTATATGGATGAAGATCCCATGGTACTAATGCTGAGGGAAGAAGGGACTCACTAGGAGCCAGTCACCATTGTTGAAGCCACAACCGAGTTGAAGAACTAGGCATGGGAGGGAGCCACCCACCCCATGGAATACTCTCTGGAGAAGATCAAGACCATTGAGCCACTCATTCCTGCCAAAAACATTATTTCTATCCCAGTTGATTCTGTTTCTGCTAGTATTGTTATTCTTGTTGAGTTGGTTTGTGATCGTGTTCTTATGGAGTCCGTATTAACAACTCTACTCCTTATAATGTGATTTTTTATTCTGCTTATTTGTTAGCTATGAATGTTTTTATTTTAGAAATTGGTAATAAACTTTTAATAATGAGGAATTAAAACAAAGGCATGTAGAACCTATAAAAGAAGAAACCCAACCTGTTAACTTGGCAATTGATGATGACCCTAAGATGGTACAGATGGGCAACACCTTAACCTCCTCTAAGAGAGATGCATTAGTCACACTACTAACAGAATTCAAAGAGGTATTTGCATGGTCATATGAAGACATGCCTGGAATTGATACAGATATAGTGCAACATTGCATTCTAACAGATCCAGCCATGAAGCTAGTCAAGTAGAATCTGAGAAGAATGAAGCCAGAGTGGACTCTCAAGATCAAAAAAGAAGTTGAGAAATAGTACAATGTGAGATTTTTTAGGGTGGTCAACTACCTAGAATGGTTAGCTAATGTGGTTCTAGCGCCGAAGAAGGACGGGAAAGTGAGAATGTGTATAGATTTCAGAGATCTTAATAAGGCTAGCCCGAAAGATGATTTTCCCTTGCCTCATATTGACATCCTGGTTGATAACACAGTAGGACATGCCTTGCTGTCCTTTATGGATAGCTTTTCAGGATACAATCAGATAAAGATGGCTCCAGAAGATATGGAGAAGACCTCCTTCATTACTCCATAGGGGACGTATTGCCACAAGGTCATGCCATTTGGCCTTAAGAATGCTGGTGCTACTTACTAACGTGCAGCCATTACTCTATTGCATGATTTGATACACAAAGAAGTACAAGTTTATGTGGATGACATGATAGTGAAGTCTAAAGACCATGAAGGGCACATACTAGCTTCGCGGAAGTTCTTTAAAATAATCCAATTCTATAGGTTGTGGCTGAATCCAAAGAAGTGCACTTTTGGCATAACATTCGGAAAACTGTTGGTGTTTATGGTAAGTTAGAGGGGAATTGAAGTAGATCCTAACAAGATCAAGGCAATTTTGGAGATGACGCCTCTAAGGACTGAGAGGGAGATTCGAGGATTTTTAGGAAGGATACAATACATCAGCCGATTCATTGCCCAACTTACCATGACATATGAGCCACTTTTCCGGCTGCTCAAGAAAGAAGTTCCCACAGTGTTGAATGAACAATGCCAAAAATCTTTTGAGAAGATTAAGAGTTATTTGATGAAGCCATCAACATTGTTCCACCAATACCTGAAAAGCTGTCATTGTTATATCTCACAACCACGGATATAGCAATAGGGGCTTTGCTTGCTCAGTACCTAGAGGAGTCTAGGAAAGAGAATGAAATTTATTATATCAGCAAGAAGATGTTGGCTTATAAAGAGAAGTATTCACCACTTGAGAAAACATGTGTAGCGCTTGTATGGGCAACCCGAAAACTCAGACATTACATACTTGCTTTCAAGGTCTTGTTGATTGCAAGAATGGACCCTTTGAAATATCTGATGGGGAAGCCTGTGCAAGATGGGAAGACAGCTAAATGGGTTCTGCTTCTATCAGAATTTGATATTAAATATGTGACTTAAAAGTCTGTAAAGGGAAGAGCAATTGCTGATCACTTAGCCCACTGTACTCCTGAAGAAGCCAAATAAATCCAAGGAGATTTTCCAGATGAGGATATCATGGAGATAAAGTTAGAATCATGGAAGATGTATTTTGATGGAGCAACTAATCAGAATGGAAATGGCATTGGAGTTCTCCTAATTTCTCCAAAAGAGACACACATCCCATTCTCTGGTAGGCTCAACTTTCCTTCCACTAAATATGAAGCTTACATTATGGGGTTACAAGTGGCCCTAGGTCTTAGAGTGAAAGAGTTGGAAGTATATGGTAATTTAGCATTGATAATTTCTCAGATTCAGAATAGATGGAAAATTAAGGAAGAAAAGCTAATGCCTTATCATGAATGTCTTCAGAAGTTGGCATCAAAATTTGGTAAGATCTAGTACGTATATGCCGAGAATTCATAATCAAATTGTAGATGCTTTAGCAACAATGGCATCCATGATGGATGGGCCTAAGGAAGATGAAGCTTGACCAATAGTGGTGGAATAAAAAGAAGAGCCAGCTTATTGTATGTCAATAGAAGGAGATGATGGAAAGAATGGGGAAGGTGAATGGTATTCAGACATCTTATAGTACCTCAAGGATGGGACATACGCAAATTCTACAGACAAGAATGACCAATTGAGAAAAATCAACACAGATCATCAACAGCACAACAACACAAATAACCTTCACAAAATACATCCGACCAAGAATTTAAACCTCACTTGCTAGACAAATGGCACACCCTCTAAACTTGAAAGACTACGTCGAGAAAGCTAAGTCATAAAGTGCAAGAGGGTTGCATAAGCCATGCTACCCCAATAATAATTTTTGATCTGGCTGATATTCCTCAAACTCCACAAATAATGTAAACTTACAATACTTCCCAAGTTTGGACATAAGAGAGTTTTGATGGTTTTTAGACCCCTTAAAAACACAATTGGATTAACCTAGATAATTAGCCAAGTGATTACTTAGTCCAAGTTTCAAATCTAGGTTAACACAATCATATAATCATATCATGCAAAGCAGTGGAAAGATAAATAACACAAAGATATGATCACCTAGAAAACTAAATCGGTAAAAATCTGGGGAGGATTTAACCTAGCTATCCTCAAGGTAAACCTGAATCCACTATCTTGAAAGAATCGAAGTTCATACAATAAGACTTACAAGCCCTCACGCTCGACTTCTTATTGCTTCCCACCAGTAGAACTTATTGACATGACCACGTGCAAGCTCCGAATCCACGAACTCCTTCTTTCTTGGATTCACCAACAGATACATGCACACTTGCTTGTGTTTCTTTAAGCTTCAATAGCAGCAACTGAGTTGATCATCAAGGTGTAGATAATATCTCCTCCTTGAAAACCCTAAGTTTGTGTAAAGGAAACTCCTCTAAATCTCACAAGAGATTACACAAACAATAATATGAGCAACCTTTAGAGAGCCTTTGGGTACAAAACCCTAAATACAAAAAGAGGCACAAGAGGCACTCTAATCTCTCTAAAAAAACTTATGAAAAACGTTCTAGGGTTTCCTTTATATATAGGAGAGTTTTACTTGAACTCTAATACGTTTAAGTAGAGTTTGGGCTGAACTGGAATTCTGTAGAAAAATAAATTTGCACATGGTTTGATCGATCGAGTCTAATTTTCGATCGATCAAGCCTTACAGATTTAGTCCAATAAATTCTGGAATCACTCGATTCCAATTTTACAAATAAACATACTTTGAGCAAGCCTAAACCTAGACTTTATGTTTTGATCATGGTTTTCCAACATAATATAAATTGAAGTTCTAATACATTAGTTCCTAATTTTTTAGAACCTAACAAGTTCCAATGAAGAGAAGTATGAATATACAAGTGCCAGTTGCTATAGTCTTACACTCATCAATATTGGAGTACAACCACATCAAGGGTACATTCTTACTCCTGATTTTTGGAGGCATGACACCCAGAAGACCTCTAGTTTCCACTAATGAGATGGAATCATTAACTATTGTAAGGTTGAATTTAATCAACCATCTTGTTGGCTTTATTTCGTGCCAAATTTGCTTGTATTTTAGCAATTAGTAACCCTGTATTTAGGTGGGATTGTTGTAAGGGTAGTGAGTGAGATAGTGTGATGAAATGCTCAAGATTGTGCAAGAAAAATAGAGACTCGCGACTGGATCTCGCGAGTGACTCGGGGCTGCAAGCCGCCAGAATCTGCACACGTGCCAGGCATGATAGAAGTTGAAGCGTCATGCTAGCTGGAGCACTACAGGACAAAATAGGACAACTGGCCGTTCAGTTATCTCGCAGCTGGATCTTGCGACTCAATCAAGTCGCGAGGCAAAGCCGCAAGCCAGTCCTGTTTTGAAAAACCTGACTCTTCACATTCCATTCTCACCCTAGTATAAATACCCCTTATACTCATGAAAGAAAGAGAGCTTCCAGAGAGAATTTTGAGAGAGAAACCCTAGAGAAAAACAAGATTGATTCATCCACAATCTTCACATAAGAGACTCTTCAAATTCCTCTACTCTCTTCCTCTCCATTGTTAAATCCTTGAGAGGCCTTTTACCAAAACCTTTTCTCACCATATCCATTACTGTGAGAGGGTTGTTTGGTGTTTTGGGAAGCAATTAGAAAGGAACCAATTTACTTTAGTTGATGCTATGGTCAAGTAGCGGAATCCGGGAAGCTAGAAAAGAAATAGGTTCGGCGCAACCTCGTTGGAGCAAGAAGCTTGGAGGTCTTAGATACACTGGGTAGATTAGGCTTGGAGGGTCTATTGCTGTTCATGTATCCCAACTACATTTTCTAGTGGATTACATACCACTTGGAGGGCGGCAGAGAGGTTTTACGTCGAAGGCTTCAGTTTCCTCTTCGATAACACATCGTTGTGTTGTCTTTGTGTTTGCATCTCTCTTCCCTTAATCTTTGTCTTTTATTTTCTGCTGTGGATGTGATTTTAATTGACTTAGATTGTTTACCAATTCTGTTTATAGCTTGTGTTCATTTTCCGCACACTTGTTGCTTGTCATTAAGACCGAGATAGAGATAGCTCTCAGTCGCCTCAGATTCAGACCGAGATAGAGATAGCTCTCAGTTGCCTTAGAATTTCAGATCGAGATAGAGATAGCTCTCAGTCGCTCCAAATTTAGACCGAGATAGAGATAGCTTTTAGTCTCCTAAAAAATTCAGATCGAGATAGAGATAGCTCTCAGTCAACTCAAAATTTCAGACTGAGATAGAGATATGTTTGGAAATTTAGACCCTGGTTGATAGAATTAAAAAGTTTTAAACCCAAGATTTTAATTAGATTTATTATGAATAAACCTTGTTAAAACAAACAAACATCAATATCATGCATAGCGGAATAGTAAATAAGACAAGATATGATGACCTAGGAAAACCAATGAAACAAACTAGTTTCACAGTAAAAAAAACCCAAGGGGAAACCTTCCTGAAAAGCAATTCACTATGGTAAAGAGAAGTTTCAGATCTAGTACAAAACCTTTGTCCCTAGACTCTACAATCCCTATAGATGAACTTACAGCAGAAACCTTCTACCGCTTCAAAACTTCTGAACTTTTCAATATAAGAACGCCACCATTTTGCACAGATCCCAGTACGTGACTAACTTCAACAACTTGAAGATATTTTTGGCTACAAAGTTCTTCACTTCATCAACAATGAAGATCAAGAAGTACTTGGTTACAAAACCTTAAGGCGTAAAAGACGCAGTAACTTCTTGTAGAGAGAATAAGGCACTAGGTCACTTTCTGCATGTGTTTTCCATGTATAACGGCTTTTAAAATAAGCCTTATATATGTCTAGAGTTGTGAGAAAAGAAACCCTACACATACATATTAGCTAGGGCCAAAAATCAGATCTGGAAATTCTGATTTCGTAGATCTCGACCGATTCAGCTTCTGTTGAGCTTTGTTCTTAAATCTCGATAGATATTGTTTCTGTCGAGGTATCTGTCGAGCTTTAATTAACAACTTTTCTTCACTTGTTTCTTGGTCCAATCTTCATGGTTTTAATACTTGACTTGAACTCTTGTTTCTTAAAGTACTAAACCCATCCTATATCTACCAAATTACAAGTAAAGTGCATTTTGTCAAAGGATTAGCCAATTACATAAAATGTCCTTAACAATCTCCCCCTTTGGCAATCTGTGACAAAACCACAACAAAACAAATAATCATGAGAGAAGTCTTAAATCACTAAACTCATAACCATTTGTTGTATTACAAAATAAATCTATCCCTACTACAAACTCTTGAAAAAACTTTGGAAGAAGAGAGTTCATGGCAAGATAGATTTTCATAACCTGTCTTTCTGAAACACTTAAACAAAACTCATAAAGGCATCATGTGTGAAACAGAAATAAAAATTGCATACATAAAGAAACATGCGTATAAAGATTAGAGAAGAAACAACACATGTAAAGATAGGTGAAGAAGACATACATCATCATCTATATATATCAAAGATAAGTATAATTTATGTAAAAATGGTCACAAGACTGGTGTATAAGAAGCTCCTAAAACAACAAGGAGGTAAAAACTCCCCCTTACAAAGGCATATATTTCTCTCCCTAACATGTAGAATCCTAAAAATAAACCACATTTTCCCCATTTTTGTCATGATTGACAAATAGTACAAGAAGCTATAAAGCTTCATCCAAGAAACATAAAGATGATCTAAGATGATCAAGGGACACAAGGAATCCATATAAATGCATGAATGTAATGAAACAAGATGCTATGGATGACAAGATAATAGAAAGATGCAAAACATGTGAAAAACAATGCATGCAAGAGGGTCTTGACAGATCGAGAAGCAGTCGAGCTGTTATCGAGCTGGCAGAGAGCACATAAAATTACCTTGATAGATGGAGATATGTGATGAGAATCTATCAAGACGCTACCCAGAAATCTCGATGGATCGAGAATGTATCGAGCAGACATAGAGCACAGAAATTTGGCTTGATGGATCGACCTAGCTGTCAAGAAGCTATCGAGGTCAAATCCAGAAATCTCAATAGAAGAAACTTGTGTCGAGCTGCTGTCAAGATGCTGTCAAGAAGATATCGAGCAGTTGTCGAGAAGACAAAAGCAAGGTTTTCCAAGGGAGGAAAAACACACAAGATGAATGCAACAAGATAGCTACTTAAACAAGCATCCAAGCAGCATGTTAAGCACTCAAACACAGCTCAAATCTAGATGTAAAGCATTTCTAGATCAAAAGACACACATACATACTTAACAAGTCCAACCAATTTTATTTTTCAAAAACAAGTTAAGACAGTTTAGTAAGCATATATTAACACATGTATCCTTTGTGATGGCCAAATCACATTGTACCCACACATGTATCAAGAGTATTAAAGAATTTGCGTGTTGTGTGTGAAACAAAGCAAGAGTGCATAAGTGT
Organism: Quercus mongolica; assembly: GCA_011696235.1. Taxonomy (NCBI): domain Eukaryota; kingdom Viridiplantae; phylum Streptophyta; class Magnoliopsida; order Fagales; family Fagaceae; genus Quercus; species Quercus mongolica. The sequence goes on from CM022236.1 coordinate 31,579,055, forward strand.
CTCATATTATGAAGATTTGAGACAAGAGAAAATCAAGTACACTCACACACAATCATTACTGTTTGATGGGGACTATCGCTTTTGAGGTACATTCTATAACTTCCACATCTCCTAGAAACACGCTTGCAACCATATTAAAAGCATTTTGATTCTTTTTGTTTTTATTTTTTCTTTGCAATTTTTTTTAAGCATTGCATGTATGGGCATATAAGGGAGAGAAGAAATACCCATTTATGTAAGCTAAAGCATCCCAATTTTGTTGTGCCTAAGCACACAGATGTTATTCATGATTGGCGGGTTTTAGTAGTGAGATGGTTATTTATGCCTTTCTCTTAGGATTTTCTAGTCCTTCCCGTCAAAAAGAGTTATATGAGCATGAGATATAAGAAATACTCTTAATCGTACATATCACAAACACGAGCCACAAAGCACACTTGCTTAGTTGTGCATTGAGATGCTCATCTAAGCTACAAGAGATACAAAGTTTAGAAACTTTGTTTCAATTGCCATCAAAGGTACACAAGTACCAACATACACAAACACACACTGCTTTTGTATTTTTTTTCTTCTGATTTTTCTCTTTTTATTTTGAAAAACAAACAAAATAAAGTCTAAAGAACCAAACAAACACAAACAAACAACATGAAAGCATGAAAGAATGATGCATATGCATGAAAGCATGTTCCAAAAATAGATAAGAAATCAAGCAAAGAGAGTCATACTTTAAAAAGAAAGAATTAAAACAGAGGACAAAAGAAAAGACAATTAAGTCTTAGGCTCCTTTCTCACCCACACAACGCGAGTCTTTGGCCATGAAGATTAAAAGACACGTGTCCTAGTATGTCTACTAAAGGACATTGAAGAATCATAATTCTTCTGAAATTGAGTTAAAAAACTCAAGACTTTTAATAACTCTCCAAACAAAGTTGGAGAGGAAACCTATGACCGTTTGGACACTTACTTTTGAGGATACAACTTAAAGCAATTAGGATGAATGTGTCCAAAAACACCATAATGGTGACAAACATGAGCAGTTTTAGGACTACTAGACTTTCTAGAGTGAGGTCTAACAAAGGATTTAGAATTAGACAAATCAATTATGGATTTCATACCTTTATCACATTTCTCAGATTGGGGCACAAAGACGATCTTTGATCCAAAAGCCGTGGAAGAGCAGGGACTAAAGGAGAAAACATATCCTAAGCCAGCCTTATCAGAACTAGGCTTTTGAGCACTCAAGACCTCATCAAGCTTTGCACTAGACATCCTCTTTATTTGAGTTCTAGCTTGACTAAGCTCTACCTTAAGATTCTTGACCTTCTCATCTAATAGGGTGTTTTCCATAACAAGAGTCTCAACCAACCTTGTAGTCTCATCTAATTTGACTAATAGATTAGCTTTTTCAGTTTTTACCTCATTAAGCTCTTTTCTACTTCATTAAGCTCTTTTCTACAAAGATGTAAAGCCTTTTCAGATTTTATAAACTCAGTGCATAGCTTACCATAGGCTTCCTAAAGGTTCAACTTCTTGGGTACTTCATCATCAAAAGAATCTTGACTGTGACTAACACTCTCCACAATCACCTTATCGGTTGTGGTAGCAAAAGCCATAAAGTGACCACATTCATCCACATACTCATCAGAAGAGTCATTCTCAGTATCACTCAAGGTAGCAACCAACCCTTTATCTTTTTACTTCTTGGCCTTTTCCTTCATAAGATAGTTTGGGTATTCTATCCTCATTTGACCAAAATCTTTGTACTCATGGCACTGGATAAGGGGTTTCTCACTCTTGACCTTCTTAGAGGATATAGATTTCCTTGGAGATTTGTCCTTATCCTTTTTCCTATATTGAAGAAGCTTGATAATCTCATTAGCTATGAAGGTTAGATCCTCATCCTCAACCATATCTTCATCTTCATCTTTAGAGTCATCAATCTCTTCCTCTATACCCTTTGGAGCCAAGTTTCTACTCTTTCCACCTTTTCCCATTAAACCTAATCCAATCTCATAGGTTTGAAGGTTCCCTACAAGCTCAATCAAAGGAATTTGATTAATGTCCTTCACTTCTTTAATGGCAGTGATCTTGACATGGAATCTTTCAGGTAAAGACCTAAGGATTTTCCTAACAATTTTGAATTATGCTGTAGGTTTTCCAAGGTTGAAGGCAGAATTCACAATATCCTTGAGTTTAGCATAGAACTCATCAATGGTCTCATCCTCCTTCAAAACTACTAGTATGTCTTTGAAGCTTCATAGTCTTTACTACCTTGGTACCTTCATAGGTGGTCTCTAGAATGGTCCGTTCTTCAAAACTACTAGTAAGTCTTTGACGCTTCTTAGTCTTTACTGCCTTGGTACCTTCGTGGGTGGTCTCTAGAATGGTCCATGCTTCATTGGCAACTTTCGTGGATGATATTTTCTTAAATTCTTCATTGGTCAACCACTAAACAAAGCATTAAAGGCCCTACTGTTGAAATTTGCCACTTTGATTGTTTCTTCATCCCAATCCACCGTCACTTCCTTTGGCTTAATCCAGCCAACTTCAATAGCTTGCCATACTTTTTCAACAAGAGTCTGCAAAAAACTTTCATACGAACTTTCCAGTACCCATAACTAGTGCCATCAAATAAAGGAGGAATCAAAAGAGACTATCCATGATCCATGACAACGAGGGTCAAGGATCACACTTAGGAAATTAATCCAATCAAAGTGAACCTACTCTGATACCACTTTTTTGGAAATTTAGACCTCGGTTAATAGAATTAACAATTTTTTAACCCAAGTTGTTAATTAGATTTATTATGAATAAACTTTGTTAAAACAAACAAATATCAATATCATGCACAACAGAATAGTAAATAAAACAAGATATGATGACCTAGGAAAACCAATAAAACAAACTAGTTTCACAGTAAAAAATCTGTGGGGAAACCTTCCCGAAAAGAAATTCACTATATAATAAAGAAGTTTCAGATCTAGTACAAAACCTTTGTCTCTAGACTCTACAATCCCCATAGATGAACTTACAATATAAACCTTCTACCGCTTCAGAACCTCTAAATTCTTCAATATATGAACGCCACCATTTTGTACAAATCCCAATACTTGACTAACTCCTGTAACTTGAAGATGTTGTTGGCTACAAATATCTTCACTTCATCAACAATGAAGATCAAGAAGTACTTGGTTACAAAACCCTAAGGCGTAAAAGACACAATAACTTCTTGTAGAGAGAATAAGGCACTAGGTCACTTTTTGCATGTATTCTCCATGTATAACGGCTTTTAAAATAAGCCTTATATATGTTTAGGGTTGTGAGAAAACAAACCCTACACATACATGTTAGCTAGGCCAAAAATTAAATTTGGAAATTCTGATTTTGTAGATCTCGACAGATTCAGCTTTTGTCGAGCTTCGTTCTTAAATCTCGATAGATATTTTTTCTGTCAAGGTATCTGTCGAGCTTTAATGAACAGCTTTTCTTCATTTATTTCTTGGTCCAATCTTTATGGCTTTAATACTTGACTTGAACTCTTGTTTCTTGAAGTACTAAACCCATCCTAGATCTACCCAATTATAAGTAAAGTGCATTTTGTCAAAAGATTAGCCAATTACATAAAATATGTCCTTAATAAGATAGCTTTTAGTTGCTCCAAATTCAAACTGAGATGGAGATAGCTTTCGGCCGCCTCAGATTGTCAGACTGAACCGAATATAGTTCTCAGCCAGCATTCTAGATCGAGTGAAAATAGTTCTCAATTACCTCATCAGTATTCAAGATGTGATTCAGGTTCATCAATTATCAAGTAGGTCAAGTATTCATAGTTCTCATTTTTCAAAACAACAAAACATTACTTCTATGTCCCAAGGTTTTAGGTTCTAGGGCTAGGAATTCTTTGAAAAGTCAACCTCAATTAAATGATGGTTGCTAAAATCAGTGTCTTTGTTTTACATTGACATTCTCTTTGCAATTTTTGTCAATAAGGGGCATTTTGTAGACACTCAATTTTGCACCAATAATTTAATTCTAGAAGATGGCTTAAATGACAATTCATATACCCAAAAATTAGAGTTGCATTACGTGCATTAAATCATCCATTGCATATCATGAAAATGATCTTGAAATTCTAACGATTGTGACAGTATGCCCGATTCCCAAATCGGACCGTCAAATTCAAAGATATCACACGATTAAATTTTCACGGTCTGCATGCATTTTATTTAGGTGGAACCAACAATATATGATTAATTTAAATTAATTATGATTGGTTAAACAATTAAAATTAATTAAATAATTTTGTGAATGGTTGTTGGTTTTTGTTAAAAATAAGCATGCTTGCATGGGAATAAAATGGATAATCAGATAACAAGGAAATTGTTGATAATTAAGTCCTTTTAGGATATTTATCTATTAGATAATTGTTACTTTAAAGACCTGATTATCAAGTTAAAAGGGTAAATTTTAGCATATGAGTTAAAAACGCGTATAAGTGCAATTCCTAACTCAGAAAATCCTTAAAAACGAGTCCAAATCGAACCAAAATTGGAAGAGGGGCTCGGCATTGAAGAGGGCCAATCGGTACTCTTGGAGTGTCGGTCAGCATAAGGCAAGTGTCGATCAGCACATGACAAGTGCCGATTGGCACAAATTTGATGCCTGGACCAAGAACCCTCTAATTAAGATAAAACCTATCCATTTCGAATTTTTGGGGATAACAACGCATTTCAATTCATATCTGATCTTATTTAGCTTATTTTTCAAACATCCAACCTCTATAAATAGAGGAAAAAGATCAGAAATTAGGACACCTTTTCTGGCCCTTCTTTTTCTGACTTCTTTGCTCCCCTTACGTTAAAGACGTTTTGGAAGCCTTGACTTTAAGAATTTCTTTTTTGTAAGTAAAAATATTTTATATCTCAAACAAGTGAAAATTTCTTTGATTTCTAAAGTATTCTTGCATTGAAGGGTACATTCATGCAAGTAGGTATTTAATTTCATTCTTGTGTTTATTTTTCTTTTTTCTTAATCGATATATGAGTGTTGATCATTGTATTTTTTTTCATGAATATATGTTTGATTTCATTTGTCAATATGATCTTGTTCACAATTTATATATGCCATCTTCACATGTTTAGTAGGAATTTTCTTTAGTTGATTAACATGTTTATGATTGAATTATTCTTTAATTTCAAGATCTGCAATTAATCACAAAAAATTTTTAAAAACAAAAACAAAAACAGATCTATATTTTCATTAAATACAAATCTGAAAATTTTTTTGAAATTTTTTCTAAACAAAAACATATCTGTATTTTCATTAGATACAGATTTGAAATTTTTTCTGAAATTTTTTTTGAACAAAAACAAATTTGTATTTTCATTAAATACAGATCTGAAAATTCTTTTTAAATTTTCTTCTAAACAAAAATAGATCTATATTTTCATTAAATCTTTGTAATTGTTACAAAGATTGTATTTAGGACCAAAGCCTTGTAATGATTATTTGACCAAGATTGTATTTACATAATTAATGAAGTTTGATGTGTTTGATGCCAATTTTATGTTCTTATTTTTTGTAACAAAGAATAAGTGGTGACTTCATACAATTACCTAAAAGAAAGGTGCCCTAAGCACCCAAATCTCTGTTTGAGAGCCCAAGTTCCGGTCTCTCACATCCTCCTCGATACATCTTTCCCATTGCAAGGTACAAGTAATCGTTGGAGGATGACATGAAGTGGATTCTGAGGAACGAGAAAGATTATATGAAAACTAGCATGAAAGCAAGGAGGACTGAGTGACCACCTTGATATGTCCCATATTTTACTTTTCAACACTTTTATAATTCTTGTGTTTTCGTATTTGAATTTAATAAAGGATTGGAATGTTCCAAAACCCTATGAAAAACAATCTTATTATCTTTTAATTTTTCCCCATGACATCCCTTTGGGAATTTTTGCCACGCCTATGGTCTTTTCCCCTAACTTTTGCCCAGACTGCCCTTTCGGGTTTTCAATCTAGTGGGGTTCTCCTGCCTTAACTTTTTCCTAGTTCGCCCTTTCAGGTTTTCAACCAGCAGGCTTTTTTCCTTTTTTTTTTTTCTTTTTTTCTTTAAATGTGGTATTTCCGGAGTCTATCCATGTTAATTCGGTGAAGTATCTCTTCCCCATCCAAATCAGTGATCCTTGTAGCACCTCTCGACATGATCTTCTTAATTATGAATAGCCCAGGCCACCTTGGCTTCATCTTCCCTCTTGGATCAAAAGTCTCATCTCTAAGCACCTTTAGGATCAAGTCCCCTTCTTTAAGGTTTCTTGGGTTCACTTTCTTGTTGAATGCTCTAGCAATCCTTTTTTGGTACACTTGTGCATGATATTGTGCCTTAGCCATCTTCTCATCTATCAAAGCCAATTGTTCATAACTCACCTTATCCCAATCCTCTTCCAGGACCTTGGTTTCCACCAATACTTCTCAAAGATTGTATGTCCACCTCAATAGGAAGCACCACCTCGTTACCATAAACCAAAGAGTAAGTTGTTGCCCCAATCGACGCACAGATAGAAGTTCTATAACCCCACAAGGCAAATGGAAGCTTCTCGACCCAATCTTTGTATGTCACTACCATCTTGGCTAGGATATTCTTCACATTTTTATTAGCTGCTTCTATGGCCCCATTAGCTTGTGGTCGATAATGTGAAGACTTGTGATGCTCAATGCCATATTCTTCCGTGACCCTTCAAACTTAACCCACTAATTGGGAACCATTATTGAAGATGATCTCTTGAGGTACCCCAAAAAAGCATATAATGTTGTTTTCTAAGAATTGAGTCATATGCTTAGCCTCCAATACAAAGTAGGAGGCTACTTCCACCCACTTGGTGAAATAGTCAATTGTCACCAGAATGTATTCCTGCCTATTTGAAGCCTTAGGAGCTATCCTCCTAATCACATCTATGCCCCAAACTAAGAATGGCCATGGAGAAGTCATGCTAGACAACTCACTAGGTGGTACATAGTTCAAGTTGGCATGTGTCTAACAATCATGGCAACTTTTCACATAGTCTATACAATTGGTCTCCATCGTATTCCATTAGTACCCTATCCTTAGGATTTTCTTGGCTAACATTCTTCCATTCATATAAGGGCCACAAATCCCTTGATGAACTTCTTCCATTACCCTGTCGACTTCTTTCTTCTTCAAGCAACGAAGGTGTATACCATTGTAGGACCTTCTATAGAGTTGTCCTCTACATAGGATGTATTGTGTTGCCATCATCCTAATGGAATGACGTTCTCTTTTGTCTGCACCATCCAGATATGCCCTTAATTCCAAGAATTTCATGATGTCATAGTAAAATGGAACTTCCTCTTCCTCTTTGGTCATTAATAAAGCTTCGATCTTCCCTTTGTGCACTTCCTCATAACTTTGCACAATCTCCAATGGTCATGTCCATACTTCCTTGAGTATTTCAACCATGGAGGCTAATGTAGCTAAGGCATCCACAAATTGATTTTGGGCTCTAGGGATGATTGTGTACTCAATTTTGTCAAAGGTCTTGGTCAAGTCCTCCAAGTATTGTTGATAAGGCTTCAAGTGTTCCTCCTTCACCTTCCACAACATTTGTGCTTAGACCATAACCAAAGTTGAATCTCCAAAGACTTCGGCCTCTTTTAGCTTCAATTCTTGAAGAGCTTCCATTACAGCAATACAAGCCTCATATTCAGCCATGTTATTTGTTGCTTCAAAGTTCAACTTGATTGCCAAAGGTATGTGAGATCCCTCAAGAGTGATCAAGAGTATTCCTATCCCATTACCATATTGGTTTACGGCTCCGTCAAAGTACATCTTCCACGTCCATAACTCAACGTCAAAAATGTCCTCATCTAGAAAGTCTTCTTTTCCATATTCCCCTTTTGTAGGATTCTCGGTACAAAAATCCGACATGACAGTCCCTTTGATAGTTTTTCTAGCCACATACTTCAATTGGCGTAAATGCACTTTTAGTTCCTATATTTTGACCCTATTTCTATTTTGGTTCCTAGATTTTCATTTCACCACTTTTAGTCCCTAAACCAATTAACGCGTGTTATTTTTGTCATTTCCGTTAGTCAATAGATGAGAATATCTGAGGTGGCTGACGGAGGAATCAAAATATTATTAAAAATCCACCGTGGCACTCATCACCCAATTCACATCAGATTATAATTTAAAAAATTAATTTCTCAGTTTTAACAAAAGAAAATATATGAATTAAAAAAAAAAAGAACACATAAGAACATAAAAACAAGAACAGGAACCAAAATTTAATCATAAACACAATAAGAGAATTTCTTTTATACGGCATTTTTTATTTGTTTTTCTTAGAAAACAAACACAAAAATAAACCCACACAAACCCAAAAAATTGAACCCACTCAGCTTAGACCCTCAAACTCATGTAAATTCTCAAACTCTCTCTCTTTCTCTCTCTCGAAAAACTTTCTTTTCCTCTCTCACCTCTCTCACTGAGTTGAATCTTGTCTACCTCACCCTCTCAAACCCACACCCTAGGTGGTGGTGCCTAATAGAGGAGGCAATGTTGCAACAGATCTGACGATGGGTTTGGTGGTTTTGGATCTAGTGTAGCTATTTGTGTGGTGGTAGATTGGCTTAGGGTGATTCCGGATGACGGTTTAGGGTGGGTGTGGCAGTTTGTGTGGTGGCAAATCGGCTTGTGGTGATTCCAAATAGTGGTCTAGGGTGGGTGTGGTTGTTTGTGTGGTAGAGGATCGGCTTAGGTTCAAATTTCTGGGAATGCAGAACTAATCCAGATGGCGGTCTATCATGTATGTTGATTTCTGGCTATGCAGATCTATGTTGCAAATCGTGTTTTGTATATGTAAATGTGTATGTAACCGAGTGGGTGTAGATAATTTTTTGATTTGGATTTGATTGGAGTTGGGTTTAGATGGAATGGACTTTGATGGTGCTGTCCAAATTTTTATTCTTTCATTTTCTTGGCAACTAAACAAACGTTGAAAAAGAACTGAGAATTTTTTTTTTTTTTATCTTCTTTTTTTTTTTTTTTCAATACGTAAATTTGAGAAATGATTTTGCTTGGGTTTAAGGATGGGGGCTTTGGAATTTATGATTTTTTTTTATGGTGTTTTTATGCTGAATTTTCTAGGTTTATGAATTTAGTTGCTGGGTTTATGAATTTGATTTGCTAGAGGTTTTGTTGTTGATTGAAAGATAAGAAAATCTGGGTTTGAGTTGTGATTTTGTATATCTGGGTTTTATGGGTTTCTATTCTTGTTCTTATGTTCTTGTGAGTTCTTATTTTTTAAAATATTTAACTCATATTTTTTCTTTTGTTAAAATTGAGAAAGTAATTTTTTAAATTATAATCTGATGTGGATTGGGTGATGAGTGCCACGGTGGATTTTGAATGATATTTTAATTCCTCCATTAGCCACCTCAAATATTTCTGACTGTTGATTGACGGAAAGGACAAAAATAACATGCGTTAATTGGTTTAGGGACTAAAAGTGCTAAAATAAAAATGTAGAGACCAAAATAGAAAGAGGTTCAAAATGTAGGGATTAAAAGTGCATTTAAGCCTACTTCAAATCGAATTCTACCAATAAGATCAACTATCTTGACAATCTTCCACTTAAAGCAGGCTTCTCAAAGAGATACTTCAATGGGTCCATTCTTGCTACCACCCATATTTGGAAAGGCAAGATGATATGTCTCAATTTCTGTATGGCCTAAACAAGTGCAAAGCATGACTTTTATATGGGAGAATACCTAGTCTCATAATCATGGAACATCTTGCTCAAGTAGTATATAGCCCTTTCATTCTTGTCACCGTCCTCTTGTACAAGCCTACTTCCAACCGCATCCCCTATGATGGAGAGGTATTAGGATAGGTGGGTGGAGGAGATATTATTTGATAAGTTCAAAGGCTTTTTGGCACTCATCCTTCCATGTATATGGTTCATTCTTCCTTAGGAGTTTGAAGATGGACTCAGAAGTGGAAGTGAGCTTGGCAATGAATCGACTAATGTATTATAATTGACCTAAGAAACCCCTTATATCTTTCTCACTTTTGGGTGGAGGCATCTCCAATATGGCTTTGATCTTGGATGGGTCAACCCCTCTATCACTCACTGTTAGCCTAGCAATTTTCTGGCAATTACTCCGAAGGTACACTTTTATGGGTTCAATCTTCGTCTATACTCTTTAATCCTCTCGAAGAACTTCCTTAAGTTTACGGTGTGGCTTTCTCTATCCTTGGATTTCACTATCATATCGTCAACATACACCTCTACCTCAATATGCATCATATCATGTAACAAGGTTGTGGCCATCCTTTGGTAGGTTGTCTCGGCATTCTTGAGGCCAAACAGCATCACCATGTAATAATAGAATCCCCATTCAGTAGTGAAAGTAGTTTTGGTCATATCCTTGGGAACCATCTTGATTTGGTTGTACCCTAAGAAACCATCCATGAAAGACATCAAGGAACTTCCCACCATGTTATCTACCAAGACATCAATGTGGGGGGGAGGAAAGTCATCCTTAGAACATGCTTTGTTCAAGTCCCTAAAATCCACACACATCCTCACCTTCCCATCTTTATTGGCTATCCATTTAGCTTGGTGTATGGTATTGCTTAGTGACTTTTAATTGCTTAGTGACTTCCTCCTTTATTTTTAAGAGTCATTTTGTTCTCATTCTTCTTAGCTTTTGCTTGAAGGGCACCATATGATCATGAGTATTAATGTGATGTTGAGCTATCTCAAGGTTAAATTAGGCATATCTTCATAGGACCATGCAAACACCTCTTGAAATTCCACAAGGAGTTCTTGAAGATCTTTTCTTTCTTTTTCGTTTAGAGCTAAGCCAATTTTTAATTAAGCGTGGATTCTCATCATTGCCCAAATTAATAGTTTCAAGAGTTGGTTCTATAGGTTCAATTTTCTTTTCCAATTGTTTATTAATTTCATTTTCAAATTCATTTGAATTATTTAAGTGCAGAATTTCAATGTTATGGGACACATCACAGTAAGTCAAATCAGAATTCATCTTATTGAAAATATTGTAAAGTACATTGGAACTTTCATTACAAAACTTTTTCCCCATGTTTTCAGAAAACCTAACCCAAGTCCAATTATTAATGGGCCCCACAATAGGCATGATGAATTTGGAACGATCACTTGGCTCTTCATTGGTGATGGCGAACACGTCCCCACTCATTTTCACCATGGTCTTCATTGCTTCAGCATCCATGTCGTTTACCTAATCAACCTCTTCTTGTATTTCTTTAATCACTATGGTAGGCTTCTCCTTAAAGGTAGGCTTTTATTTAAAGAACATTTCCCAACCTGGATACACCTTTCCATCGTTGGATACCCAAGGTTTAAGAAAGCCACAATAAGGGAAGTTTCGTCCTTCTTTCACAAAATTCCCATTAAGAGTGCCATGGTTTTTCTTGATTCCATTGCAGCCTTCAAAGAATCCTAGACCTTCCCTATTCATTTAAGTCTTGACATTGGGGAACTCGACTATCCTTTTTCCTCCTTTCCCAAGGCCCATTCCAGGCATGTATCCCTTGTTCTTCATCATTGCAATCACCTCGTGGCTACAATATGGGAGCAAGTCAGTAGCATACCTTTCATCCTTCAAACCATAGTCAGCCATATTCACGAACTCAAAACCACTCATTTGAAGCTCACTTCCTCCTTCCTCAAGTCCATAAACTGCTGCTAGAATTTCACCATCTCCAAGCACTATGGCAATCCCTCCTTTCCATGGGATTTTCATCTTTTGGTGTAGTAAGGAAAGGATTGTCCCATTGGGGTGAAGCCAAGTTCTTCCCAAGAGAAGGTTGTAGTTTGGGGTGATATCCATGACATGAAACTCCACAACAGTTTTCGTTGGCCCAATCTTGCAAGGAGCCTTGAAAGTACCCATGACATTCCTTGAAGTGTTGTCATATGCCCTAACGATCAAAGGAGAAGGGATGATAGTCTCCATATCTAGGCTAATAGTGAGGGTGAACCTAAAAGGACAAAAATTCACAGCGGACCCATTGTCAATAAGTACCATTGGAACCTTGGTACCCATGCATTCAATGGTGATTTGCAAGGATCTAGTGTGAGTAGCTACTTTAGGAGGGAGATCTTCATCAAAAAATGAAAGGAGGGCATATAAGGAACCCTCGACTCCTATAAGAGACAAAACTTCTTATGGTGTAGTTTCTATAGGTACTTCTTTCTAATTCAAGGCGTCCAAGAGAGCCTTACGATGCTTTTGAAAGGCCATGAGTAGGCCCTACATGAACACATGAGCTTGGGTCTTCTTCAATTGCATTAAGACCCTATCTTCTTCTTCTTTGTCTTCTTTAGGTACCGTGGGCTTGGACCCCTCCCTTAAATCTCTACCAAGATGATCCATTTCCAAAAAGGATGGCTTGTAGTGCTTCCTACTCCTAATGATATTTACTACATTTTCCTCCTTTTTTAATTTCGCCACTCCTTTGGGAAGTATTCCCTACACCGCTACCACCTCCTTCAAGGCTTCATCTTCTTCATCCCATATTCCTTGGACTTCCACAACATTGATATTGACATTTGTAGTCACTAACAAGTTCAAGCAATCCCATTCGATCTCATCTATTTGCACCCAATTTTCATGTGGAGGAGGAGCCCTATGGTAATCAGGCAAAGGGTCCTTTCTTATGTTGGGTTTGGTGATGATGTTGGGATTTGGGAGGGTTCCGTTGTCTATGAGGTCTTATATCTTGTTTTTGAGATGGAAGCAATTGTCGGTTTTGTGGCCATATTTTTGGTGGTAATGTTAATATGCATTGAGGTTCCAAGGGGGGGGGGTATGGGATTAGGCATAGGAGTAGGGTCTAAAGGATTGAAGAATCCTTTGAAGGATAGGTTTTCATATGCTTAAGTGAGGGTCATTCCTAGGTTGGAGAATTCTCGGCGAGCTTTCTTTGGGTAGGCTAGTGTTTGTTGGGGCATGATGGCGCTCACATTTACGAGATTAGGTGCTTTAGTGGTGATTGTCCCCCTTCATATGTTTTCTTGGTTGGAGGATTGCTTTCACCTTTCTCTAATTGTCCATTATTGAGGGCATCTTCGATTCTTGTCCCGCAATCACATAGTTCTACAAATGAGCTAATAGGTGATGACAAAAGCCTATTATTATAAGCCGGAAGCAAGTTCTTGATGATTATGTTGATTTTTCATTTTTCATTTGGCCTATTGACCATCCTAGACACCTTGGTCTTCCATCTAGTCATGTATTCGAAAAATGTCTCCCCTACACCTTGTTTGGTAGTCTCCAAATCCCTTAGAGTCACATCAATCATGGTTTTAAAGTTGAATTGGTCCACAAACAACTCCACTAGTTCATTCTACATAGTACTACCATGATGCACCTCCTATGAGTAGGAGGGAAAATGCATGCAAAGTTTGCTTCTCATCTAGCCCCTTCATTTCAATGATGCTTAGGTATCTCCTTATGTGTTGCTTCAGATCTCCAGTCCTATCAAACTTTTCTACATTGGAGATCTTGAACTTAGGAGGCAATGCAATAGGAGCTGATAGGCCAAGAATGTATTGACCCATTGGGTAAATCAACAATTAATTAGTCAAGTGAATTAATTAAGTTAATTTAACATGCAATAAGCATGGTAACACAAACAAATCACCAAATAACTAAATGCAGCGGAAATTAAATTTAGTACAGGTGATTTGTTTACTAATGGGGAAAACCATGAAGGCAAAACCCTACCGGGTGAATTTAAGGTCACCAGTCCCGAGAATCCACTATTATTAAAACAAGCGATTATAAGTAAAGGAATCTCAGTACCTTATACCAACCTACAGTTGAACCCTTACCCCAATACATAATTGGACTTGTAATGTAGTGACAATCTCTCCTTTCAATGCATGGCTCCTAGTACACAACTAACCAATTGATGCATGGATCCTAGTATATAACTAGCCACCAACTTGAGAAGGATATTGGTTGCAAAGTTCTTTACTTCATCCACATGATAAAGATCAAGAAACTCCTTAGTTACAAAACCCTACGGCGTACAAACGCAGCAACTTCTTCAAGAGAAAGATGAACTAGGGCAAATTGTCTCCGGCCACAATATGCATGAATAAAATCTTTGCATCAAGTTTCATCAACTGAGACGGCCCTTAAAATAATCCTTATATATGTCTAGGGTTGTGAGAAAAGAAAACCTAAACACATAGCTTGGATATGCGTGAAAAACAGATCTGAAAATCTGAATTTCGTAATTCTCGATAGATAGGGTATTTGTCGAGCAGCTGTCGAGCATCGGGCTAAAATCTCCTTTTAAACCTTGATAGGTACAATCTGTCAAGCTATCTTTCAAGATTTAAAATATAGCACTTCTTTACTTGTTTCTTGAACAGATTTGCATGGTTTTAACTCTTGACTTGAACAAAATGTTTATTGAAGACTCAAACCATCCTAGATCTAAAGTGTGTTTTGTCAAAGGATTAGTCAATACTACATGACATATGTTCATAACATGTTCCACATATGTCCTATCAATCTCCCCCTTTGGCAATCTGTGACAAAACCACAACCAACAAATGAAATATGAGAGAAGTCATAAATTACTCAACTTATAATCACTTGTTAAATACAATAAAATCTACCCTAACACAAACTCTTGAAAAACTTTGCAAGAAGAGAGTTCATGGCATGGAAGATTTTGACAACCTGTATTTCTGAAACACTTTAAACAAAATTCGCCATGGCATTTTAGTGTGAAACAGAAATAAAAGATTCCATACAATAATAAGAAAGTATAAAGAAAGAAAAGAAACAACACATGGAGAGATAGGTGAAAATGTGATAACAACCTCATCAAATACATATATCAATAATGAATACACAGTTTGCTATCACTAAGTGGTCACAAGACTAATGTACAAGAATAATGTATCTAAAGTAGAAAGAAAAGAAAAGATACAAAAAGTCTTCACTACATCCCTCATAAACAAAATCACTCCCCCTAACAAAAATGTCCTATGCTAACTCTGCCCCTAAGTACATGACTACTCTCATATCTAAAACTACTCTCCCTTTTTGTCACAAATGATAAAGGGCAAGTCACTGAGAAGTAGTCATCTCCTCATCTTCGGAAGAGCTAGCATCCTCATCCTCATCCTCATCATCATCACCAGAGCCATCATCATCACCGGAGCCATCATCATCGTCCTTGTTGTTTGAAACTTGTGGAGATAGAAAGGGAGATGGAGACATGGTGAAGCCACACATGCGAGCCTGTCATCATGCAATACGACTGACACGGGTGTTCACCTAATACAACTCAGTAGAGAGTGTATCGAGGCGAGCATCCATGCGCTTAAGCTGCACCATGACGGCCTTTAGCGTTACACCACCTGCAGAAGAAGAAGAAGGAGCAGAGGTGGATGGAATGGAATGGGCTGGAGAAGTTGTCATCTCAATCCGTGGCTACTTTAGTTGAATCTGGGCCTCATTCCATCAAACAGATGCCATGCTAATGGCACCCATAACGGTGAGATAAGCAGACTCGGGATAAGGAACAGAGGAGTGGTGAATGATCCTCGTGATAGCAGAAGGAAAAATAAGCTTATCGCAGGTCGCTGTGTCTTTATAGACATCGATGAGAGAGAGAATGAAGTGAGAAGGTAAGTCTATCGTAAGATTTTCAATGTAGGAAAGCAAAAAGAGAGCACGAGGCTCGGTAATGGAGTTATAGTGAGACAAAGGATGAAGAACAACTATCATCACCATGTTAAGGAACCTTGGACCTTTTGCAAAGCCCGAGCATGAAGTGTTTTGATGATCACCCCAAGAAGAAGGTGTCTCACAGAAGGGAGACGAGAGTTCATGTTTGGACATAATCTGTAGACGAGGACAATCGAGGTAGTCAGGAAACTCCACCCTCAGAATGCGTAGTACCTCGGAGATAAGCTCTGGTGTGAATATGATACGTACACCTCGAACTTGTGTAACAAACCGAGGTATAGAGGTATCGAAACCGTGCATATTGGATTAGAACTCCTGTATGACCATGGTGGAACAGCTCACAGGTATCTTACATAGAGATTCCCTTCCCCAACTATGAATGACATAGGGTAGTGTAGTATTGGAAAAATCTGATAGAATCACGTGGCGTTTTGAATGATGCCACGTCGAGAGAAGTTCTCCAAGAAGTCCTGGTGGGCCTTTTCATTATGGAACCATACAGAAAGAGGAGTAGGGTCAAAAGATGATGCCTCGAAACGAAGTGGGTTTCGAGACGGAGCGGATTTGTGCTTAGGTGCCATGTGCAAACTATTCAAGAGAGAGGGAGAGAGAGTGAAACAAACAGAAAAGTCCCAATCATAAAGAGTACCAATAAAAGGAAAGAAAAGGTACGTATGCATGAACAATGTATGAGCATGTGACGTGCAAAGAAAATATTTATCATGGGCTCAACCCAATCCAAACCTACTAGCACACAAGATTTCAACATAGAAACACACATCTATAATGCATGAATCATTGTGAAAATGCAAATGTGATGCAATGCATGAGCATATAGGATCATTTAAGCAAAACTCAACCCAAAATTCACAAAATGCATATCAATTTTCAAAAACCCCCCAAAGAATTTTCAAAAACCCAAAAACCTAGGTCTAAATGAATGAAATGCATGAAGAATGAGAAAGAAAGAGATCATACCAAGAGAGAAATGATCAACTTTGGCCGAAATCCAAGTGGGTTTAAGTTTAGAGAGAGTAGAGAGTGTTTGGGAGGTGAAAAGATAGGTTTCTGTCAAGAGAGATAGGAGAAAATGAGATCTAATTCACGCTGAAACTATTTAAAGAAATCGCGTCTCGATGGATCGAGGATCTATCAAGCACTAATTCTCGACAGATAAATCTATCGAGGTGCTATCGAGAATCTGTCGACGGCAAAAGTACCTCGATGGATTGAACAACTATCAAGAAGCTATCGAGTAGACAGAAACTTTCTCAATGGTTCGAGAAGCTATTGTGACAAATTCTAGAAAGCTTTAATGGATCGGAGAAGTGATAAGATCTATCGAGAAAAGAAGTTCAAGGGTCTCGATAGATACAATTTGTCGAGCTATCTGTTGAGATTTAAAATACAACACTTTTTACTTATTTCTTGAATAGATTTGCATGGCTTAACTCTTGAC
The DNA here is from genome assembly GCA_011696235.1 of Quercus mongolica. NCBI lineage: Eukaryota > Viridiplantae > Streptophyta > Magnoliopsida > Fagales > Fagaceae > Quercus > Quercus mongolica. Next base: position 31,596,293 of record CM022236.1, read on the forward strand.
TTGAACAAAATGTTTCTTGAAGACTCAAACCATCCTAGATCTACCCAATTATAAGTAAAGTGCATTTTGTCAAAAGATTAGCCAATACTATATGACATATGTTCATAACATGTTTCACATATGTCCTAACAGGAGCCTTTGAGCTTACCCCCCCCCCCCCCTAATGTTATAGAGGTAATCATCCATCCTTTGCGCCTTCTAGAAGGCGAGTTGAATTTTCTCCATCTTTTCCCTCATAGTTATGGTTTCTATGGTAAGCTTCTCAAATTGCTTGTTCCTTTCATATTCCACTTTGTCCTTTTCGTCCTATTCTTCCACTTCTTCCTCATCATCATGGATTTCCACATGTGCGGATTTCTTGAGCTTAGATTCCTCCAATCTAGTGAGATGCCCTCCCATTTTCTTAAGGGCTCTCTATGTTCATCCAAAGCCTTAAGGATCTTTTGTACGATTGAGTCTTTCACGGAGGTAGTCATTGTTTCTTTCTCTTCTTAGTGTGTGTCCTCAATCTTGATCAAGCGCTTTCTTTTCTCTCAAATCAAAATGGGAGTGAGGACGTGTTTCCTTGACTTTAGCGGTGCAATAATGCCTGAAAAGAAGCCCCATTTTCATTAAGCACCCATTTTTTTCCAGCATTTACAACCCAAAAGCCGCGTTTTCAAAAAAGCCAGCTCCAAATTAGTGTTTGGTAAGTATAAAACGCAACTTTTAGGAAAAGGTTGCGTTCTGAGTTTGTGAAGAAAATGCACATTTGCAAAATGGAGCTCAGGAGGTCCATAATCATAAAGTCCATGCGCGTTTCAACAATATTACCGTTGAGGCAGTGTTAAATTACCAAATTGCCCACTGTGCTGCTACAGAGGTCCTCTCTATGCTGCTCTGCTACAAAACAAACACTACAAACACAACAATCTTTCTCTCAAACATTTCTAAACTCAAGCATAATCAGATTATTAGAATACAAACTCAAAAACACAGTTTTAAAATTAATCAAATCATAACAATAAAAGCAAAAAAAAAAACAAAAAAAAAAAAAAGACAAAGGACAGAAGCCAGCTGACCCATCTAGACTGGGCTGGGGACAAAGATGAGCAACAACACGAAGATGAGAGCTCCCTGGAATGTTCTTGAATGAGGGAGAAAAGGAAAATTTTCTTATCACAAAGAGAGTTTTGGAATCAAGTAAAAAAAAAAAAAAAAAGAGGGAGGGAGGGAGCTGTAGAAAGAAAGAGAGAAGGAGCTCCTGGAACGTTCTGAATGAGGGAGAAAAGGAGAGTAAAAGACGGGGTAGAGATAGTGGACAGTGTGTGGAGGAGAAAAAAAAGAAATAAAAAAGAAATAAAACGTATGGTTGAAAGTGAAATGAAGAAAGGAAAAATAATATAAAAAATAAAAAGTCCTAATTGAGAAATGCTACCGTAATATTTTCACAATATTTTCACAATAAATTTTAAGTAACAGATTGTTATTAGTTAATATTGGTTAGTAAAAAAATAATTTCAGTTATGGGTTCAAATTAGAACTAGTAACAACTTTTCACATAAATTTTGTTGGGAAAATATTGCGAAAAATGTTGTGAATGTAACACTTCTCATAATAAATTTTACACAGTAATTTGTTATTGGTTCTCATTTGAACCTACTAATGACATTATTATTTTTCTTATCTACCATTAACAACTTGTCATATAGACTTTATTGTGAAATTTTTGTAAAAATGTTGTGTCCATAACTTGCGTTAATAGAGATAATTAAAACAAAAATTCACTTATATATATATATATATATATATATCTTGTCCTTTTTGGTAATTTACAACTCAAACTTTCCATTTTTATAAGTGCTAGCCAAACACTCAGCTTTTTCAAAAAGTACTTTTTAACAGTTTTTACCAAACACTCAGCTTTTTAAAAATGCACTTTTTCATTATGCATTTTTTGAAAACTCCACTTTTTCATTATGCACTTTTACAAAAAGCTGAACCAAACTCACCCTAAGTCTATGTCCCAATTAAAGGTTTTTTTTTAGCTTTTTAGATGTCCTTAGAAAAATTTTAAATTCATGGGCTTTCATTAGAATGTACTTTAGAAATTTTCAACCCTTTGTCTCGAACATGGGCTTACAATGTATTCATCACCTTTGCGCTTTTCATTTTTATTTACTCATTCCACTCTTTTTTGAAATAGCCTTCCCCTTCAAAGTCCATGAAGTTCTCATCATTTTGGTCCTAGGCATGCGACAAGGAGGCCCAAGACTAGGGAAGTTCATATTGGCTTTATAGGATTTTGGATGCTAAGTCCATATCAAATTTGTTACCTTAGGGCTATAGTCCTTTTTCTCAAAAGGCCTTTTGATTTAGGCCTATGATAGCAATTAGGCTATGATCTTATGAACATTTCAAGGTAAGATATACCTTTGGATTTAGGGACAAGCCTCTTATATGTGAGAACTTCTTTTCTTTTATCCCATAACATCTTAGGGTATACCATATCTTTATGGCCATCCCTTCAATTTTTTTACATCTTTTATTTGTTCTTTAGAATTAGGTTAACACATGATATATGGTTGAACAAATAAGAGACAAAAAGGGTATCCTTTGTGATATGGTCTAGGATCTCTCTAGTATGGGTAGGCTCCCTAAGGATAAAGGGATAGATAAATAGGTCACTCACAACTTGGTGGGCTATGATTCCAACTGAGGGCCTGAGTGGACCCCATAGTGGATTGGTGGCAAACCTTTAATGTACTCAAAGCCCATTATAGGCGATGGCACCAATTGTGAGTTGGTGGAATGAACCTTGGCAGATTTGGGCCCGAATTGAGCCTTCCATCTTCCCATTCATCACCTACCGAGGTTAAAGGAAAAAAGAGAACAAGTGATGTGTGTGCAAACGAGTATTGAAATAGTTTTAATTAAGGTTAAGAAATAAGACACATAGGAATTAAACTCACACTTCCTAGCAGATTCGCCACTGTGGACATATGAGGGAGTCGTCACCTAGTTTTTGCAATGGTTTAGGAACCAAATATATAGTGTCCTTTGGAGGAAGGACCAGAGATATGGGTTCAGAGTTTAGGTACGTTATTGGGAAGGTGTTAGGCACCCAAGATTGCCTAACCCTAAAGTTGGCCTCCTATCATTTTGTTTTACGTCTTAACCTTGATGAAATCACATCCAATACTTGTATCTTAAACTCAAACACACACACTAGCATACATCTAAACATACAATCATGGCATTATTATCCCAAAACACATACATATCTGTCCTACAACAAAAGAAAGCCAAACCACACATAACCCTAACATTCATCTAACCATGACATCAAGGCATTAACATAAACCCTAGTGTCATACATCTAAGCAATGCATGAACATTTCCAACGCATGACTTATCCTTTACTTACCTTGTAGCAACTCAGCACCTATGACATTAACGCATGGACATATGAATGCATGATCATAACATTTGTAAGGTTGAATTTAATCAACCATCTTGTTGGCTTCATTCCGTGCCAAATTTGTTTGTATTTCAGCAATTAGTAACCCTGTATTTAGGTGGGATTGTTGTTAGGGTAGTGAGTGAGATAGAGTGTTGAAATGCTCAAGAGTGTGCAAGAAAATAGAGTCTCGCGGTTGGATCTTGCGAGTGACTAGCGACTGCAAGCTGCCAGACGCAGCACACGTGCCAAGCATGCCAGAAGTTGAAGCGTCATGCTGGCTTGAGCACTACAGGACAAAATAAGACAACTGGCCATTCTATTGTCTCACAGTTGGATCTCGCGACTCAGTTAAGCTGCGAGGCCAAGCTGTGAGCTAGCCTTGTTTTGAAAAACCTGACTCTTCACATTCCATTCTCACCCCAGTATAAATACCCTTTATACCCACGAAAGAAAGAGAGCTTCCAGAGAGAATATTGAGAGAGAAACCCTAAAAAAAACAAGATTGACTCATCCACATTCTTCACATAAGAGACTCTTCAAATTCCTCTACTCTCTTCCTTTCCATTGTTAAATCCTTGAGAGGCCTTTTACCAAAACTTTTTCTCACCATATCCATTACTGTGAGAGGGCTGTTTGGTGTTTTGGAAAGCAGTTAAGAAGGAACCAATTTCACATTGGTTGATGCTAGGTCAAGCAGTGGAATCCGGGAAGCTAGAAAAGAAATAGGTTCAGCGCAACATCGTTGGAACAAGAAGCTTAGAGGGCTTAGGTACACTAGGTAGATTAGGCTTGGAGGGTCTATTGCTGTTCATGTATCCCAACTACATTTTCTAGTGGATTGCTTACCGCTTGGAGGGCGGCGGAGACGTTTTACGCCGAGGGCTTCGGTTTCCTCTTTGATAACACATCGTGTGTTGTCCTTGTGTTTGCATCTTCCTTCCCTTAATCTTTGCCTTTTATTTTCTGCTATAGATGTATTTTTAATTGGCTTAGATTGTTTACCAATTCTGTTTATAGTTTATGTTCATTTTCCGCACACTTGTTGTTTGTCATAAAGCTTGAATTGGTTATTTTGTAACTGTGGGTCTAAACGTTCAAGGGTGTTCTATACACTATTTTAATTTTCAACATTAAAACAAAACAAACCCAAAATAAACCCTAATTCTAACATGTGATAGACTAACAAGCATGTGAACAAAGGAAACAGAAACTTATGGAGCACAAAACATATGGAAAGAAACTAAACATAACAGAACATCTGAAAGCAGAAGCAACAAACAAATAAAATTAGGTTTTCTGGTCTACGGCTTACGCACACAAGAACAAGCTTATGTGAGCATAATCAAGCCTGCGTGCGCAGGCAAGATTATGCGTACGCAACCTCTTGCCCAGAAAACCTAAAAACACAAAAATAAAGTAGAACTTTAAAACTAAAATTCTAACAACCTAACATGCATAAAACATGAAAAGGATTGTAAAACTAACCTAAATAGACATACATAAACATAAACTACGCAAAGAGACAAGATTAAAATAGAAAAGAAAGACTAAAAAAGAAAAAGAAGGGTTAAACCTTTATACCTTAAAAAAGGAGTTCCTAAGCTTTGATTTTGACCGTTCCCCTCAGTCAAATCTATCATAAGTCATTAAACAAACGATTAGCAATGTTAAACTAAAAGGACTAGGGCCAGAAAAGGTCCCAATAAAAAAAAAAAAATGACTTGAGGGTGTTTTATGAAAAAACTCCCTTTTCATTCACTATTTTCTAGTGAATCTTGTATATTCCCGTGCGATTTTTGTATGTTTTGAAAATGTACCATGTAAAGCTTTATATAGTGGAAAAAATGGGGTTTAGAATGGCCCCCAGACGATGTAGGATTCATTCCAAACCTCAGCCATTATCATAGAAAACTTGCCTTTTTTTATGTTTTTGAAACCCTAGCTGCGTATGTTGATACCGTATTTTGTTCGCCCTCAATTTGCGTGCCAAACCCCAAAAAATCCAAAAATATTATTTTCTCTCCATGGGGCCGTGAGAACCTCTTGAGTGACGTGGTACAACCCATTTGAACACTAGAGCACTCAAAATGCCTTTTTCAACTAAAATGGCCAAAATGCCCTTGGTCAACTTAGGGTTGAGCGAAGGTCAAACAAAGTCAAACCCCTCACAAAAAAACACTTATCATAGTTTTACATCAAACCTGAGCTTCTCGGAGATTTTTGGTAACTTTGACCAAATTTGACCAAGCTTGACCCGAAGTTGACTCCTGACGAGCTGAGAAATCTTAATTTTGATCCGGCCATCAGAACAAGTTGAAACGAATGCCATTGCAAAGATTATCAAATTCTCATTCCAATGACTATTCATGGGTCGAAATCGGAGTTAGAATGGCCGAGACATCACAAAAACTAGGATAATGCACCGATCAACGCAGCGTTAACTTCAGAGAGTCATAACTTTTGATCCGACTATTTGAATTTCAAGTTCCATACCTTTTCAAAAACTGGAGGGGTTTCAAGATCAACCCCATCTAGGACCATTTGAAGATGGCGGCCCTTGAAGGGTCGTCGCCTCGTAAATCGTGCCAAGGCTATAAAAGGCCCTAAGCACCCTCCAGACCAAAAAAAAAAAGGAGAGACTCCCCTGGCTACTTGCTCTCTGCCTAGACGATTGCTAAGCTTTTCTCCTTTCTTCCAAACACAAAAAACACCCAAAAAAAACACAAAAAACACATCAAAGCCTCTTGATTCTTCACCAAAAATACAAGGTAGTGTTCATACCCTCCATCTTCCTCTCCTTGGTTCCATACCTTGGTTTTGAGGTTTAAGGGGTATGGATGTAGGTTTTTGCTACTATCCATACTGCTTTTTCATTAAAGCTTCATCTAGCATTTATATTGTTCTTTTTTGCTTGAAAAACATGATTCATTGCTTTCTTTAGCATGTTTCTTGCTTTATTTATGCTTCTAGCCTAAATCTCCTTGATTTTTACGCCTTATGCCATGTTTCATGTTTAGATCTACATCCTTACATGCTTATATGTTTAGATCTACATGTTTTATGCTTTGTGCCATGTTTTCCTATGCTTTGTTCCTCTTTTTGTTCTAGGTTGATGTTAGGGTTACATGCTCACATGCTTGTATGATGTTGTTGGCTATGCCTCGCTTGGATCTATGTGTCTATGTGTTTATTTCCATGCTATATGGTTAGATCCTCATCTTCACTTGCTTATATGCTTGGATCCATGTTCTTCCACGTCTATGTGCTAGGCTCTTACATGCCAACATGCATATTTCCATGCTTATATATGTAGATTGGTATGTTTACATGCTTAGATCGATGTTCTCTACATGCTTTATGCCATCATCTATGTGCTTGTGTGCTTCATGCCTTGTTTATGTGCTTAGGCCTAGACCTTGTTTGTCATGCCATGTGCTATTGTAGCCCTTTTTTTCCTTTTATCACATTTTTTTGTGTTTCGGCCTAGTGGTTAGGATCGGATCTAGACCCTATGGTCTTTGTCTTCATCCATGCACCTTGGCTCATATCAAAGGGTTTGGATCATCCTTATTTGCATGTCTATGCTGGCTTGCTTCTATGCTTTATGCTTGTATCAGCTTCTTTAGTTCTAGGCTTTGCCATGCTTGACACCCTTAGCGAGCTTGTGGTTGTGTGGTTACATCCGACACCCATGAGACCTTGTTAGGATGTAACCATTTAGGATGCATCACCATGATGCCGATTGCTTTATGCACACCTTTCCCCTTTTTCACTCCATGCGATGTTGTGCTTACCATGCTTGTTTGTGCCACCCATTGGCTTTCTATGCATCTTTAAATGCTTGGTTACATGTCCATGCATGAGTCTTGCTTGCTAGTGTATCGTCCATACTTCAACACAATGAAGCTATGGACATCCAATCCAAACCTACATTTGTCCCCCGTGGACACCACCTTTTGTTTTCCTTTTTGCTTGTTTTTCTTTTTTCATGTTTTCATGTTTGCCTTTTTTCTTTCTTGCTTTCTTGCTTGTTTATTTATCTTGTGGCTTGTCATGTCTCCTGTCATATGTTGTGCTTGTCATATCTATCTTGCCTGTTTGCTTTGTACCCTTTGTGCATTATCTATGTATCTCTTTCTTTCCATTTCTTGTTTGCTGGTTTCTTGTTTTTGTCGTTGCATGTACACACATGGAACAAGAACGTATGGAGCTAGGGCACAATCTCCCAAGCGCAAGCAAAAAGGGCGAAGATGCAAGCATGTAGATATAAGCCAAGCAGCAACGTTCAGTAGTTTTAAGGGTCTAGCCTCTCCCATTTGGCTATTTACTCTTTTAAAACCCCTTCCTTCCTCCTTCCATTCTCTCTTAGATGGTTTGTATTAGGTATATCATGCCACGTACCATTTGTCCTCATCTCTAGAGTATGGCGACCCTTGTTTACTTTCTTGCACCTATATTTTGGGCCATGCTCTAGCGATGTAGGCATTTAATTCCTGCTCTGTGTGCTTGCATTATGCATGATATATGTATATATATACTTGCTCGACCCTTTCGGTGTGATTGTCACAATCCATGTCACCTAAGGCAAAGTGATGCCTAATTTCCGCCGCGAAAGTAAGGTGAGGTGTTGCCGGATTTTCGTCATGCAAATCTGGTACTTTGCCCAAATGCCTTAAGAAAGCATAGATTGGGACCACACCCATTCAAAAGCCAAACCTCAAAGCCCTCCATGAATGCAAAGCCCCGAAAACCAATGCCAAAATCATGTTTTTTACTGCCAATCCCCGAAAATTAAGGTTTTATCTAAAGAAAGGATTGTCCTTGGACAGGCATTGTGGGGCACCTAACACCTTCCCCATTCGTAACCAAACTTCCAGACTCAAGAATCAATATTTTTTTCCATCCACATTAGATTAGGAAAAATGCCCTTTTTCTTAGCCTAGAATTGGTAATAAAATCAACTAGAAATGGGTGACCAATCACACCTTAAAGAAACCCAATGATTGGTGGCGACTTCACTTACCTTTGGTAATCACCTAATGTAACGACCCAAGGAAAAGTGCTAGCCACATCTACGCTATACCTCAAAAGGACTAGTCACAATTGAGGCTCCTTATAGTTGTTAATAAAACCTAGATCTACCCAGTAAATACCCAATATGGGACTCATCACACACCCACACACATCACACAATCAATCAAATTGGGGCATCACAATCTCCCCTACTTAAATCCTTAACGTCCTCGTTAGGGCCCACTTTATGGGGTAGTGTTTGTGATCCCACACGGGATTACTGGGCCAGCTCTGATACCATATGTAACAATCTAAGGAAAAGCGCTAGCCACATCTGTGCTATACTTCAAAAGGACTAGTCACAATTGAGGCTCCTTGTAGTTGTTAATAAAGCCAGATCTACCCAATAAATACCTGATGTGGGACTCATCACACACCCACACACATCATACAATCAATCAAATTGGGGCATCACACCTAAAATTTGGCCAAGATTCCTGCCACACCTCCAAAGGTAGACCTACATTCCTCCATCGAGAAAGAAAGCACCCAAAGCACCGTGCAAACCACATGCACCAGTTCATCGAAAGGGGCCTCCAATGAGCCCTGTGCTTGCGAGAGCGTCGCCACAGCGGGTGGTCGAACGAAGGACCATGACGGTGGTTTTTGCTCCGATCGAGGCCCAACATCGATAGACTGGCGACTCCACTGGGGATCGATGAGAGTTTAGCCTTTAGAGCTTTAGATAAAACCATAATCTTTGGACATTGGATTTCAAAAACATGGAAATTGGCGTTAGCCTCCGGGGCTTTCCTTTTGAAAAAGGGCTTTTACTATGACCTAGTAGACTTTTTTCAAAAGGGCAAAAATATTTTCTAAAAATCTTTTTCCAAAAAATCATTTTCCGAAATGGAGGCTGTGAGGTATTTTCATGGGGTTTTACCACTTTCCTCACATGCTTTATTGTTTTCCTCACATGCTTTACAGCTTTCCTTCACTGTAAACATAGGGTAGCAAAATTTAATTTCTGCTACACCTTTATCTGTTTCATATATATATTTTTGTGTTTGGAAAAAATCTTTCCCCTTTATTAAGGATTGCATGACATATACACCCTTTTTGAGCCGAACCCGGGCTTCGTACCACTGGCGTAGTCACATCTCTTTAGGAATTTCATCACCCCATCTACATATGCCCAGACATAAACATCGGCAGTGTTACCTATAGTTAGATCTGGGGCTGGCTTTGTAGGCACTCCTGGGTCTATGGGTGGAGAGGAGTAGCTGAAAAGGCCCCTTTGATCCTTCCTGCCCTACAACTTCCATGAAGGGAGGGGTATGGCGATTGAGTCCCCCTAGGATAGGAACAACCTACCAGTTAAGCCTTTGCATACAATTGGCCTAGTTATGTCAAACCCGTAAGGACTAGATTAAGCCCAGAGCCCATGAGGAATAGGTAAAGCCCAAAGAGTGAACATCCAAGCCTAGGAAAGCATACCCTTATAGGACTAGAGATCAGGGGAAAATGTCTTGTAACAGGTGTGCCCTTTTTGCTTGCACTAAAGAAGTTGTGCTCTACTCTAGGTTCTTTCCATCCTGCTTACATAGCATCCATGATTAAATCCCTAGGAAAAGCAACCCCGTTGCTTATACATGCTAGATTATACCCTATCCTTAAGGGTTTACTACCCAACAAGGGCATTCATGCATACACTAAATGGTCCCGTCACCTAATTGTGCAAAGATAAAATTTGTGGCAAGTAGCCGAAACTCCGTTCAGGAGGAAACGCTGCCTAAAAGCTGTCAAGAATTCCAAAGCATCAAGAGTTTAAGAGCTTTCCTAGAAGATATCCAAAAAGATTTCCCAGAAGCTTAAATCATCCAAGAGATCATAAGATAAGAGGGTCCAAGATCCAAATTGCCAAGATATCAAAATTGCCAAAGGTTCTAGATGTCAAGAATCCAAGGGCTCCCCTAAGAGATCCAAAGGTCCAAGAGATCCATGCTGTCCAAGTTACCAAGAGATCCAAGTGTCCAAGAGCTTCCCCAAGAAGTCCACATTGTTAGAAGCCGAGCTTTTCCTTGTAATTGCATTTCCTTGTATTGTAAAAGGTCCACCATTAGAGCCAATGAACCCAACGCTGTAAAAGCAAATCTTGTACAAGCATGTAATCAAAAGAGGGTCTGTTCCGCATTATCAAGCATATCATGAAAGTTTCGGTTACTTGCCAATCTTGTGCATTAATCTTGCATCATTATAGAAACTCACCATGACAAATACCTAATCAAGTGTGCTAAAGCCGAATTTTTCTGAAAATGGTAGGCGCATGTTAAATAACAAGGATGTAAATAAACTTGATTTTGGTGTTGTGTTTCCACATTGTCAAATGCACCCCATTTTTGTCACATCACATTCTTTCTAAGGATCAAAAGATTGCTAAAAACAAATAGTCTAAGCTACCACCACATCGTGATACCATCATCACTAAGTCCCGTGCAAGAGAGATGTCTACCAGTGGGCCTTCAACTCCCAAAGTGAGTCCTTTTTAGTTCGCTCAGATGAAAGAGCAAATGTCAGAAATGATGCATATGATGCAACAACTGGTTGTAGGAGGAGGAAAAAACTATTTCGGTCATAGTAAAGGAGGTCCCCAAACCGAAAATGAAAATTAGCTCCCACCAGAACAGGATTAGGGCCACAATATACCGCCCCAAGGCAATGATCAAGAAACAGATCCTTCTACGGATAAAACTCCTGAATCTGGGTATGGCCAAGTCAAGAGCCAAGTGGAAACTCTGGCTAAAAAGCTTCAAATCATAGAGGGCTCCAGCACCCATGAAAGCGTTAATATAGACAGTTTGGCCAACTTCCCCTAGATCATTATACCTCCCAAGTTCAAGGCACCAGAGTTCGTCAGGTATGATGGTACTAGAGACCCTTCCACGCACTTGCGCATGTTCTATAGGAAGATGGATCCTTATGGGGATAATCATCCTCTGCTTTGCTAGATTTTTCCTGATAGTTTGACCGGCTCCACGACCACATGGTACGTAAGACTGGAAAAGACCTCTAACTGGAGGGAAATGGCCAAATTTTTCCTAGAATACTACAGGTTCAACACCGAGATAGCTCCCGACCGCACGGTCCTTATAAGAACAGAGAAGAAGAGTGGGGAGTCTTTCTGAGAATATGCCCATAGGTGGCGTAAGCTAGCCGTACAAATGCAGCACCCCATGATGGAAAATGAGATGATTAAATGGTTCATTGACAACCTTAAGCCTCCTTACTATGAGAAGATAATTAGCACCTAAGTCACTCATTTTGCTAGCCTTATCCTTATTGGGGAGCACATTGACGAGGGTATTAGGAGCAAGAAGATCGTGGATCCCAAATCCTTGAGTTCCATGGTTGAACAGTCAAGAAAATGACCAGCCGCAAGACTAAGGAAGTCGATATGCACATGATTGACAATGCATCAGAAAGGCCTAGGGCTATTACTACTACTTATGCAACCCCAACTGCTAGACCTTATCAGCAACAGGCTCAGTCTACTTAAGCATCTAACCGAGCCTTTAATTAGAGAGGGAGGTCAGAACCACCTCATCCCCCAAGAGGGAAAAATGGAAGTACACTCTGTTACCCATGGCCATGGTAGATCTCTATGCTTATTTGCTGGAAAGGAAGCTAGTGACCTCGATATTTGCCAAGCCCAGAGAAGGCCATCCACCACCTGGCTTTGATCCATCCAAGAAGTGTGAATACCATTTTAGGGCCGACGGGCATACCCTTGAAGAATGTTACCATTTGAGGGACTGTATCCAGGATCTCATTGATAATAAGTTGATACAGTTTAACAATGTGGCTGCTCCAAACATCATCACCAACCCTTTGCCTTCCTATCAAGAAGGGAATATGAATGCCATCATCACGGTGGAAGAAAAGGTTCAAATTTCTCCTCAGCGTCATTCCCCTGGAAGGCTATGCTTTGAGCCTTGGTCCAAGAGAGCCACCTCGATTTTAAAGGTATAGGAACCCCCGGATTTGATTGGGGAATCTTCTCATTCTGTGACAATGAAGACAGGAATGCCCTGTTTGATTGTAAGGTGCTTCGAGCATAGGTTCAGAGTCTAGCCGACCGCGGTATTATCTGGATTGAAAGGGAAATTGTGCGAAAAGATGATTGCATGGCAGCCAGCCTATATCCTCTAGCTACCCAGTCAGGAACTAGCTACAATGCTGTATCTGTTGGATCAAGGAAAGATTAGGACGAATTTCTATAGAAACGCTTTGATAAGGCTACTTCAGTGCCTCCCTCTTCAGTAGTCATTGAGGAGATCATAGAATCACCTGTGGATTCAGGGTTATCAAATTCAAGAAAAGGGCAAGCCCCGCCAACCATTGAGGAATTCACTTCTTTAGTTCTTGCAGTACCTGCAGTTGCAGGGCTAGCTTCATCATCAGTTTAGGAGGGAACCGCCATTGTCCCTGCCATCCAAGGTTTCTATCCTCTTATTCTACCGAAGCCTACCTCAGGAATCTCTAGGGTATCCGGCTCAAAAGCCCTTAAAGCCATTCTGCCAAGTTTGGTAGTCATTAATCTGAAAATGTTCTCCATAGCGCCCAATTTGTAAACTCAAGAGGGCGTTATCATTCACATGCTGAAGTCATTCCCTTATGAAGATAGCCATCATATCCCATGGAAATATGATGTGTCCTTGATCTGCACTCGAATCGAAAAAGAGGAGGTCTACTCCAATATCTCTTCAGGTCTATTTGGGCTTACTAGGAGTGGCCGCTGCTATACTCTTGAGGAGTTAGAAAAAAGAAGGAAAGAGATTGGCAAGGGTATAGCTGAACCCATTAGGAATAGGGTCATAACTAAAGAAGCCGAGGAATTCTTGGAAATTATCAAAAACTCATAATACAGTGTGATTCAGCAGCTAAACAAGTCGCTAGCTCAGATCTCTATCTTGGTGCTACTGCTATCCTCTGATGTCCACCGCGAGGCTCTCTTGAAAGTCTTGAAAGAGACATGTGTTCCTACAGGTGTCACCGAATCTTCCTTTAAGGGTATGGTCTCGACGGTGTTGACCACCAACCAGATTTCCTTTACAGATGATGAGCTACCACCAGAAGGTTAAGAGCATACTTTGCCCATGCACATTATGGTAAAGTGTGAAGATATGATCGTCTCCAGAGTATTAATTAACAATGGATTAGCCCTGAATGTTTGCTTGATGTCTACTATAGAGCATTTGAATATTGATACCTCTCTTATCCACCCTACCACCATGATCATTAGAGCCTTTGATGGCATTCTCTAGGAGGTGCAAGGTGAGATTGAATTAGCAATTGGAATTGGCCCCATGATTTTCATAATCAACTTCCAAGTCATCAAAGTGGATTCCCCATATAATATGCTTCTAGGGAGGCCCCGGCTACACTCCATAGCCCACAAGCGCAGTTGCTTCTACCCTTCAATCGAGGCTCAAGTTCCCATCCGAGGATCTGTTGATCACTATTATGGCTGAAGAACCCTTAACTATCTTCGAGGAGACTTTTGTCCCCTACATTGGTGCTAATGTGTTTCCATGATCTTTAGAGCTTCGGAACTCGAGTTAGCATGGCCCTTCACTACTTTAATGGCAGTCAATGAGGTGCTCAAATTTGGCTATCAGTTAGACCAAGGCCTCGGTGCTGTAGGACACAGGAAGGCTGCTTTGATTAAACTCCTAGACAACAAAGGAGGATTCATTCTGGGGTATAACCCCTCCGATGAAGAAATTTTCTAGGCTTCCAGAAGAAAGAAAAGGAAATGCATTGGCCAAGGGATGTCTATTCCCCACAACAGGGTCAATTTTCCAGCTCTGGCCGAGGTCATCCGATCAAAAATGCCACAGGAATCATGTGAGGAGGAATCAGATCTAGCTTGTCTCATCCAAGCTCATATGGAGGAATAATGGCCCTCGACTTGGAATATGAGGCAGAGGCGGAACATGAATACGAGCTCTTCGTAACTCTCCTATTAAAACCATGGTATAGTCATAAAGCATGGCTAGCTCACTCTGAAGCTAGCTCCACCCTCTCTCTGTGATAATAGCATGGGCCTCTCTATCACTCTGCCAAAGCTCCCTCTCCCGAGTTAATGCCCAAGCAGTCTCCTCCTGCATATGCACCTCCCTAGCGACAGCAGTAATCTCAAGCTTTGTCACCCTCGCTTGCAAAGCCTTTGCACATAATCTACATTCAGCTTCGGAGGCCCCCTGAGCACGAACAATGCCTCCCAGCACTTTATCTCCACTCACAGGAACATTTCCAATGATAGGCCCCGTGGAAAACTCCGCAAACCAAGTGGCATAATCCCTGCTAGTATCCAACATAGACATCAAAAGAACCCATCATATAAGCTGGGTTGTCCATGATAATGGACTCAAACGACAAGCCGAGAGGAGGTGGATCTCTAGGTACCTCGAAAACTGGCATGACCTGGTGGAAGGTCCTCTCTGCCAAAAAGAACTCCCAACTCAATAGGGCCCAAAACCAGCATCGTACCCTCAACTGGCCCATAGCTACAGTGAGCTCCAGTCTCCCCAGCAGTGAGCCGTCATAAGGGCAAACTACTATCTCACCCCAGGTGACGTAGTCTAAGGCCGCAGAGATAGTGACCAGTTGCACCAGGACAACCTTGGTGATCATACAGAGAGACCAAGCATATGCTTAAGGATACACTGTCACTGACAAACCTGAGAACTGTGGTCGCAAAGCTGGGATATATTCATATGCCCACCATGTCAAAATCTGCCAACATCCCTTCAGGCTCTTGAAATCCCCCAATCATATCTCCGAACGTCGGAGACTACTCTCATGGCCCAAAACAGTTAGTAGGATAATACCGATCGGTTGTTGCCAAAGAAGCAACTACCGAGAAATCACATGAAGAACCATTGAAGATGAATGTCAGTAGGTGCCACACCCCAAGGGATGCTACCTTGCAGCCACTTAGTGCATATTTGTGGCGACGCTGTAGGCCTAAAGTATGCTCGCGTGTCTATAGTCAATGGAAGAGGGATGCCCAAAAGCTCGCAGGATAGCTCAAAGCTCATATCATCAATCAGAATTGGGTATCCGCCAAATCTGATGCCCAAGATGGCCATCCAATCAAAAGGGAGAATGGCATACTCCCCACAACTCAAATGAAAGGTGCTTGTCTTAGCATGAAACTGTCGCACCAAAGCCTCCTCGATCTCGTGCCTCATGGTATACAGAGGGATCCTCAAGAAATCCTCGAATCCCTACTCTCTTAGGAAATCGGCATAGCGTTGGTAGGTCCCAGGATCAGATAGCCACCGAAGAAAGGTGGACCAAGCACCCCGACCACGGATCTTATAGGGCCCCTACATTCAGAATTAGAAGCTATCTGTTAGCATATGCATATAACAGGAATCTAAATAACAAAAGAAGAAAGACAGTATACCATTCCCCTCCACGCCTTGGCAGAAGGATGATCCTTCAACCTGCGTCGAAGGTAAGTGCCTTTGATACCGTCGTCTACTGCTCCAGTATAAGCATCGGCCCCAGCCTGACGTGGTGGGAGCCTCAGCCTCAAACCAAGACTTTGGGCACCCGGATAGACCTCCTTTTCCCCGGACAAATCAGCCATTATGTCAAAAAGGAGATCCTCAGCTAGCGTCTCCCCTCTTGAGGCCCCTCTCCTTGTAGCTGGCCTGTACTGTGAGGAAGCCTCATTGGAAATAATGCAAGACTTAGAGGAGACACTAACTGTCTCGACTGAACGTTGCCTCCTAAATCAGGTCTCCATAAGGATCCTGTTGGTAGGCCTAGTGTCATCACCTCCACGATCAAAGTGGCTCTACAGAACTCGAGTTGCCCGCTCACCAGTAGAAGCAGTCTCATCATCAAAAGAATCGTCCCCATGGGATGTAGCGTAAACGGGGGCCTTCCTCTAGTCTCCCCAAGAACTCGCCCTTTGAGATATAATCTACAAAACAACCAGAAATTCAAACATAAGTGGTACGCCCATGAAACAAATGGCAATATAGATGAACTAATACCTTTTCCTAAACATATTATGCAGGTTCATGTCAAGCATATGTTCTCACAAGAAAGCAGATTCTTGCACATCCTACAGTGGGTAAACTAGCGGCCGCGCCCTAGGCTCGCATTCCATCTTGAGGCTAAATAGCAGCCGTGCCATAGGCCTCACCATCGCACAGCTACCAAGTCATTCAAAAGTTCAAGTTCCTAATCTACAGTGGGTACACTAGCAGCCGCACCCTAGGCTTACATTCCATCTTGAGGTTAAATAGCAGCTGCGCTGTACGCCTTGCCATCCCACAGCTACCAAGTCACTCAAAAATTTCCAAGTTCCTAATTTACAATAGGGTGGGTAAACTAGTGGCTGTGCCCTAGGCTTACATTCCATCTCGAGGCTAACTAGCGGCCGTGCCATATGTCTCACCATTTCCACTATTCCTGACTACCAAGTAAGTCCCCTTACCTATATCCCGCATTTTATTTTCAACATTTAAATTCCCACATATTTGCACACCCATATAACACAGACAAAAAGAAAAAAAAATGTATGCATCCCCCTAAGATAGCATGGCATAAATCATGGCAAACATATGCGCTTATAAAAATTCAAAAAATAAAATAAGCACTAGCATGCATCCCTAGTAGAATTTCCACTAAAATTTTTCAGAAAAAAAGAAGAGAAGAAGAAAAAAAAATAGACACCGACCTCAAGTGCAGAAAACACTGAAGTAGCAGACTAAAGTTGAAAAGCCAGACCCGCTAAGTTCGTAGTTGCTCCAAAGAATTTTTTAGAAGTGGGAAGTCAAAGGAAAGAGTGAAATGAGGTAAATAATGAGCCAAAAGGGGCTTTTATAGGGTTTTGAGGTGGCCTAGCAGTCCGGCGCACCTTCTTGGGCCACCGAGTCAGCCCGGTGCACCTTGAAGGGCCGTTGGTCAACATTGACCAAGTCAACGTTGACCGGTTGACCCGGTCAAACCTCCAAAAAAAAAAAAGCAGGGAAACCTTTCCCTTCCCTAGAGCTCAGAGACAGGTCTAGAAAATATTTCAGAAGCAACTACGGCAGATCGGTCCAATCAGGTAAGATCTGGTCTCAATCCGTGAGTAGTCTCTGCATTCTAATTTGGGGGAAACAAAATTTGAAATCACGTTCTTTATCCGACACCTCTCATTGCACTCGAGATGTCTGATAAAGAAGGGGCGACTGTTGATATCATATTTTGTCCACCATCGATTTGCGTGCCAGAGCCCGGAAAATTCAAAAATATTATTTTCTCTCCATAGGGCTATAAGAACCTCTAGAATGACGTGGTGCAACCCGTTCAAACACCGCAGCACTCAAAGTGCCTTTTTAAGCTAAAATGATCAAAATGCCCCTAGCCAACTTAGGGTTGATCGAAGGTCAAACAAGGTCAAAACCCTCACAAAACAACACTTTTCATAGTTTTACATCAAACTCGAGCTCTCAGAGATTTTTGGCAAGTTTGACCAAACTTGACCTGAAGTTAACTCTTGACGAGCCTAGAAACCCTAATTTTGATCCGATCGTCAGAACAGGTTAAAACCAATGCCATTGTGAAGATTATCAAATTCTCATTCCAACCACTATTCATGGGTCGAAATCAAAGTTAGAACGTGCCAGGGCTATAAAAGGCCCCAAGCACCCTCCAAACCCAAAAATAAAATAAAATAAAAAGACTCCCCTGGCTACCTGCTCTTTGCCTGGACGATTGCTGAGCTTTTCTCCTCTCTTCCAAACATAAAAAAAAAAAAAAAAATACAGAAAAAACACATCAAAGCCTCTTAATTCTTGTGCTTCTAGCCTAAATCTCCTTGCTTTTTATGCCTTATGCCATGTTTCATGTTTAGATCTACATCCTTACGTGCTTATATGTCATATTTATGTTTTTTGCCATGTTTTCCTATGCTTTGTTCCTTTTTTTTGTTCTAGGTTGATGTTAGGGTTACATGCTCACATGTGTGTATGATGTTGTTGGCTATGCCTTGCTCGGATCTATATGTCCATGTGTTTATTTCCATGCTATATGGTTAGATCCTCGTCTTCACTTGCTTATATGGCTGGATCCATGTTCTTCCATGTCTATGTGCTAGGCTCTTACATGCCTACATGCATATTTCCATGCTTATATATGTAGATTGGTGTGTTTACATGCTTAGATCGATGTTCTCTACATGCTTTATGCCATCATCTATGTGTTTGCGTGCTTCATGCCTTGTTTATGTGCATAGGCCTAGACCTTGTTTGTCATGTCATGTGCTATTGTAGCCCTTTTGTTCCTTTTATCGCATTTTCTTGTGTTTCGGCCTAATGGTTAGGACCGATCTAGACCCTATGGTCTTTGTCTTCGTCCATACACCTTGGCTTATATCAAAGGGTTTGGATCATCCTTATTTGCATGTCTATGCTGGCTTGCTTCTATGCTTTATGCTTGTGTTAGCCTCTCTAGTTCTAGGCTTTGCCATGCTTGATGCCCTTAGCAGGTTTGTGGTTGTGTGG
This sequence comes from Quercus mongolica, assembly GCA_011696235.1. Taxonomy (NCBI): domain Eukaryota; kingdom Viridiplantae; phylum Streptophyta; class Magnoliopsida; order Fagales; family Fagaceae; genus Quercus; species Quercus mongolica. The sequence goes on from CM022236.1 coordinate 31,615,319, forward strand.
TTACATCCGACGCCCATGAGGCCTTGTTTAGATGTAACCATTTGGGATGCATCACCATGATGCCGATCGCCTCATGCATACCTTTCCCCTTTTCCGCTTTGGGCAATGCTGTGCTTACCATGCTTGTTTGTGCCACCTATTGGCTTTCTATGCACCTTTATACACTTACTTACATGTCCATGCATGAGTCTTGCTTGCTAGTGTATCATCCATACTTCAACAGAATGAAGCTATGGACATCCAATCCAAACCTACATTTGTCCCTCGTGGACACCACCTTTTGTTTGTCTTTTTGCTTGTTTGTCTTCTTTCTTGTTTGCTTGTTTGCCTGTTTGCATTCTTGCTTTCTCGCTTGTTTGTTTTTCTTGTGGCTTGCCATGTCTCCTACCATATGCTATGCTTGTCATATCTATCTTACTTATTTGCTTTGTATGCTTTGCGCATTATCTATGTATCTCTTTATTTCCGTTGCTTGTCTACTGGTTCCTTGTTTTTGCCTTTACATGTACACACATGGAGCGAGGACGCATGGAGCTAGGGCACGGTCTCCCAAGCGCAAGCAAAAAGGGTGAAGACACAAGCATGTAAATATAAGCCAAGCGGCAATGTTCAGTAGTTTTAGGAGTCTAGCCTCTCCCATTTGGTTATGTACTCTTTTAAAACCCCTTCCTTCCTCCTTCCACTCTTTCTTAGTTGGTTTGTATTACGTATATCATGCCATGTACCATTCATCCTCATCTCGAGAGTATGGCAACCCTTGTTTACTTTCTTGCACCTATATTTTGGGCCATGCCCTAAGGATGTAGGCATTTACTTTCCTACTCTGTGTGCTTGTATTGTGCATATTGTATGCATATATATACCTGCTCGCCCCTTCCAGTGTGATTGTCACAGTCCATGTCACCTAAGGCAAAGCGATGCCTAATTTCTACCACGAAAGTAAGGTGACGTGTCACTTGATTTTTACTGTGGAAATCTGGTACTTTGCCTGAATGCCTTAGGAAAGCATAGATTGGGACCACACCAATTCAAAAGAAAAACCTCAAAGCCCCCCATGCATGCAAAGCCCCGAAAGCCAATGCTAAAATCATTTTTTTTTACTGCCAATCTTCGAAAATTAAGGTTTTATCAAAACAAAGGACTGTCCTTGGACAGGCGTTGTGGGGTGCCTAACACCTTCCCCACTCGTAACCAAACTTTTGGACTCAAGAATCAAGATTTTTTGCCATCCACATTAGATTAGGATAAATGCCAATTTTCTTAGCCTAGGATTGGTAATAAAATCAACTAGAAATAAGTGGCCAATCACACCTTAGATAAACCTAATGATTGGTGGCGACTTCACTTACCTTTGGTAATCACCTAAAATTTGGCCAAGATTCCTGCCACAGCTCTAAAGGTGGACCTACATTCCTCCACCAAGAAAAAGAGCACCTGAAGCACTGCATGAACCACATGCACCAGTCAATCGATATGGGCCTCCAACGGGCCCCACGCACGTGGGAGTGTCACCACGACGGGTGGTCAAACGAAGGCCCACAACAACGGTTTTCTGTTTTGATCAAAGCTGGGTGTCAAAAGCGTAGGTAGGAGAGTGCCTGCATACGCTTGCTTTAGCCTACGTACGCAAGCCGCTACCCATGTACGTGGACCGAGGGCCACTTTGATCATATTATTTCCAAAAATAGATTTTTGCTCACTTAAAAGGTCATATTTTCCATTTTAACACTCCTTAAGTCAATTTGATATCTAATCGGGCTCTAAACTAGCCTTAGGCCTTAGAGTTTGTGAGAGTGTCTTTTTCGGGATACTCAGGCCCAAGGATTCCGAGCCTGAATGAAAAGGAAAGGATTTGGTGGACCGGGCCTTGACTCACCGCAGCTAACAAGCTGTTTAAGAATCAAGTGAATGCAGAGAATACTCCTGACAACATACAAAAAATGACAAACAAGGATATCGAAGAGTGCCAAAAATTAACAACGTAAGTTCAGAAAGAAAGAAAAACAGGATTAGAAAGACGATAAAAAGAGTGCTGTGGGGATCTTGGGAATTATGAAACAGTATTTCATTAAGACATTATCTGTTTGATTACAGAAAGCTCACTAGGACGTGATACAAGGTCCAATCAAGCTCAAAAATTGCAGCCTTGAATGGCTATTTCAGCCTTCAAAACTTACGAAGTTTGATTCTCGTTGAATCCGAGTATGTGCCATAGTGGCCTTTACAGGATATCGGGAAGCAGTATTTGTTTTCCCTTAGTATTTTCTTTCTGCACAGATTTTTCTGATAGTTTTTCCTAGAGAATTTCTTCTTTCTTGTGTTTCTTTCTTTTTTTCTCGCTGCCTTCTTCACAACCCATCCCCTCCTTTTATAGTGGAGTTTTCTGGGCGTCCCGAGGAACCGTTGGTTCCCCTGTTTTGTTCTTTTGCAAACAGAGCATGCTCTGTCTCCATCGCCTCGGTAAGTCCCTTTTCCGTTTTCTTTCATTCTTTCCTTCTCTTGGTTCTGATTCCTTCGAAAGCTTTTGGTTGGCCATCCTCTTTGGGACGTGCTGAGGTATGCCCTTCTCGGCATCCCCATTTCTGGCGTCTTCCTCTTTTCCCTTTCTTTCCTTTTTGGGCAGAATCCTGTTCTGCCATTTTTGAAAGTCATTTGTTACCATTCTTCTTCCCTGTCCTGGTTCCCCGAGGTCCTTTTCTGTCTGTGCCATTGAGAGGTCGCTCGCATCTTTTATTTCTTGTTTTTCTTCTTCTGTCTTCTTTCTATCGATTTGTCCCAGTCTTCCTTTTTATTTGTGCTTGAAGGGATCTGCGCTTATTGAGGATCCTTGCTTCTTTACACTCTGCCGTGGTTTCTTTTTTGGACGCTTCTTTCTTTTCTGGGCTCCAGGATCCTCTGGGCCTTCCTTTTATTCCCCCATGAGTCATTCGTATCTATTGCTTTGGGCTTAGCCTGAATTTTTTCTTTTGGGCTTGACTTGTTCTTCTGTTTTGGGCTTATTTTATTATGGCCCTTTCTTTTTCAGACCTCAACATTTAGCCCCCCGAGCTCGTGGGTTGCCTGAAACCCACTCGTGAGTGATTTAGGTTTCCTAAGATTTTCGTGGTATCCCCCCTTTTTTTCAACTTCTACTGGGTTCCCTTCCTCTTTACTTGGGATCCCGGCTCTTTTCTACTGCTTTTAGTCACCTCCTTTTTGCGTGTTGTATTCCCTTACTTTTTTGCAGCTTCCTCTTTATACGGGACGTGGCAGTTGGGTATTTAAGGTAAAACTCCTCTACCCACTTTTCTCGTTTCCCGTTATTTCTCATTAATAACTGCTGATTAATCCCTACTTCAAATTAAATTTCTTGGCAACTGGCGCGTCTTTCCATAAACTGTTTTCCCCAACTGCTATTTGCGCCTTTATTGTAGCCGTTTCATCTTATCACTTTGCTTCTCTGAGTTTTTCACTCTTTGTGCTTCTCTTTCTTTTTCTCTTCTTCTCTGTTACTCTGGTCTTCCTCCCTTTCGCACTTTCAATCTCTTTTCTTCTCATAGTGTGTGTTGTTTCCATGGCTTCTTCTTCTTCTCGAAAGAGGAGAGAGCGTACTCCCAGTCCTTCTGAGGGTGAAGGTTCTTCTGGTTCTGCTCCGAGCGATTCTCACGAGGTTGCTGAACGTCCGGCCTTCCTTTTACGGGATCCTTGGTATTCTTTCAGTTTATTTTTCCCTCATATATCTCATGGTGAGGCTCCTCCATCCCCTCACGTTTGGATGTTTTCTGGCCAAGCGGGTTTCGCTGGTTCCGCCCAGGTTCCTGACCCTAGAGAGATTTTCGATCTTCAGATCAGACAAGGAATCCGAGAGGCGGTTCCTATTTTCTTTGATTTTGTTCCGGGAAAGATTCAGGGTTGGCCCATATGGGTAGACAAGGAACTGTCTGATGCTGAGTTTGTGGGTCGTTTGGAGCGCGCCGGCATCCTAAAGGCAGTGGCTATTTCAAGAAACCTTGAGGGTTTCAGAGACGCTAAAGGGCTCAGGCATCTGGTACGTCGTTGGTGTCCTTCCCTTCATACTTTTTTCTTTTCTACTGGTGAATTGACGATCACCTTGGAGGATGTAGTTAATAACTTCCTCCTCCCGGTGTTTGGTGAAGAGAATCCCTTTGATATTAACCTTTCTGGTGAGGATCTCGTGGTAGAAGAGAAATTATTTGGTCATTTTGGTGGTCGCTCCGCCTCTCCTGGTGGTAAGCCGGCTAGGATGGGGAGATGGGTGATGACCCTCTCTCATGAAAAGGATAAGGAAGTGAGGTGGGCCGGTTTCCTGGCCTTTTGGCTTAGTAAGTTTTTGTTTAGTGAGTTCCCTGGGTACGGAATTAAGTCTTCGTTTTTTCCGTTGGCAATCAAGTTGGCTCGAGGTACCCAGTATCCTTTGGCCCCTCTGTTTTTGGGTCATGTTTATTCTCAACTGGACCAGCTTCATGGAGATGAGGCTGAGGGTGATTCTTGTTATGTGATCACTTCATCTCTTCACTGTGCCATTCTTCAAATTTTCATGTGGGACCGTTCTGCAGCTACTTTGGCTAAGTGCAGAAATTTGAAATTTGTGAAGGACAAGTTCCAAGGATCCCTCGACATAGTGAAGGGTCTTTGTGGCAATTCTACTGATGCCTTTCCCATTATTTTTCGTTAGATTAGCTTGAAAGGTGGTGGCCTCAATCTTGTGGAGTTGTTTGACCAAGCAGGGAGCTTATATTGGAGATCCCCTCGTGAGTTTGGTCCTGGCTTTGCATGTGATTCTGTGTTGTCTTCTTTTTTATCTTCTACAGGTAATACCTTTGACTTGCGCCGTGGTGATGAGGGCAGTCTGGCTTATCTTGCCTGCATTAGCTCCTCTTGGCTTCCTGTGCCTTCTTCAAGTGGCCCAAAATATACTCATTATTCAGCACACCGGGTGCTCCGACAGTTTGGTTTTGATCAGGACATTCCGCCAGTTTTTAAGGATGTAGTGCCATCCCTTCCTTCCTTGGATCCTTTCTTGAGGCTGCAGGCCTTTTCTTATTGGTCACGGAAGAGCCCTCAATTTGTAGTGCCTAACTCCCAGAGAGGAGTCTTTGCTTCTAGTGGCTATACCAGTTATTGGAGAAGAGTACAAAAATATTTTGTTGACTATGTTGGCACTGGTACAGTTCGGGAAGTCCCGAATTCTAGCATTGTTTCTGCTCCGACAGCCAATAGACGTTTATCCCTTCCTACTGCTGGGATTGTTTCTGCTGCTGCAAGCAGCAAGACTGGGTTTGCAGAGTGGCATGCCTCCAGGGGAGGTTGGGTGGCTTATGGACAGGATTTTCCTGAGACCTGGCTGGGTGATAGTCTCATCATTGGTGCTTCCTCTGGGGTGCCCATCAAAAAGGGTGCAACAGAGACAATAAGTGCTGCCACTGCTCCGAGTAAAGGTAAGGATGTCAAGTTGAAGAAAATGAAAGCTGCTGATGTTGGTGAAAGTACAGGGGGTGTGGAGATAGGCTCTGAGACGAAAAGAAGGAAAACGGGGAAATCTCAAGCACACTTGGCATCTCAGGAAGGCAAGGATGTCAGGGAACCTTTAGTTTCAAGGACCCGGAAGAAGACCAAGGTAGAGTCTTCTTTTCCCCAGGTTCCTGTGACTGCTTCAGTCCATGGTTCTTTAGGATCCTCTGGTTTGGTATCCCAGCCTCCTTTAGGACCCTCTGGGCGTACTCGTAATAAGCAAAAGACTTCCAGAGAATCTGTAGAGAGAGAGAGAGAAGGGCAAGACTTCTTTCCTTCTTCTCTCTTTTTTTTTTTACCTGTTCACCTTGTTGCACTCATTTTCTATTTTGCTGACGAGTGGTGATTTCCTTTGCAGTCCAAGCGCAAGTCTGATCACAAGAAGGGTAAGAGCCAATCTTCTGGAGACGACGTGGTACGTGTGTTCCCCCTTCTTCTGTTCTTTCCCTTTTGTTCTGACATTGTGTTGTTAGCATTCCCTGCTGTTGTGTTTTTCTCTTTTTTTTTTACTTGGTATTGCCTTCTCCGCTTCTTCTTCCTTTAGGTGGAGGTATCCCCTCCTGTGACTGACAAGGCTCTGGGGGAGGAAACTATCACAGCTCTTTCTGTCGTTTTTCCTGTTATGGGGGAGGAGCCCCCTACTGATGATCCAGCTGAGGAAACCGGGCAACCGATGCAAGGTTCCCAGGATTCTCAGGATCCCAAAGCTTCTAGGATCCCGTCATCTCAAAGTCCCCATCTTGAACGCACTCCTAGTCCTATCAGGACTGTGTTTCCTCAATCCTTGTCAGATAAAGGTGCTTTGGGAGACACTCCTCTATCTAAACAAATAGGTAAACCTTGTTTCCTTGAAATAGCGTTATATATATTTTTTTTACTTTCTTTTCCAGTTTTTTTTTTTTGAATTCCTCCTTTTCCTTTTCCTTTTAGGTCAAACCAGTGAGAAATCTGCTCCCAGTGTTGCCTCTTCTTTAGAATCAGAGAGCTCAGAAGGTGAGTGCAAGCTGCTCCCATCGTGTTTCCTTTTTCTTCCCCCCCCCCTTTTTTTTTTATATGGCGAAGCCCCCTGCATCTATCCCTTCCTTTAGCCACTTTGCCATTGGTCCTTCACCTTTTCTTCAACTTGCTTTATGTTCCTTCCCAGAATCTTCGGGGAAGTCAGGAGATCAGGAAGAAGAGGCTCTGCCCCAAGAAACTGGAACCGGTTTGTTCTTCTTTTTCTCTCCTTTAAAAAAGAACTAAATCTGTTCTTCCTTTTCTTTTTCTTCTTTCTTTGAATACTGATACAGGCATTGCAGGTTCTGAGCCTGTTATCCCTGAAGGAATTGTGAGACCTGTTGAAGTTGCTGACCTTCATCCAGAGCAAAAGGCTGCAAGTCCTCCTGCCTCTGCAAGTGGTGACACGGCGATGGGGGATGCCTCGAAGATGGCTGCCTCAGATCTTGATTCAAGGCTTTCCTCTTTCCTGGCTCGCTTTGATCTCTTGGAATTCAACAGTCTTCCTGCCAGCCACTTTCATGTTTTTGGGTCTTCTTATGACAGCTTCCTGCGCTTCTCTATTCCTGTGGAAGGCCTGCCACTGCTAGAGAGCCTGCTCAAGAGTCACGGGGATTTTACCAGCGGCTTCAGGGGAGGCATTTTTCTAGGCAATATTTTGATGGAGTTGTTGTGTGCTGTGTTGATTTCCCTAAGGAATTCCTCTATAGATTCCTTGTCTGAAGAAAAGCTTCTGGAGTGGAGAGGGGTGGTGCAGGACCTTCTAGAGGCCAAGTTCAATTTGTCTTTTCTGTTGGATCACTTGCGTCTGCTGGCTCATATGCTGTTTCAGAGGCAATCATTCAAGAGTATAGACACTGAGATAGCTGCTGCTGAAGAAGCTTTGGCTCATGCTCACAAGGTTTTACAAGACTTGAAGGTCAAGCGGCAGAGGATCCTTTCTACTTTGGCTGTGCCTGTTATTTCTCCGGATGCCTCCCTGTTGGCCGGCCTCATTCCTTAGCCCCCTTTTTTTTTAGATTTACATGAACAATTTGGGGTTGTATAAGTTTTTTTTTTTCTGAACATTGCTCTGCTCTTTGCTTTCTCTTTTGTGTTTCAAAACTGCTTCTTATTTCTTAGTATGTGAATCTGCCCTTTCCCTTGGATATATATATTGCCTTTACTTTCTTGTGACTCTTTTCTTTCCTGAGTCCTGGACCATGGTTTCCACAAGCTTCACTGCAAGTTCTGGTCCAGGTACCTGGTAATTTATTGTGCAAGTACTGAACTGGGTACACTGGTATCCTTCTCTATGTATGTTTTTTTTTTTTTGAGATACGGTCCCAGTTCATGAACTTTGACAGGTTCCCCTTTTGCCAAGTGCTAGGCTAGGTATCCTAGATATTTTACTTTTATTCTGTGATCCTAGACCTATGCACTTGGGACTGTTTGTGGGATATCTGAAATTATTTGTGAGGTGGATCCTGGGCCATATGTAAAAGGGTATTACATATTCTCCCCTTTTTTTTTGACTCAGGTATCCTTCCTTAAATTTATCCACATTTGGTCTTTGCAGTATTTAAAGAAAAACTTAAATGTTGAAGAAACAGGAATTTCATTAAAACATGGCCATTTTTTTTTAAGGAACAAAGAAAAAGTCTTTTGGTGCAGCATTGACCACAAAGTGTCAATCTATCACATGTTCCTGAACAAAATTATCTTAGACCAGAATTCTTGATAAAGGCTGAAAAATAAAAAGACAAAAATAAAAAAGAACTTAGCAGATAGTGAAGCTGGTGAAAGGACCCTGAGGTACTGGGATCCCCTTGTCCTTATGCATAGTATTGCTTCAGCCATTTCCCGTTTATGGGCTCTGTCAGGACTGTTCCATCTTCTTTGGCAAGGTAATAATATCCACTTTCATGAGCTGCATTGATGATGTAGGGTCCTTCCCATTTTGGGGTGAACTTGGAAGGCCCTGGCAGGTTCCTCCTCACGTGCTCCGCCATCCTTAGTACTAATTGCCCTTTGGTGAATACTCTTGGGCGTACTGCTTGTGCATATGCTCTGGTCATTCTTTGCTGGTATCTTTGGCTCCTTTTCTTGGCCAGTTCTCTTTCTTCTTCTACTCCTTCCAGATCTACTAGCCTCTTTTCATTGCTTGCGTCCTCACTTTCTCCCTGATTTTCCTCGAGAACTACCCTTGGTGTAGGAATGATTAACTCCACAGGGCTGATGGCTTCTGTTCCATAAACCAGGGAGAATGGGGAGAATCCTGTGGCTGTCTTTACAGAGCTCCTACATGCCCAAAGCACATCTGCCAGATGGTCACTCCATTTTCCTCCATACTCATGCTTCATTTTCTTAAGGATTTTTAATATTACCCTATTAGTAGCTTCAGCTTGGCCGTTTCCTTGTGGGTAGTATGGGGTAGATCTTCCATGCTTGATGTGGTATGCTTCAGTTAATCCCTTCACATCTTTGTTTATGAATGGCGTTCCATTGTCGCTGATCAATCTTCTGGGGATCCCGAACCTTGTAATGATGTGGTCTCGAATGAAATTTGCTACAGCTGCTCCAGTAGCTTTTTTCAAAGGGATGGCCTCTACCCATTTTGTAAAGTACTCCGTGGCTGCCAGGATCCATATATAACCATTGGATGGAGGATTTATAGGCCCTATGAGATCGAGCCCCCAAGTATGAAAAGGCCATGGCGTCGTCATATCCTGTAGGACATTTGGGTGAGTGTGAATTGCATCTCCTAGGACTTGGCAAGCATGACATGTTTTGACCAGCTCCTCAGAGTCTCTTTTCATCGTTGGCCAGTAATATCCCAACAACAGTAACTGCTTGTACAGCCTTCTCTTCCCTGGGTGACTTCCGCAATCTCCAGAGTGCACCTCTCTGACTACTTCTCTAGCTTCCTTTGGTCCTAGGCACCTGAGGGGATCCCCATGGTATCATTTTTTGAACAAAATGTCGTTCTGCAAGAAATACCTGCACGCTAGTTTTTTGAGCTTATGGGCCAGTTCCTTGTCGGATGGCAGGATCCCCCGAGCCAGGTATCCTATGAAAGGAACCCGCCAATCTTCTGCAATAAACACCGCGTAGCTTTCTTCTTTATCGATTGCCAAACGACATTCCTTGCATTTCCCCTATATGATTGCTGCTTCCTTGTCCATATCTGGCCAGTAATACCCCATGCGTTGCATCCTTCTGTATAGGCTGACTTTTTCTGCAACTCCACATGCTTGGGCGTGTAATTCTTCTAGTTTCAACTTTCCTTCCTTCTCGGTGATACATCTGGACAGTATTCCTCCTGGCAGTCTTCTATACAATTCTCCTTCTATCTGAGTGTAATCCATTAGTTCTTTGATGTTCCCTCTAGGGCTCGCCTCTTTCATCCTTTCTTTGACTTCATCCCTCCAGTCCCACTGTTTGGATTCCCCGGGGTACATCCCTTGGAGGATCCTTACAATAGAATGTTCCTGCCTTCCTATTTTTATCAGCGTATCCCTCCCATTAAATGGTATTTGGGATCCCAGGGTGGCGAGAGCATCTGTAAACCTGTTTTCACTTCTTTGAGTGTATTCTATGCTGAAGGTTTGAAATTCCATCTCCAGCCTTTGTGCCCAAGTCCTGTAGGCTGCTAAGCTTTGTTCCCGTAATGCAAAGTCACCTTTCACTTGGGAGACTACAAGATTAGAATCTCCCAGCACTCTCATATGTTTCACTCCTATGCTGAGTGCTATAGTCAACCCAGTTAAGTATGCCTCATACTCAGCTGCATTATTAGAGTACGAGAAACCAAGCTTGAAAGACAGGGGCATGATATCCCCATTTTCACAGCTTAGTACAATTCCTACCCCATTTGAAGTTGCTGTAGCTGACCCGTCAAACCTCATGGTCCATTTCTTCCCTGGGATCTCCATCACTGCTACCTCACCAGGGATTTCTTCGTTCAGTGGGCCTTCTTCCTTTCCTGGGAATTGAGCTAGCAAATCTGCTATGGCCTGGCTCTTGACAGCCTTGGGAGTTCTTATACCTATATCATATTGTGAGAGCAACACTAGCCATTGTGCTATTCTTCCCGTGAGAAGAGGCTGGTGCAGGAGTGCTTTTATGGGGTGGGACTTGGTTACCAAGAGGATTTGGTGAGCTGAGAAGTACCTCTTCAACCTTTGGGATGCATAAACGATTACTAGGCAGGCTTTCTCTATTCTGGGGTACCTGGTCTCGGTATCCTTGAGTGTTCTGCTTACATAATATATGGGCTGCTCATTTCCTTGGTCATCTTCTTGTGCCAGCAAAGCTCCTATTGCCTGAGAGTTTGATGCTAAGTATAGCAACAGAGGTCGCCCACGTACTGGTGCCTGGAGGGTGGGCAGATGGTTCATAATGCCCTGAATTCTTTGAAAAGCTTCCTGCTGCTCTGTTCCCCAGGTAAATTCATTTCCCTTTTTCAATAGTTTAGATAGGTCTGCTGTAGCTGAGGCTAAACCAGGCACAAACCTCCTGATATAGGAGACCCTTCCCAGGAAGCTTTTGAGTTCCCTAACAGTAGTTGGTCTTCTCATTGTGGCAATAGCTGTGGCCTTGGCTGGGTCCACGCTTATGCCTTTGTGATGTACCAGGAACCCAAGGAACTTTCCAGCAGACACTCCAAAGGCGCACTTCATGGGGTTCATACGTAACTTGTATTTCCTGCATCTTTCAAAGACTTGCTCAAGTACTTGGAAATGTCCTGTTCTGGTTTTTGACTTGACCACAATATCGTCTACATAATCTTCCATCTCTTCATGCATCATGTCGTGGAAAATGGCTGTCATGGTCCGTTGATACGTAGCCCCCGCATTTTGAGGCCAAAGGGCATTACAGTGTAGTAGAAGTTCCCAATCGGAGTTCTGAATGCCGTCTTCTCTGCATCTTTGGCTGCCATGCGGATTTGGTTGTATCCACTGTACCCATCCATAAACGAGAACATTGAGTTTCCTACAGCTGAATCTACAAGGAGGTTGATATTGGGCAGGGGGAACTCATCTTTAGGACATGCCTTGTTCAGGTTGCGAAAGTCTACACAGCAGCGGATTTGACCATTTTTCTTCTTCACAGGTACAATGTTGGAAAGCCATTTTGGGTGTTGGATGGGTTTGATAAAACCAGTTGTTAGTAATTTCTTAACCTCTTGAACTATTTGAGCTTCTACCTCTGTGTGGAAGACCCTGGCTGGTTGGACTACTGGCCTCATCCCTGGGTCCACATTAAGAGAATGGACTACCAACTCCGGGTCTAGACCAGGCATCTCATCATAGGTCCATGCAAACACATCTCTGTATTTTTGAAGGTTACCAGTTGTTCTCTTTCTTGAGCCACCAATTGACTGCTAATGAAAACAGGTCTTCGGGATCCTGGTTCTGTTCCCAGGTCTACTTCCTTTAGTTCTTCCTCAGGCTGGATCTGGGCCTCCTTAACTGGTTCTTCTGGGATTTCTTCTTGGGCCATCATGCAGCTTGGTGGTCCGGGACCTTCCTGCACAATGCATTCGGGTCCCGCGCACCTTCACAAACGATAAATTAGCCTTCCCCCAGGTTCCCGCACCACCACACATTCTCGGGATCCTGAAGAGCTGGGCTCCCTCTTTTGTCTTTTTCTTTCTAAAAGGTTTCTCAGGTCACTGGTGCCCCTTCCTCCTTCTTCTTCTTCTAGGATAGGTGCCCCCGGGGTCCCCGGGGTGGGGTTCTCATCATCTGGCTCCAACTCATCATAAAAAATCGTTTCTACAAAGTTCACTTCTCCCTGGCTGAAAGGATTATGATTAGCAGGGATCCTTATGGGCCTCCCATTCAGTCTCCCTTTAATGCATTGATGGAATGTGGATGGAATAAGGCGATGTTTATGAAGCCACGGGCGTCCCAGCAGCACGTGATAAGAAACTTCTGCATTAATCACATGAAACCTTGTCAAAGCTACTATTGGCCCTACCCTTAAGGCTAGCTGCACGTATCCTTCTGTTGATTCCACCGATCCTCCAAATCCTGTTATTTCCATGGGGGCCCCCAGGATCCTTCTGTCAACTAAACCAACAGCTTCCAAGGTACTTAAGGCAATGAGGTTGAGTGATGCCCCCGTATCCACCAGTGCTCTTCTGACTTGAACACCGTTTATGGTGGTCATGAGATAAAGGGGTCTACGGTGGTCTGGGTGCTCAATCTCCATGTCTTCATCAGTGAAGGTTATTGCATTGGTTGTTTCCAGGAAAGCTCGACTAGCGTGTGACTCAGCTGTGAAGCATTCCATCCCTGAATCTGCTGCTATGCTCATGAGAAATTCTGTGGCCACCCTTCTTGCTTCTGGTCCGAATCCTAATTGATTGAATAGTGACCTGAACTTAGGATTCTTCTAGAGGGTTCTGACTGTGCTCGGGTGGAAGGATCCTTCAGATTCTCCTGCTTCTGCCGGGTTCCCGTGTATTACTACTGCTACCACCCCTTTTCCTTTGTGGTTAGGCAAGGGGTTCCTCTGCACTTCTGGCTCCTTCTGAGTGAGTTCCAAGGTTCCTTCTTTCAACTTTTTGTGGAAGAGCCTGCGAAGGGTCCAGCAGTCCTTAGTGGAGTGCTTCACATAATTATGGATTCTGCAAAATAAAGGATTCTTCCTTTCTTCTTCGGTTGGTGGCCTGGACACAGTGAATGGCCTGACAACCCCATCTCCAATACATTTGTCTAGGACATGGCTTAACTCCTCAGCTGTGCATGGGATCACCGGTGGTTCCTCGAACACCTTCCCATCTGGCCTCTTCCTTTTCTCTCCTGCTGATGCTGTCATAACTTGGGACACGGGCAGCCTTTTTGTTCTCATGGTTTGCGCCGTCCTTCTGGTTCTCTGTAGCAGGTCAGCAAACTGTGTGATACATAAATTTTCAAGGTTGAGCCTGTAATCAAAAAGCATGTTGGCTATATAGGTTTCCACGAGCTCCTTTTCTTCATGGTCTCCATAGCAGTCTAGGGACACATCTTCGAATCTTTTAATAAATTGAACAGGATCTTCTCCAGGTCTCTGCCTCAGCATTTGCAGGTTCTGGAAAGTGATTTTGTCTTCACCAGGGTAATATTTGGCGCAGAATTTTTCCATCATCTCATCCCAGGTCTTGATGGACCCGGGTCTCAGCGTGGTGTACCAAGTGTATGCCCTATCCACTAAGGATTTGGCAAATTCCCTTAGACATAATTCTTTGTCTCCTGCATAGGGGCCCATAGTGTGGACAAACCTGCTCACATGTTCCACGGCACTTCTATTCCTCCCATCGAAAGGATGGAACTTTGGGGGTTCGTATCCCTTAGGATATGGTTTGCCAAGAAGTTCTGGAGGGAACGGGGGATCCCGAGAGAATTGCTTGGGGATCCTTGAGAGTTTTTCCCTTTCTTGCTCCAGGAGGGCATTGACGTCTGCCAGTGTCAAGTACTGAGGGTTGGCTCTTCCTCCCACTGCTGACCCTCCTTCCGGCTGTGTCCCATCTTGGTGGCCAGTAGGGGGAATATTGTCTCTGATTTCCTGTGTCCTGCCTTCTTTGAGAAGACGAACTTCTTGCTCCAGATCCTTTAACATTGTTGTCATCCTGGCCATTAGGTCTGGTTCCTGTCTTGCGTGTCTTTGTTCCGACACAACCTCCTGTTCCACCAAGGGTATCCCACCTCCTTGCCTGGAGACTTCCTCGTTTTCTCCTACAGGCTCAGAGGCCGTAGGTGGCACATTAGTTCCTTTGCTGTTTCTTTGTCTTGGAGGCATTCTCTGTGAAGGGATTGTTTCTTCCTTCTTCTTTGCCCAGTCCCCAGCGGAGTCGCCAAAATGTGAGAGTGTCTTTTTCGGGATACTCAGGCCCAAGGATTCCGAGCCTGAATGAAAAGGAAAGGATTTGGTGGACCGGGCCTTGACTCACCGCAGCTAACAAGCTGTTTAAGAATCAAGTGAATGCAGAGAATACTCCTGACAACATACAAAAAATGACAAACAAGGATATCGAAGAGTGCCAAAAATTAACAACGTAAGTTCAGAAAGAAAGAAAAACAGGATTAGCAAGACGATAAAAAGAGTGCTGTGGGGATCCTGGGAATTATGAAACAGTATTTCATTAAGACATTATCTGTTTGATTACAGAAAGCTCACTAGGACGTGATACAAGGTCCAATCAAGCTCAAAAATTGCAGCCTTGAATGGCTATTTCAGCCTTCAAAACTTGCGAAGTTTGATTTTCGTTGAATCCGAGTATGTGCCATAGTGGCCTTTACAGGATATCGGGAAGCAGTATTTGTTTTCCCTTAGTATTTTCTTTCTGCACAGATTTTTCTGATAGTTTTTCCTAGAGAATTTCTTCTTTCTTGTGTTTCTTTCTTTTTTTCTCGCTGCCTTCTTCACAACCCATCCCCTCCTTTTATAGTGGAGTTTTCTGGGCGTCCCGGGGAACCGTTGGCTCCCCTGTTTTGTTCTTTTGCAAACAGAGCATGCTCTGTCTCCATCGCCTCGATAAGTCCCTTTTCCGTTTTCTCTCATTCTTTCCTTCTCTTGGTTCTGATTCCTTCGAAAGCTTTTGGTTGGCCATCCTCTTTGGGACGTGCTGAGGTATGCCCTTCTCGGCATCCCCATTTCTGGCGTCTTCCTCTTTTCCCTTTCTTTCCTTTTTGGGCGGAATCCTGTTCTGCCATTTTTGAAAGTCATTTGTTACCATTCTTCTTCCCTGTCCTGGTTCCCCGAGGTCCTTTTCTGTCTGTGCCATTGAGAGGTCGCTCGCATCTTTTATTTCTTGTTTTTCTTCTTCTGTCTTCTTTCTATCGATTTGTCCCAGTCTTCCTTTTTATTTGTGCTTGAAGGGATCTGCGCTTATTGAGGATCCTTGCTTCTTTACACTCTGCCGTGGTTTCTTTTTTGGACGCTTCTTTCTTTTCTGGGCTCCAGGATCCTCTGGGCCTTCCTTTTATTCCCCCATGAGTCATCGTATCTATTGCTTTGGGCTTAGCCTGAATTTTTTCTTTTGGGCTTGACTTGTTCTTCTGTTTTGGGCTTATTTTATTATGGCCCTTTCTTTTTCAGACCTCAACAGAGTTTAAGCATCATTAGGGAACAGGGCCTTGAGTTGTGAGGGGTATAAGATGTGGTGTCTACATGCCTATTTGTACTCCTCCCTAGACACGCTCAGCCGGGGGACCTTGCACCAACTAGTGGGGCCTTAGAAACTTCTTGAGGTTAGTTCTATTTTCTTTTCTTTTATAGCTCATGCAATTCCTGTTTTTTGCAATTATTTTCATCCAGATGTCATTTAGGCCAAAACTGTACTTTATGTTCTCGAAAACTGTATCTATGTTCAATCTTGCAAATTGCTCACATTTGTACCTTGGAAACTGTATTACCTTCTCTTGTAAACTATAATCTTGTAAGCTGTCATCTTGCAAACTATCATCTTACAAACTGTCATCTTGGAAACTATAATTTGTAAACTGTGCTTCTCTTTCTAGCTTTGGGCCATGTAATACAGTCTTATTACACATAGTGCGAATGTGGATCTGAAGCGCTTCTCTTCGATCAAGGCTTATTTCAATGGGCTATCTTCTGATGAGATGAGTTGGGATCGTAGTTCCTTTCTTTATTTCTTTTACATGTCTCTTAGGGTTTTTCTTCCTTAACCCTATGTGCTGTTATAGGCTAACTGGAGCCCTTGGGCAGGTACCCCTACTATTGTGGACCTGAACTTGGAAGTGGCTGCCATTGTCATCTCCGGGATTACTCAGCCCTTCGAGGATGCTCTATCTAGTAGAGCGAATGCGTTGTCAGTTGGTGGGTGAAGGTGCCCCACTGCTTTCCATAACAAATGCAAAATACCAGTTGTGGTGGAGTGGCATCCCCTATACCCAGTAGGTCTCAAATGAATTGGACTATGAGGAGTTCAATGATACCTGTCTCATGC
>CM022236.1:31632262-31671498 GCA_011696235.1 Quercus mongolica
AAGATGCACGATACAATAAGAATGTTTAAAATTTGCTACAGGAATGCGAGACCAGTTATGTAAGGCTTTTTTTTTTGTCTTTATTATTATTATTATTATTATTTTATGAAAATCCTTACATACTTTGCATTTCACCCAGTTTTAAAGGACTAGATGTGCAGAAGTAATACAATGCTTTAATGGATTATGTAAAGTTGTGATTTACAAATTTGTATTTTGTTGGCTTTTATTCCGTGTCAAATTTGATTGTAATTATTTTCAATCTTGTGTATCATGTATTTATTGTGGGATTTGATTGTAAGGGTTGTGTGCTAGAGAGAGAGAGAATGTGAAGACTCAAGCAAGTGAAGACAGAAGACTTCTCGCGGGTGTCTCACGACTAAGCTTCCCGTGAAGTGAAGCGTGTGCCTTGCACATGACTAAAATGCAAAGAGTCTATACAGATGGAGACAGCTGTGTCTCGCGAGTATCTCGCGGGTAAGGCCTTCCCACGAGACACCCGCGAGACATTTTGTTCTGCCAGTCTATACTACTGATACACACTTTCTGTACCCTCACTATATATACCCATATTACCCACAAATGTAATAGAGAGCTTCTAAGAGAAAACCCTAGCAAAAACACTTGAGAGTTAGAAATTTTTATACCAACAATTCTATACACATTCGTTTGTGGAATTTCCTCATCTCCTATCTCTCCATTTCCATACCATTGAGAGGTCAATAGCCCAAACACTTACCACACCATTTGAGAGTGTTCAGTGAGGTTTTGGTGCTACTAGGAAACATTGGAAGAAGCCAAGGATGGCAAATGCAACATGGAGCTTCTTACGGGATCCGGAGAGCTAGACAAGACACAGTTCCAAGAAGCCTTGTTAGAGTAGGAGCTTGGAGGGCTTAGGTACAGATGGTAGATTTGGCTTGGAGGGTCTTTTACTTACCCATGTATCCCAACTGATTGTCTAGTGGATCGATTACTGCTTGGAGGATGACGAAGAGGTTTTTCGCCGAGTTCTTCAGTTTCCTCTTCGATAACACATCTCGGTGTTATCTACATTTGCATCTCGCTTCCCTACTATTGTTCATTTCATTTTGCTGTTGTGTTGCTTTAAATATGGATTAGAGTAGCTCTCTTGCATGTTTGCTTGCGTTTATACTATTCCGCACTTAGTATTAAGTTAGTGTAAAAACAACCAAGCCGTAATTTGAATTGGGGATCTAAACGAGCTCTTGTGTTTTTACACATTTCGAGTTTTCAATTGGTATCAGAGTGGGTACACTCGCTGTGGTTTAAATACTTGAGTGTGATCCTAGACCCTCGTGGCTTGCCATGGAAAGTGATATGGTAAAGGCCAACATGAAGCATAGTAAAGGTGTTTGTGAAAATGACTCTATGAGCAGTGTTGAAATTGGTTCTAGCAATGAATTTTTAGAGTTATTCGACAAATATAAAAGGAATAGACGTTTGTGTGACAAACTAGATTTTATTAAAAGAAAGATTCACTCATCGATGGATGAAGTAAAGAAAGATGAATCCTGCTTTGATGGTCAAGAATGCCTATCTCATGCTTGTCTTTTTGTTCATACTGCATTGAAAGTATTTAATTCATGTTTGTGGTGTCTTGACAGTGGTTGTTCAAGACATATGAATGAAGACAAATCTTTGTTCAAAACTCTTAAAGAGAAGGAAGATGGCTTTGTGACATTTACAGATGGTAGTCACTCACAAGTTCTTGGAAAGGGAACCGTGGATATTCCAGGACTACCTTTGTTAACTGATGTGCTATACATTAAGGGATTGAAAGTGAACTTGCTGAGTATCACTCAGATTTGTGATGAAGACTTCTTAGTCCAATTCTCAAAGAAAGGATGTCTAATTCTAAATGAAGAAGGAGTTCAGGTTTTGAAGGGACTTAGAACCGCTGACAATTGCTATGGGGTCATTCGCAAACCAAGCATAGCATGTCGAAGTGCTCGAGTGAATCTTTTGGAGTTGTGGCATCAAAGACTTGGACATGCTAATTATAAACAACTAGCAAAAGTCTCAAAATTTGAAGTTGTGATTGGTTTACTAAAGTTTGGAAAAATTTAGAAGAACTTTTGTGGTCCATGCCAATTGGGAAAACAAACAAAGTCAAGCCATCCGAAAGTAAATGCGGTTGCTACTTCTCGCCCTTTGGAGTTATTACATGTGGATTTAATGGGTCCAACAAGGATAGAAAGCATGGGTGGAAAGCGCTATATTATGGTGGTTGTTGACGACTTCTCAAGATATTCTTGGGTGGAATTTCTTAGAGAGAAGTCGGAAGCATATGACAAGATGGAAAGGCTATGCAAAAGGTTGCAGAATGAGAAGGGAGCTCCCATAGTTAAAATCAGAAGTGATTATGGGAAGGAATTTGAAAATGCAAAGTTTGAAGCATTCTGCAATGAACACAACAACAAGAGGGAATTTTCAGCTCTGAAAACTCCACAACAGAATGGAGTGGTTGAAAGAAAGAACTAGGTGATTCAAGAAATGGCAAGAGTAATGTTACTAAACAAAAGCATTCCACAGAAG
Organism: Quercus mongolica; assembly: GCA_011696235.1. Lineage (NCBI taxonomy): Eukaryota > Viridiplantae > Streptophyta > Magnoliopsida > Fagales > Fagaceae > Quercus > Quercus mongolica. The sequence goes on from CM022236.1 coordinate 31,634,822, forward strand.
TTTTGGGCTGAAGTAGTGAATATTGCGTGTCACATTGGAAATAGGATTTACTTTCGGGCAGGAACAAAGAAGACATCATATGAAATTTGGAAAGAAAAGAAGCCGAAGGTGAAATACTTTCGAGTATTTGGAAGCAAGTATTCTCAATGATCGGGAGAATCTTGGAAAATTTGATGCTAAGAGTGATGAAGGGATTTTCCTAGGGTACTCAACAAATAGTCAAGCATATAAAGTGTACAATAAGCACACTATGACGGTGATGGAATCAATAAATGTTGTCATTGATGACACTATCTCTGAAAAAGATATTGATGATGATGGTGATGAACTGAATCTTAAGAAAAATGAAGGTGATGACAACATGTCTCAAGGTGAGGATGCTAAGAAAGAATCTCCGAATAAGGAGTTTACACCTCCTATATCAAGAAGGGAGACCAGATCAACTCAAGGACCGTTTAGTCCACTCACCCCTCCTGAAGTTCAACCTCTAATCTCTCGTGATGAGGAACCTTCCACCTTTAAAAGACCATCGTCAAGGGTAATTCTCAATCATCCATCAAGTAATATCATTGGTGTTTTAGATGATGGAATTCGGTTAAGAAAAGGACCTGCCTATAGTGCGAATCATGTGACATACAACTGCTATCTTGCTCAATTTGAACCAAAGAAAGTGGAGGAAGCTTTGAAGGATGAGAATTGGGTAGAATCCATGCACCAAGAGTTGCATCAATTTGTTAGAAATGATGTATGGGAGTTGGTACCAAGGCCCAAGGATGCACATGTAATCGACACCAAGTGGATCTTCAAGAACAAGACTGATGAAGATGGTGAAATTGTCCAAAACAGGTCTAGATTGGTGGCTCAAGGATATACGCAAGTTGAAGGCATAGACTTTGATGAATCTTTTGCTCCAGTTGCAAGACTAGAGTCAATCTGAATTCTCCTTTCCATAGCACGCATTATGAACTTCAAGTTATATCAAATGGACGTAAAGAGTGCTTTCTTGAACGGGTTTTTAAACAAAGAAGTGTTTGTTGAGCAAGCAAAAGGGTTTCAAGATCCTTACTTTCCGGATCATGTGTTAAGACTGAAGAAGGCATTATATAGGCTGAAACAAGCACCAAGAGCTTGTTATGATCGCCTCACCACATACCTTCTGGATCATGGTTTCAAGAGAGGTCAAGCTGATCGAACTTTGTTTGTCAAAAAAGATGAGAAATCTCTCCTTGTTGCACAAGTTTATGTGGATGACATTTGTAAGGTTGAATTTAATTAACCATTTAGTAACCCTGTATTTAGGTGGGTTTTGTTGTAAGGGTAGTGAGTGAGATAGAGTGTTGATTGCTCAAGAGATAGAGTGTTGATTGCTCAAGAGTGTGCAAGAAAACAGAGACTCGCGGCTTGATCTCGCGAGTGGCTCGCGGCTGCAAGCTGCCAGACGCAGCACACGTGCCAAGCATGCCAGAAGGTGAACAGTCATGCTAGCTGGAGCACTACAGGACAAAATAGGACAACTGGCCATACGGTTATCTCGCGACTGGATCTCGCGACTCAGTTAAGTCGCAAGCTCAAGCCGCGAGCCACCCCTGTTTTGAAAAACCTGACGTTTCACATTCTCCTTTCACCTCAGTATAAATACCCCTTATACCCACAAATGAAAGAGCTTCCAGAGAGAATTTTGAGAGAGAAATCCTAAAGAAAAACAAGATTGATTCACCTACAATCTATACATTAGAGTCTCTTCAAATTCCTCAACTCTCTTCCTCTCCATTGTCAAATCCTTGAGAGGCATTTTACCAAACCTTGTTCTCACCATATTCTTCACTGTGAGAGGGCTGTTTGGTTTTTTGGGAAGCAGTTAGGAAGGAACCAATCTACATTGGTTAATGCTATGGTCTAGTAGCGGAATCCGGGAACCTAAAAAAGAAAAAGGTTCAGCGCAACCTCGTTGGAACAAGAAGCTTGAAGGGCTTAGGTGCACTGGGTAGATTAGGCTTGAAGGGTCTATTGGTATCCATGTATCACAACTACATTTTCTAGTGGATTGTTTACCGCTTGGAGGGCGGTGGAGAGATTTTACACCAAGGGTTTCGGTTTCCTCTTCGATAACACATCGCGTGTTGTCTTTGTGTTTGCATCTTCCTTCCCTTTTATCTTTGCCTTTTATTATCTGCTGTGGGTTGTGATTTTAATTTGACTTAGATAGTATTTCCAATTCCATATTATAGCTTATGTTCATTTTTCGCACACTAGTTGTTTGACATATAGCTTGAATTGGTTATTTTGTAAATTGGGGGTCTAAACGTTCAAGGGTGTTTATACACATATTTGAACTTTCAACATTGTATTTGGATCCACAATAGATCACCTAGCTCATGAATTCTCAAAAGAAATGAAAAGAGAGTTTGAGATGAGCATGGTGGGAGAGTTAAACTACTTCCTAAGGCTTCAAGTGAAACAACGGGAAGATGGGATATTTATCTCTCAAGAAAAATATGCCAAAAATCTAGTAAAAAGATTCGGCCTAGACTCTAAGAAACACAATTCCACTCCTATGAGTTCTTCAGCAAAACTGAGTCGTGATGCAGCAGGTGTAGAAGTGGATCCAACACTTTATCGAAGCATGATCGGTAGTCTTCTCTATCTCACTGCTAGCAGACCGGACATTGCTTTCAGTGTAGGAGTATGTGCTCGATTTCAGGCAGCACCCAAAGAGTCTCACTTGACAGCAGTCAAACGAATTATCCGCTACATAAATGGCACATCTAATTATGGAATTTGGTATTCAAGAGACTCGAATGAGTACCTACTTGGATATTCTGATACTGACTGGGCCAGATGCATTGATGATAGGAAAAGCACATCAAGTGGTTGCTTCTATCTTGGAAATAATTTAGTGTCATGGATGAGCAAAAAGCAAAATTCAGTTTCTCTATCAACAGCAGAAGCTGAGTACATTGCAGCGGCAAGTTGTTGTGCACAATTATTATGGATGAAGAAGCTTCTACATGATTATGGAATCACTCAAGACACTATGTGTGTGTTCTATGACAACACGAGTGCAATAAATTTGTCCAAAAATCTAGTCCAACACTCAAAATCAAAGCATATCAAGATCCGGTACCATTTCATTCAAGATTTGGTGGAGGAAAAGACTGTGTATTTGGAGTTCATCAACACTGACAACCAGAAGGTAGACATTTTTATCAAACCTCTTGATGGTCCAAGGTTTGAGTCTTTGCGTAAGACCATTGGTGTCGGTATCATTTCTTAAACTCTATCATTTCTGTGAACCTATTCTGCTCATGTTGCTCATCCAGTGCTTAGGTCTCATAGTTTGTTCTGTTAATCTTACTTTTCTTGCTCTGTTTTTGAGCGTGTTAAAAATTCAAAAACCCATAAAAATTGAAAAATCTTCAAAAAGTTTGATCACTTGTCTTTGTATATGTCACATGTGAGTTTGGCCTAGTACCTTCGTACTTATGGCATAGTGCATTTACGAGCCTAGCTTGTTCTGTATGCACATAAATCTTTGTGGGAGAAATCTTGAAATTTTTGTGTGATTGTTGTAAATAGATCTTCAAGCTTGTCATGAATGATTGGTCAATAATCTTGATGGTCTTGATATTTGCATAGACTTGTGTCTATATCTCTTCCCACTTTATTTTTTTTTGTTCTTACTATAGAGCTCACCAAATGTAAATCTCCAAATAAAAAGAGATATTGAGCTGCAAAAGCCTATCGCACGTACTAGTATTTGACTAGGAAAAAAGGAAAGCGACTTTTAAATTAAAATGAAAAAGGTGCTCAAAAGCCAAAGGCTAACTCTCATTGTTGAAATATCAAAAATTTCAAGCACCAATCTCAAAAAGAGATGAAATATCCAAAAAGGGATCAATTGTAATGAATTATGCAGAGGCCAAATGAAAAGCTTCTAAGAATTGTAGTCATTCTGAAGTCATATATGCTCATTTCTATAATAGAGATAGACCACTTGATTTCGTACCAGCTGTGTATGACTTGATTGAATTGATCATTGAAGCTTTACTCTAGATTATGGACTATTCCACATTTGACACTCACACACAACACACGAGACTTTGTTCAAATAATGTCTATCTCATTTGTGTGATTGTACATGTTCAAATGTGATGTGTATGCTCAAAATACTTGTTGATCAAACCCAAAAAGATTTTTGAGTGTTTTATATGTTTTTGAAAGTGATTTTGTACTTTCATGTTTCTAGTTTTTGTTCAAACATGCATTTTTGTGTTTCTCATCAAAACTAGTTCAGAGGTTGTTTCGCGAGAAACTCGCGACTTAGAGCTTCCCGCGAAATGTGCTTGAGAGAAATCAAAAGTCATATTTTTCATATAGAAACTCTCGCTACTACCTCGCTGGTATTTCACGACTAACCTCTTCTCGCGAAATGGTTTTTAGGCAAAAACTGAATTTTTCTCAAAATCACACAGAAACTTTCGTGACTGTCTCGCACCTAATTTGTGACTAACAGCTTCTCGCGAAAGCATTTGTGCTTCAGTGGCTCTTTTCGCGACTTATTTGCTACTGCCTAACCCGCGAAAAACGCGTGTTTTCAGTTCTTATGTAGCAGATGTGACATCTTTCAAAACTCATAACTTCCCTCGTATTGCCTCTCTCAAACCTGTCTCAACCCAAAATCAATTTTCACTTAAACCCCATCAATTCCAAACTTGTTTTCTGCGATTTTAACTTTAAGGTATGTTTTCTAAAACATCTTTCCTTTTGTTTTTCATAGATTATGCAGAAAATTAGTTAGGGTTCTCAAAATTGGGGATTTTTTGAAAATGGGTTGGGGTTCTTAATTTTTGTGAAATTTTTTCCAAAATCTTATTTGGGCTTAGTCCCATTTGATGTTTGTGTATCTGTGCTGGCCCCATGTGGCAATTTGAACTTGTATTGAGGCATGTTTCATCATGTTCATGCATTTTTCATACTTTTCATAATTTGTTGCATGTTAGGTGTTTGACAATATGTCCAAGTGACATTCTTTGGTTGTATTGGACTCAAATGAGTTCCTCTACTTGAGTTTACTTTGATTGAACTTGTTTCACATGTTTTGGATGTGTTGAACTCGCTTTGTTCTCAAATGCCATGCCTTGCACATACTATACACACTTTAGGCATCTCCAGGCACATCTCATGCATCAGCACATGCACACACATGCACAGCACCTGCACACATATGCACACACTGTTATACTCACTTCACTCATGCATTGTGAGTTTGTTCACATGGCTTATCATATTTAACTTCTTGTTTTTGTCTGTGTGTTTTGTTTTGAACTAACTTGAATCTAATCAAGTTTTTGTGCTCTGTTTTTTGTGTTTTTGCACTTGTTTCATTTCTGTTCTATGCTCAATTGTGCAAATGTCTCCATTTAAAAGCTCAACTGTGAAAGAAGGTAGCAACAAAGGAAACGAGCATGTGATTGATGTTGATAATCTCTCTCCAAAGCCAAAGAGGACTTGATCATCAATAGGAATTTTTGATCAGAACTATTTCAGATCTTATGCTGCATCTCAAAACTTTGAGAAGTACTTTATGGAAGCTCCATTGTTGGTTGAAAGAGCTGTTGACCAGCTATCTCTACGTGACACAAATATTCCCATATGGTTTGCCACAAAGTATTGGAACTTTCTTCTATCAACTCTTGAGGATGCTTACGAGAACATGGTGAGAGAATTTTATGCCAATGCCACTGTTGATGGAGAGGAGATCAAATGTTGGGTTAGAGGAAAAATTTTCTCAGTGTCACTGATTTACTTAGTGGAAATCCTACACATCAACTGGCCAATACTCCCCATACCGTCAGTATATGATGAGCTGAATTCGGATGAAGAGATTCTTCGAGAAGCCTTAGGAAATAATTTGGAATTTTCCTCCAATGGGAAGTCAATAAGTGTGGCATCTCTTTCTCCTAAACTAAGACTACTTACAACAATCATGTGTAGCAACCTCTACCCTCTGTCAAGCACTGGGTTCATGAATCTCGGTCGAGCACTATTCTTGCATGATTTAATCTTTGATGTCGAGATTGATGTGTGTTCTCATATCTTCCACATTGTGGCAAAAATAGTTGACCGGACTGCCTCAAGGAATTGCATTCCTTTCTGTCGCCTTATCTCACGGATTTTGAAGCTCAAAGGTGTCTATCCCTCGGAAAATGAGCACCCTTATCCAAGGCCAAGTCCAATTTCTATCCACACTCTCCATGCAAGCATGAGTCACACTAAAAAGAATCCCAAGCAAGAAATTCCTGCTACTCAGGGAAGCTCAAGTTCTATATCACATGTTTATGATGAACGGCCAGACAGCATCTTGGATACTCTCCAAGAGATTACTACCAAGATATCCGGACTAGCTACCATCATGTACTCCTAACACAATCGTCTTGACACCAAGTTCACATCTCTTTAGACTCAACTAGACCAAATTCAGAGGAAGCTAGAGGAACATGAAGACTAGCTATTCCATGACAAAAAGGGGGAGAAGGTGTCGTTGTTAGGGGGAGTGTAGTGATAGGGGGAGAAGAAGACAGTAAATAATGTTTGGTTTACTTGTGCTTATATTTAGCCTCTACAACTACTGGTTTTTGTTTATGCTTTTACTGCTTTTGTTTAAAACCTCAGCACATGTTGTTTTAGTTATTTCAGTGTTTATTTAGTATATTGTTTTTGTGACTATCTCAATGCTTGTGTAGCATTCTCTTTGTACTTTTAGATATTGCTAAAATGTCTTGAGTACTTCACACTTGTGCCCTGGTATGATTGTTCCTAGATGCATATACTTCGTGTATTTTGCATTGGCTGTGTGATTAGACATGCAAGTAATCATAAGTGATTGCTTTGTTGTACATGTCCGGATGAACATTTACTTGTTATATGTTCATTGGAGTCATTCTTTAATGACTGCCCTTTTTTGATCAAGTGTTTGTTTGCATGATATTTATTGTTTACATACTTGATCGCACTATGCTTGCTCTTGTTCATACCTTTTGTTCAATTTGTCATAAGCTTAATGAAATTTTTGTTTATGTGCGAGTGTTTTAGGTTACACGCATAAACTACAAGTGCTTCACAGTTTCTAGATTAGGTGTGAGTGAGTTTTGCCATTGTTCCCAAACTCACGTTTAAGTCTAGAGTCTGTTGTTAGGGGTTTTGTCACGGAATAACCAAAGGGGGAGATTGTAAAGTTGTGATTTACAAATTTGTATTTTGTTGGCTTTTATTCTGTGCCAAATTTGATTGTAATTATTTTCAATCTTGTGTACCCTGTATTTATTACGAGATTTGATTGTAAGGGTTGTGTGCTAGAGAGAGAGAGTGTAAAGACTCAAGCAAGTGAAGACAGAAGACTTCTCACGGATGTCTCGCGACTAAGCTTCCCGCGAAGTGAAGCATGTGCCTTGCATATGACTGGAATGCGTAGTGTCTATATAGATGGAGACAGTGTGTCTCGCGAGTATCTCACGGGTAAGGCCTTCTTGCGAGACACTCGCGAGACATTCTGTTCTGCTAGTTTGTACTGCCTGATACATACTTTCTGTACCCTCACTATATATACCCATATTACCCACAAATGTAATAGAGAGCTTCTGAGAGAAACCCTAACAAAAACACTTGAAAGTTAGAAATTGTTATACCAACAATTCTCTATACATTTGTTTGTGGAATTTTCTCATCTCCTACCTCTCCATTTCCATACCATTGAGAGGTTAATAGCCCAAACACTTACCACACCATTTGAGAGTGTCCAGTGAGGTTTTGGTGCTGTTGGGAAACATTGGAAGAAGCCAAGGATGGCATATGCAACATGGAGCTTGTTGCGGGATCTGGAGAGCTAGACAAGACACGGTTTCGAGAAGCCTTGTTAGAGTAGGAGCTTGGAGGGCTTAGGTACAGAGGGTAGATTAGGCTTGGAGGGTCTCTTGCTTACCCATGTATCCCAACTGATTGTCTAGTGGATTGATTGCCGCTTGGAGGGCGGCAGAGAGGTTTTTCACCGAGTTCTTCAGTTTCCTCTTCGATAACACGTCCCGGTGTTATCTGTGTTTGCATCTCTCTTCCCTACTCTTGTTCATTTCATTTTACTGCTGTGTTGCTTTAAATATGGATTAGAGTCGCTCTCTTGCATGTTTGCTTGCGTTTACACTATTCCGCACTTAGTATTAAGTTAGTGTAAAAACAACCAAGCCGTAATTTGAATTGGGGGTCTAAACGAGCTCTTGTGTTTTTACACATTTTGAGCTTTTAGATTATATAAAAGATCTTAGATTTAGTAGTAAGAAGAAGAGTACTAATTTTGAGAAAATCTTAGCATAAAAGAGAAAAATGATGAAGTGTTTGGCTCAGCTGTTGTGGCTGTGATTTACTTCTTACCAATTATTATATTACTGTTTGAACCTAACAGAATTTGTATTGCTTTTTTTTATTTCTTTGGATTCGTTGGTCAAAATATTTTGTACCGTTTGATTTTGTAATTATGATATTGAAATATGTTATCATGATCTATATGTCTTATTAATTTTCTACTTAAAAAGTATCTACCAGTGGGTTATAGAATGAGTTAATGGAATTTCATGATTTTATCCATTAGTATTTTAAAGAAGTTATTTACAGAATATTGTGTACATAAGTGCAAGAGTTCTTAACTCTCACTTACCATTCATCTAATAATGAATAGGCCATTCTGATTTTATTGTGTCTGTAAGCTTTTGGAATTTTGTGAACATAAATTTATTTTATCAGTAGAATAAGTACATTGATGCCTCTATGCCAGGACTGAGATTTCCTTGATCTATTGATACATGGGTGAAGAGGGATGTTTGATTGTAAAAGGGGAGAGTTTTTATTTTGTTTTTGATATGATTTGTAGTGTAGTTTCTGATCTGGGTTCAGTTCAGAAACTGAGGCCCCACTTGGTTTATGCCAAAAAATAAAATATGTTGATAAAACATATAAATTAATATATGTAGATATAAATGAAGTTCAGAAGCCAAAAATGCTACTCTGAGATAACAGAGGACTTTGTTTTTATTGCTTTTCAGAACTATACTATAATCTCTAACATGTAACTTTCTGAATTCTAAACTAAATTTTATGGGGTGTGTATGGTTGTGGTGCAGTGGGTATTCTTTGCTTAGGGATCCATAGTACAACAAAGGACTTACCAATGCTTTGGTCATTCAGTTGACTCTTTGCTACCAGTCTGTACTTGTTGTCATGCTAGCAAAAACAGGGGTTTTAGCCGGTTTTACATATTATTGGATTTGAACTAATGAGTCTCGCCGTATGAAAGCAAACCGCTGAGTAAAGTAAGTCAAGCTGAGTCAAATCAGAGAAAATAGACTCCTATAAGAGAGTCGTTTGGGAAGATGCTAGATGGGATGGATGTCATCTACAAGAGTGACGTAGAAGGATATATTTAGTTATTGTTTTGGGATGTTATTCTATTTGGTCAAAGAGAAATTTTAAATCCTCTATTATTGTTGAGATTTGCAGATTGTGCATATTTGTTTTACTGTGGTTAAAAAAAGGTTAATTGATGCATTTTCTTAGAGATTATTATTATTGTAGATGTTTAAATGAAGCAGAGCATGAACACTGACTGAACCCTACTAAATTGTTATAGAAATGTTAACTATTGTTTGTACAATTTTATACATAGTCTCTAATTTCAATGTTTTCTCTATGGTACATTTTTCCTTATATGTGGATCAGATATGCCAATTGAAGAGTGGTTGATAGTATTGCTAACATATAATTTATAAGATTTCAAATTGAAAATCAACATTTTAAAGAAAGTTTGACTATGATGAGCACTATTTTGGTCTTATTTTTTCTAGCTATGATCACACATGTTTCAATTGTGGGTCATCTTTGTTTATGATAGGACTCATTCCTCCACAATGCATGTTAGTACCATCTAAAATATTTTTTACATCATTTTACAATTGTGAGCAAATTTTAGACTTAACGATATTGAAATTCTTAAGATATCCTATAATGCCAAAGTAGGTATCTTAATTTTTTAATTTTTAGGTGGTAGTTCTAAATAAGTTGGCTTCCTATCAAAATGATTGGATATGGAATTTTATGGTTGCGTTTTTCTCTTTAATTCCTTCATCAAGATAATGTTCAGTTTTATTTTCGTTGTCCAAGCATATATACTCTATTTTGTGACTTCATTATTCCACTCTAATATGAATGGGAATATTAAATTAAATAGTTAAAATTGTGTTTGGTGTTAAAAAAAGTTCAAAAGTGTTTTTACGGTTCATTTGTTTAATCACAACAAGCTTTTTTGGATTTTAGATAATTATAATTGTTAAGCTGGTATACATACAATAAATGATATTCAGTTTCTAGAGCGTCATCCATTCTAAATACCTTTTTCTTTCCACATGTTTTTGTAAAAGCATAAAAGTAGATAAGACAGATTATGATTCCTACAAAACATATAAAAGATCATTCATTGTAATAGTCACTTAAGCTATTGTGAAAATTTATAAAGGTAACATTTCACTGAAATAGAAGACTTGGAATAGAACTTAAAGACAAAGGTATCAATTGTGTATTAAAAAAATTATAATAACCTTTACGTTTCTTTAAAAAATTTCTTTTATGTTGCAACACATATTGATGACATGCAAAAGTCAAGATTTTTAATGACAACAACATAAATATAGGGTATTATATTGCATGTCTTATATGAAAGACAAAAGCCAAACCTATCAAAGGATTTTTATGGTGAGTGTTGTGAAGCTGACCCTAAATCATAAAATGACCCCACGCATTGCGCGGGTTAAATACTAGTATATATAAAACCGAAACCTCTGCTAGCTCCACAATTTTTCATGTCATCTTTTTTTTTTTAATTCTTTTTAACGATTTATTATATTAGAATTTATCAATTTAGAACCCCAAAGTATACAACTCCCCCAGCCTTCACATCACCTTTCTCTCTTTCTTTTTTTTAACGTTTTATTATTATATTATAATTTATCAATTTAGAACCCCAATACAATATACAACTCCCTTTTTAACCTTCACGTCAAAGTCAAAGTGCTAAACCCCAAACCTCTCTATTTTCTAATATACACTGGCACCCCGCAAAACCCAGATCCTCCCGCCGCCGTCACCATGGATCACCGCCACTGCATCGATTTCTCTTTGCTTCTCCATTGTCGCTTAATCCAGCCCATCATATTCTATGTCGGCAAATTATTTTGAGGTAATTAAAACATGTTTTTTACTCTCCTTAATTTCTATATATTGCTCTCTCTCTATCTGCTTCAATTGTTTATGGAATTTTGTTAGTTTGTGGCTATGGGTTGCTCTGGATTTAAGTTTTTTTTTTTTTTTTTCATGGAATTTTGTTGGTTTGTGGTTATGGGCTGCTCTGGATTTAATGTTTTTTGTTTTTTTTTTCTTTGAAGATTTCCACGTTTTCTTCTTCTTCCTTTGTTGTCAAATTTGTGGCAAAGAAGAATCATGAAATTTTTGTTTTTAGATTTTCTTTTTCCCTTTTTTTTTGTATGCAATTTTTTTTGGATTTTTGGTTTCTTGGGATTCTTCTATTTGGTTTTAATTTTGGATTTTTTTTAGTTGATAGATAGTGTTTTTCTCATCTTCATTTTACATTGGTTTGGATTTTCTTTTTTCCTTTTTTTGGTTATGCAATTTTTATTGAATTTTTGGTTTCCCAGGATTCTTCTATTTGATTTCAATTCTTCCTGGGATTCTTTTATTTGATTTACAATAACCATAAACATCTTATCAATTTTAATATATTATATTATGAACTATAACATCACGGTATAATATTATTCTAAACCATTCTCAATCAATTTAAATTTGTTTGATAATTTACAAAATTGCCAAATGATAAGATATACTTTTATATTTGCAAAAAGTATAATCAAACTTAGCTAATCAGAGTTGTTAGATTGCTGAATAAATTATATTACTTGAAATTCATTCAAATTGTCAGATTGCTCGCTGCTTATTTTTACTTTGTCGCGTGCCATCATTTGCTCCTTCAATCGTTGATGTTTATCAATGCCACCACCAAGGTTTGATACTTTCCTCTACCTTTTTATTTTTATTTTGTTCATCTCTGCCCATTCACTGGGGTTTCTCATTTTTGTACAACTATTTGTCTCTAAGTTATGGACTTCTTTCATTGTAATTTTGGATGGTTCTTGCTTCATTTTGAATGAAATTTCTTGAATTTTTTGCAAACCTTGATAGGTATGGCTTAATGAAAAGTTATATGTCTCCATGGCCATTACTCTTACACATGGAGGGGTAAGTCCATATGACTTCAACCTTTTTTTTTTTTCCTATGATATTTAGTTATTTATTTTCTTCTTATGAGTTATTGTGCTTTCAAGTTTCTTAGAAATCACTCACAAGGCAACAGAATTCATCCTTTGGCTCTAGGGATTCCATTTCCTACACATCTTAGATGCCACAGTGAGCATTCTTAAATCCAATTGGCAAAGCAGGATTCAAATCAGTAGATAAGCTCTTAGTGGCTTACAAACCTTGAAAGAGGAAGTTTGCATCATTTGGTGGCAACACTTTGGGAGACGAATGAGAAAAAAAAAGGTCTGTTTATGGTTTTTCATTGTTTAAAGTTTAGACCCATTAAAATTTATTGCTTGGTGTGTTCATGTATTTTGATTGTATATATGAAAGGAAGGTAATGTCCTTATATAAAGCTAATGATCTATAAAGTCCAAATGTCTTACGTATATCTGAATAAGTAGTTCATAGATTTTCAAATCTGGATGGTTTTATATTTTATTTTTGTCCCACTGCAAGAGTCTGACTTGGTGGTTCAATTTTGCAAAGATGTGGAGAGTAGATCACAAAAGGTAGTCTTCTAAAATACTCTATTCTTTTGTTTCCATTTTGTAAATTTTATTTTTTATTTTATAATATAATTTTATTCACTTAATGCAAATACTTATGATCTATTTTTATTAAATATTTTCGTTAATAGATTTAAATCATTCAATTTCTCTATAGAGATGAAGTGAAATTGTGGGATTTTGAATATTTGCTCAAGGATTTTCTGTTTTTGTTTTGTTTGCCTAATGCTAAACTTTATGACTCAATGAAAGACACTGTTTCACCGTATAGAAATAAAAAGAAACCGAATCATTTAGTCACAAAATTGGCAAATGAGTGTAGGTAACTATAAAGAAACAGACGAAAGAGATTGAGAGAGGAATCATAGGAGTGTTAGACCATCATCCACTGGCAAGCCGATCGCTCACCAACAATAGACTGCCTAAATTGCCATTGGTATTTTTTTTTTTTTTTTAATTTGGTAATAAAAACTGAATATGGGTTAGATTTTGTTTGAACTAAGGTCTTTGGGTTAGAATTGATTTTGTTTTGGGTAGTTGGGTTGGATTTTATTTTGTTTAGGATTATTGTTTTTTGGTAGAAGAGATTGAAACGGTGTTGCCTCGCAGTAAACTGTTCATCTTCTACTACGTAGAAATCTCCCTCTGAAGATACTCGCAGCCAATCACAGGTTCTTTACAAATACAATTTCTTTGTTTTCAGTCAACTAAAATATTTGAATGGCTAAAATAGATAGGAATAGGTCCAGTGGCTAAGGGTGGAGCAGTATCCGTTGATCAACTCCAATCTTTGGGAGGCAAATCATGAGAGGCAGGCATTAAAAAGGGATTCAATCAGAGGTTATTCTGAAAGGAATTTTCTATCTGGTTCGGACTGGGTATTAATTCAAGGTTTAAGTATTTTTTAATAAATACTGTGTAAATGGCAAGTGTAGCAATTTAAAAATGAATGTTTGATGTGAGATCCAATTTTGATGTATATTTGTGTTGTTAGTTAATTGCTCTCTTATTGCATTTAGTATTAGCATCTTTTTACGATTTCACTTCTACTTGAGGCAATTGTCAAAATTCATTAGTTGCAATCACATACGTTTGTAGTAGCTTATAGTTGTGTGACATATAAGCTTTATTTTTTAATGATCATCTCTGACTACATAGTACCTAACTTTAGGGTGAGAATTTCTTAAAATTTTTAAATTGTAACTGTGAAATGTAAATTGCACTTTGAAAGGGGTTATTATGCGTGTTTAATTTAAGTTTTTTGGTTATGTAATGGACTGTGTGTTAAGATTTACTTTTGTTATTGTTGGCTCTGTCATGGTTTGTACTGAGATTTAATCTTGCTGATTTTGGTTCTATAAATTAAACTCAAAAGACTTTGGTTTTGTGCCTCTTGATTTGCAAGCATTGTTAGAGTTTTGATCTCATGCTAGGTTAAAACTATATAAAAAACTTATTGGATTAGCCGGTGTTCTTAAAAAGTTCTAGGAAAACAAAGTAAAGCTACTGAAGTTACTCTTTTGGCATATGGTTAAATCCTCTTGGGCTGTTAGATTTTTGACCAATTACAATCAATGATAGGTTAATCATAATGATTGATGTGCAGGTGTAGAGAAAAGTTCTAAACACCCAAAGATGGATAAAGAAGGCAAAATCAGCATCACGCAATTTGCTTCCTTTTATTTTGCTACTTCTTTTTTTTTTTTTTTTTTTTTTGAGAAAGAAACTGATGGATTTTATTAATAAAATTCAACTACATCCAATTGTAAATTCGAACCAATATGATATGGGACATCTTCCATCCATACTTGAAAATCTGGTATGCATAATGCATTTTTAGCCAGACTATGAGCAACCTCATTGTCGTTTCTCTTAATTTGAGAATACAACAATCCTTCTCTATGAACATGTGAAAACCTAATACAATGAAATAAACTTGCAAAACATTTAACATCACAACTAAGTAAACCAAAGGATTCCAAAGACTGCGAATCTGCATTCAAAGTGTTCATTGCAATCTCTGAAACTCCCTCTGGGGTGACATCTTCCAAACTCAGATCAGCATCAAACTGTAAAGCCTTCGATATAGCCAAAGTTCCAAGCT
Source organism: Quercus mongolica (assembly GCA_011696235.1). Classification (NCBI taxonomy): domain Eukaryota; kingdom Viridiplantae; phylum Streptophyta; class Magnoliopsida; order Fagales; family Fagaceae; genus Quercus; species Quercus mongolica. Next base: position 31,649,846 of record CM022236.1, read on the forward strand.
CTATGACAGTTAGGGGGAGAGGGATGATTTCGACCATGTGTGCCAAGCCTTTTCCTTGGCATTCTCTAGTGATCACTCAAATCCCTGCCCTATCTTCTTCTTGAAACATTGTATCGATATAATTTGTGCCCGAACCCTCCACAATTACATCAATAGTTGATCTCCAAAGCAACCTTAATCCACCTCCCATATCAAATGCTCTTGGTACTACAAACATGTTATCAAACTGTATTTTTCTTTTCACATCTTTTAGCCTAGCTTCATCTATCCATGTTTCGGCAATAAACACGACAGAGGGATCTTTAGCCCGCACCAGACTAGCAAGCTCATTCACTATACATGGGTTCCCAAGCCCACTATAGTTCCATACTAAGCAACTCATTGCGATTGGCGGGGCTGAGTCTCAGCCTCCACCATTGAGTTTGAACTATATTCATCATCCTTTGAAATCAGCCTACGTTTACTTGGTAATTCCAGATGGGCTTCCCCACTTCTCTTCCCTCCACTCAATTTGCTCTATTCCTTGGTACTCACTGCCTTGTTTCTGATGTGTTTGTTGCTTCTACTCCTAGTACTCAGTCTGGTGGTTGCGTGGGAACCTGTTACTTTGGACGTTGGAGGAGCATTAACTTCAGGATCGTCTAACGTATTTTCCATTATGGGACGGCTATGGTTTGCATGTGAATTATTACCATCATAAATTCCGGGCATTGAATTTCCTTTGAAAACTGATGTATGACTTGCAATATTTAAAATCTCATCAATTTCATTGATTTTGATTTCAAATAATTTTGCTGAATCAATTGCTTCTCTATTTAATGACTTCGCATTAAATTCCTTTCCCACAATAACTGGAGCTTTAATAGGTGACAATCTGTTGGAGATAGGGTCCTTTATTGGCAATAATTCTGGCTCCAAATTTGATTATGACAGCCTGCCTCTTTCAATGCTTTCAGTTACGTCCGATAACATGTCTTCCTCTTCCCCACCATTACTTCCTTCAACTCCTTTTTTTGTAACCGTTGCTGGTTGGACTTCCTTAATCGGACCTTGTTCTGATAAGTCAACCACCGGAGCTTGGTTGGGCACCACCTCAGAAGGCTCCGAAGTAACAAAAGGTTGCCGTCATTCGTAAAAACCTGGGACATAGATGACATTCTTACCACCGGCCGTGTATGGGGCTGCCCTCAGACTGGAATTAAATTGTTGACTATCCGACGAAAGGGTACCTTTGCTCTCAATCCAAAGGCTGCAATCTTTGTCGCTGTGATTCAGACGACCACACCAAAAACAAAAATTCGGCAAGCGCTCGTACTTAAATAAATGAGCTTCATCATCATATTTTAGTTTTTTATTTACTCTCTTACCATATTTTTAGACATCTATGCATATATTACATGATATAAATAAATAAAAATTATAAAGGCGGTACTATTATTCAAGTGATAATTGTTGGTGATTTCAAATGTATTATAACTACATTTTTCTACTACATATTCCAGATACTTTATATTTTTTTGACAAAGATTAATTCGAATGCATCTATTAGTCCAATATTTATACAATTATTAGATACCAAATGATTATGTGATATCTTGACTCTTGAGACACAACATGCTAATTTGACTATCCTTCAATTCAGTTGTGGTTGTATGATAACACTTTGTCTTGCTGTTTTTCTTTTTTTTTTTTTTGGCAGATTTGTATTAGTAAAATTGTTAGATATCGGCATGGAAGTACAATATCCAATCTGTCTATGTATAATTTTATGATTTTTAAATTTAATTAAAAAAAAAATTCATTTCCAAGTGATTCTGAATTGCAAAAGATCATAATGATTTGTCTCTGTAGTATACCTTAAGAATGTTTATTTTTTTGGCAACATGTAAAACCCAAAAATCTGGGCCATGTATGTCCATGAAGAAGGCTATCAATTCTATTTCCAAGACATCATATATGTCTGATTATAAACTCATTGAGAAGAATGTTGTTTTATAATTGCCATCATTTGAGACTTTTTTTTAATAACTAAATTGATATCAATGTGTTCCTACTTTCTATTGAATCTTCTTGAGTTAAGATTTTTACTAATTACAGTAAATTTGGTGTTACAAAACAAAGAAGGAGCTAAACTGTCAAAGAAGGAGCTAGAACTATGGGCCACAACGACTTGGGCAATTTGGAATAAAAGAAACAAAGCATACTTTGAGAAAGTTCAAACACAACCTAAAGTCATTTTGGATATAGCTCTAGCATTGTTGGTGACATATCATATGCTATTGGCCACTTAAGCAAACATGATTATGGTGCAGAAGGGTCTTCGTTGTTTTGTTGGTTCAGAGGGAAGCCTTGTATGTTTTTTCTTCATAATTTGTATGGCTAACGAACTAGCCTAGGCTGTGTGCTCAGGTCTTTACCTTTGTACGTGGTTTTTTACTTCTGAAAAAAAGTCATTCTATCTGGTATCTCCAAAAAAAAAAAAAAAAGGTGTTACAAAACAAACTGGTTGAAATTTATAAATCACCTTAATTGCTATAACAAATATATGGTTGATAATTAAATATACACGGACGCCATTCATTTCTTTATTCATACCAATGTGCTTATTGACTTAAGCAGTTAATGGAATTAAACGAAATTTAGGACTCTCTTTTTAACTTTGAGAATTATAGGCTTTGGGATGGTTTAATTATTTTTTAGTGTTATTCTCTATTTGGATACAACAAAAGTGCTGAAATAGAAAAGAATATGTTTGATCACTGTGAAAATGCTACAACTTTATTTCAATAATTGCATTGGGAAGAAATTAGTAAAATAATACATTCAAAATTTTCCCGTGCATCACATGGGTTAGCGACTAGTTATAGTAAAAACTGTTGATTGAACGTGCTGGACTGCTCTGTTTTTTACTTGGCTTATGGGTTTAGTGGGCTGGGCCAAGCAGACCATTTACCAATCAATGGCTTGGCTGGCCAGGCCGAAAGAAAAAATCCCAACCTATGCTCTTGTTCATGAGCAATGCTCATTTTTTCTTTTTAATGGATTGAGCTACTAAGTTGGGCCAAATCAACTGTCTATAGCCCGTAGGCTTTTTTAATTAGGTTTCCTTTCCTTTTCCCTTGTATAAAGAGTCAATTGTATTTTTTTTTTTTTTTAAAGAAAGGAATCAAAGAATTCTAAACTTATTTAATTCTTTTACAGTCAAAACCTAATAAATTTTTTTATTAAAGTTTTATAGAGTTTTTTTATTTTTCTGTCTTTTAATTAAAAAAAAATGTTCAAATTTTTTTTTTTTTTTGGGTTTATATATATATATATATATATATAAAAATCAAAGTTACTAGGTGTTGATACCCAATTTTTCACGTCTTTGGGCCAACAAGCAAAGTCCAAAAGTCCAAAACGCTAATTGGCTAACACCTAAAATCCGGAGTGAAGAGGAATAACAAAGAGAATAATGCATAAACTTATACTTAGGCTAAGAAAAGGGGAAATTATAGAGAAAAAAGCTTGCAGCAAATTATCTTTGAACTAGTCGCTAACCCGTGCGATGCACGGGAAAACTATTAGAAAATAATAAAGCATGCATATATTAAAAGACAATTTAAGTTCATATGTGCTTATAAGGGATACATACCTAAATAGTTCTTGCGGTAGAAATAAAAGCCTTATCTTTGAAATAAAGAACTAATGTAAACAAACTAACCTTACATAAAACAAATTAAAAAAAAAAAATAAAAAAACATAAAACTGATGTCACGGAAATTCAGCCACATAGTAGTAATATATAAATCTCTTAAAACCTAAACCTAAACCTAAACGTAAGGACTAAATATTTATGCGCCTTCTCTTACTTTCCTGATGTATTTGGTTAAAAACATAAAACTGATGTCACGGGAAATTTAGCCACATAGTAGTAATATATAAATCTCTTAAAACCTAAATCTAAACCTAAACCTAAATGTAAGGACTAAATATATAAACAAATTAACCTTACAAAAACTGAACTTTATAAGCTAAAATCTATACCGTGAGTTGTAGATCTTGAATGCTATACCGTGCGTTTAGGGCTTCTTACATCTGGAGAGAGAGAGAGTTTGCAGAAACCAAAGAAAATCTCTCTATAACTTAAGAAACACAATATAATAAAATCAAAGAGATAAAATTTTCAGAGGACAAAATATTATAGATAATTTAAAAGAATTTTGGTTTAATTCTTGAACACCGCAACTCCATAAAATTCATACTAATAATAATATTTTATGATAGCGCAGTTAGAATTTTGGTTTAATTCTTGAACACTGAATTGGAAATTGATTATATGAGTATTCAATGGTGAATAAAGTACTATGTATTAATTAATATATAAACAAAACTAAACTTACAAAAGCTGAACTTCGTCTGGAGAGAGAGAGAGTTTGCAGAAACCGTGATTTTATATTTCTTAACTTGAAAAAGGGGTAAGGTTGCTAGGGTTTTGAGGAGTTATAATTTTTATTTATTTTTAAATATTGTGCTGACGTGGAAAATTGTGGTGCCAGTAAAGGCTTCGGTTTTATATATATATATAGATGAGGTAATAAGTGGGGCTTGAGGATGGCCCATCCTCCTTTGGATGGAGGATCAAACCAGAAAATGACCTCTATAAGGGGCATTTTCATGTAGAGTAACCATGGGCTTAACATGGCCCAAATATTATGAGAAGAGGAAAAAAAAAGCCCAAAACAGGTCCTCTATAGAACGACCTAGGGTTGAAATAAGTGAATGATTAGAGGAAATCATAATAAGTCTACGAGCTCCAGGCTCCAACAGAGACAACCATGAACAATATAAAAAGGAAATAGAGAGAAAAGGTCGCTAATAGACATGGCAAAACTCTGACTTGACCCGAAAAATACCCGACCCGAGACCCATTTTTTTGACCCAAAGCAAAATGGGTTAACCCGTGACCCAACCTGTGTTTTTTGTGGGTCAACCTAACCCGACCCGAATCTAAACCGTTTTTTAAAACTTTTTTTTTTGGGTAAAAAAATAATAAAATTAAGACAGTATTAGTTTAATTGATTGTTGTGAGTTTTAAGGAAATAATTGAGACATTTACATAACTACATGCAAATTAATTAAAAGGTGAATGGTTGCGCATTTTGTAATGAGTAAAGATTTTTAGATATTAAATAGCAAAGTACATGCCAAGATAATGTTGTTACAGTAGAGTTAAAAATATAGATTTAAAATTGTAGTCATGTGTGAGAAACATTCATAAATGTGAAAATAGTGAAGCCAAAGTATCAAATTAACGTAAATTATGAATGCTTAGACCTATTTTTTAACAATTTAAGTCCAAAATAAACAACTTTTTAAAATAAATTATAATATTTCCTAGAGTGTGTGTTGCTTAACAATGATATGATATTTATAAAAGAGACTATGTATAAATAAGTAAACAATTAAACTTTAATATATATCTCAAATTGAAATAGAGTGTCAGTCACAATTGATAATAGATTATAAAATTAATTTTCAAGATTGTAAATTTCTTATATATTTTTATTCTTTGTCAAATGATATCCAATAAGTCATTTGTAATTTTGTTTGATATTTTGAGGTGTTGATATTGTGTAAAAATAAAATTTATGTATTTGTTTTACTTATCTTTGTGTTATTTTGTTTTAGATAGCAATATTATGATTTGTATAATTTTAAAATTATTGTAAGGTTGAATTTAATCAATCATTTTATTGGCTTTATTCCGTGCCAAATTTGCTTGTATTTCAGCATTTAGTAACCCTGTATTTAGGTGGGTTTGTTGTAAGGGTAGTGAGTGAGATAGAGTATTGATTGCTCAAGAGTGTGCAAGAAAACAGAGACTCGCGGCTTGCTCTCGCGGGTAGCTCGCGGCTTCAAGCCGCCAAACGCAGCACACGTGCCAAGCGTGCCAGAAAGTGAACAGTCATGCTAGCTGGAGCACTACAGGACAAAACAGGACAACTGGACATACGGTTATCTCGCGACTGGGTCTCGCGACTTAGTCAAGCCGCAAGCCACCCCTGTTTTGTAAAACCTAACGTTTCACATTCCTCTCTCACTCCAGTATAAATACCCCTTATACCCACAAATGTATGAGAGCTTCCAGAGAGAATTTTGAGAGAGAAACCCTAAAGAAAAACAAGATTGATTCACCAACTATCTATACATTAGAGTCTCTTCAAATTCCTCAACTCTTTTCCTCTCCATTGTCAAATTCTTGAGAGGCATTTTACCAAAACCTTGTTCTCACCATATGCATCACTGTGAGAGGGTTGTTTGGTTTGCTAGGAAGCAGTTAGGAAGGAACCAATCTACATTGGTTGATGCTATGGTCTAGTAGCGGAATCCGGGAAGCTAGAAAAGAAAAAGGTTCGGCGCAACCTCGTTGGAGCAAGAAGCTTGGAGGGCTTAGGTGCACTGGGTAGATTAGGTTTGGAGGGTCTATTGCTATCCTTGTATCCCAACTACATTTTCTAGTAGATTGTTTATCGCTTGGAGGGTGGCGGAGAGGTTTTACGCCGAGGGTTTTGGTTTCCTCTTCGATAACACATCGCGTGTTATCTTTGTATTTGCATCTTCCTTCCCTTTTATCTTTGCCTTTTATTATCTGCTGTGGGTTGTGATTTTAATTTGGTTTAGATAGTTTATCCAATTCCATATTATAGTTTATGTTCATTTTCCGCACACTAGTTGTTTGACATAAAGCTTGAATTGGTTAATTTGTAAATTGGGGGTCTAAACGTTCAAGGGTGTTTATACACATATTTGAACTTTCAATTGGTATCAGAGCGGGTACACTTGTTGTGGTTTAAATACCTAAGTGTGATCCTTGACCCCTTGTGTTTATTTGCCATGGATTGTGCTTGGTATGTCTCATTGTATGATTTGGTTGGTGATGAATGTAACATGCCACGTGTTTGTGAAAATGCCTCTATGAGTGTTAATCCTCATAAGTGTGATGACATGTTATTTGTATCTATGGGTGTTGTTGACAAACTCTTGAAGAAAAAGGCTAAGAAGTTTCAAAAGAATTTGAGCAAGTTATTTTGTGAAAATGATGATTTGATTGCTAAGCTCAATGAATCCAACAAATTGGTTGAGAAATATAAAAAATTTGCTGAAATTTCTCTTGAAAAGCTGAAAGAGTTTGAATGTTTGAATATGGACTTGGATGCTAAACTTGTTTTGTCTAACAAACTTGTTGATGATCTTAAATGTGAAAATGAATCTCTTAACATGCATGCCAAGTGTTTGATTGCTGAACCTATTGTTAAAAATGATAAAAATATTTGTTGCAATCATGTTGGTACCCCGATTTTGTGCCTAGTGTGTGTTCTACTTTAAATGACAAATCGGTGTACATTCCTCCACATAAAAGAAATCAAAAGGTGGAGAGAAAGGCTGTTAAGTCAAGGCTTTCGTTTAGGTCTCAACCTAAGGTTTTGAATGGATCTAAGTTTGTTCCAACTTGCCACCATTGGGGTGTGATCGGTCATCTAAGACCTCAATGCTCTAAGTTTCATGCTTTTAAAAGAATCAAAAGAAAAGAAAAACTTGAGCTTTTTGGAAGTTGTGCTAAAAAGAGTAAACCAGTTTTGAGTGAAAATAGCATGTTGTTAAAGAAAATGTTTAATGCTCTTAACTCCTTGACTATGTGCATCTCCGGTTCTCATTCTTCCAACCCTCGTCTCACTTCTCTTGAGACACTCATTCCAAATAATCGTTCCGTTTGGATGAGGAAGGGTTCCTATGGTTGAGCTTTTGCTCTTTTAGTCCTTGATCTAATTCTTTCGATCTTTGTAGGACCCTTCATGTATTAAATGTCATATCATCATGCATTTTGTGCATCTTGCATTTATTTGTATGCATTGTTTTGTTTTTTATCTTACTTTTATGTTTCTGCTTTGTGTGAGTAAAAATCCAAAACCACATAAAAAGTGAAAAATTCAAAAAGATTGATCGTATATGTTTGAGCACATATTACATGTGAGTTTGGCCTTGTACCTTTGTACAAATGGCCTTGTGCATTTACGAGCTTAGCTTGTTATTTTTGCAATTATATCTTTGTGGGAAAAATCTTGACATCTTTGTGTGATTGTTGTAAATCGATCTTGAAACTTGTCATGAATGATTAGTCAATAGTCATGTTGGTTTTGATACTTGCGTAGACTTGTGCTTATATCTCTTCCCACTCTTTTATTTTTATTGCTTAAAGAGCTCAATAAATGTAAATCTCAAAATGAAAAGAGATAGTGAGCTGCAAAAGCCATCGCACATACTAGTAATCGACTAGGAAAAAGGGAAAGCGACTTATATGAAAATGTATGATGCCCAAAAAGCCAAAGGCTTGTTCATCAAATTGAAATATCACAAATCTCAGGCATCGATCTCAAAATGAGATGTTTTGATTCAAAATGATCAAATGTTATGAATTGTAAAGAAGCCAAATGAAAAGCTTCATCGTATGTAATCATTTTCTTGTGGGAGGTCATATATGTTTATTTCTATAATTGAGATAGACCACTTGACTTAGCACTAGTTGTGTATGACTTAATTGAATTGATCATTGAAACTTCACTCTAGACTAAAGACTATTCCACATTTGATACACACACACCATACATGCCTAATGTTCAATGAATGTCTTATTCATTTGTTAAGATTGTACTTGTCTAAATGTGATGTGTGTGTGCTCTATCATATATTGATTAATCCAAAAAGATTTTTGATCATTTTATATGTTTTTGGAAGTGATTTTTATCACTTTTTGTGTTTATGTTTAGTGCTTACTTTGTTTTTCAATGTTTAAACATGTTCTGTTTTGAAAAACAAGTGTCAGAATTTTTGGCTACTCATTTTGACTACTTGCGTGAGCTACCAGCAAGCTGCCAGTTTTGGCTACTCAGTTTGGCGAGTTTAAGCTGCGAGTTTAAGCTGCGAGTTCATACAGAGGGGTTTCGTGACTCACTCGCGACTCAGCTCGTGACTCGCTAGCCGCGAAACGCCCAGAATCAGCTTTTTAAAGAGTTTTTTCGTGAGAAACTTGTTTTAAACCTCTCCCATCCTCTCTAAAACCACTCTTTCAATATTTTTACATCAAAACCTAACCAATTTGAATGGTTTTTCATTCTATTAACATTTCTAAGGTAATTATAAACTCTTTTCATTAATTTTGATCCTTAAATTATGTTTTGGAGAGTTTTGTGCTCTTGGTTGGGATTTTTATCATAGGGGTTGGGAAAACTTATTTTTTTTGTCAAATTTCTTCATGGGATTGGTTTCTTTTGATGATTTGCATTGGTTGTTGGCCCCTTGTGGCATATAGAACATGTATTAAGGGTGGATTTCATGATGTTCATGCATTGTTTCACATTATTGTTCATAGTGTGCATGCTAGATGTTTGATAAAATGCCTCTTAGACATTTTCTCGCTTGTTTGGACTTCGATGAGTACCAAACTTTGGGGTTTCTCATGTTTCCTCATTAGGAACATGTTTGGTTCATTGGTTGTGTATTTAACACACATTGCCCCACATGTGCATTTTTCATGCATTGCTCATGCATTGCACTTAACCACCTCTTGCACACACCTTTACTACCCTTGTCATGTATTGGTCTATACCTTGCTTCTTCATCCTAGCATGTCTTGTCTACCTTATGCTCTGTAGCATTTTACATTGTCTTAGGTGTAAGCTTCATTTTCTCATTCATCTCGCACCCCTCATGCATCATTAGCATTGTTCGTTCCTAATCTCTTGCCCTCGTTTCTTCTTGACCCTTTGTCTATTCCTGACAAAAAGGGGGAGAGTATACTCTAGAAAGTATACCGGAGTGTTTTGTCATGACTCTTGTGCACATCCTTAGGGGGAGAAATTCTATTTCTCATGCACATTTATAGGGGGAGAGATATTCCATAGGGGAGATGCATATACCAAGGGGGAGAAGGCATTGAGATAATAAGAAAACTTTGTTATATTTGTTTTCTTGTTGGCTTTATGGTGCTTTGAGTTATGTTTTGTGGTTCTCATCGCATCATGTTTTTGTTTTGGACATGCATATATCCCTATGCTATTGTGCTCCATTGAATGTATGTTCGGATGATCATTTGCTTTTGCTATGTGATCATTGTAGTCATTTCTATATGACTGTTTTGGTGTTTGATCAAGTTGCTCACATGTTTCACATCATGTTTACTTGATCACAATTTACTTGTTACATTATACTTATCCTTTTATTACTTGTTTTACCTTGAGGGTCTAATGTGTTTTGTGCAAGTGTTTCATGTTACAAGTATATATGTTCCAATTGCATCACAGCTTCTCATCGCTTTGAAGAGGAAAAACTTTAAGCACTTTTTGTTTATATTGTTTAAGTTTATATTCAGTATTTTGTGCTTTGTACCCATGTTGCTTTTCTAAGATTTTAGGGTTTGTTTTCATTATTTGTAGGCTTTATGGTTTGTACCTTGCTTATTGCAGCCTTTTATGCTATGTTGAAATCAATACTTTAATCTAAATGTCTTGCATTTTGTTTTAAGTACTGTCACTCTTGTGCCCTTGTAGGATTGTTCCTAGATGCATATACTTAGTGTATTATGCATTGGTTAAGTGTTGAGCATACAAGTATCTTGCTTTGTTCTTGTTAACTTGTATGTTCAAGTGTTCATTCCAAGTGTGAATGAGCACTGTGATCACTACCTTGTGGTGATTACTTGGTTGATCAAGCCATGATTTGAATCTTTACTTCATCTTTGCTTGATCACCTTTAGCTTGTTTTATATGCATTTCATGCTTTTCTGCAAACAATGATCATGGTGTATTGTTGTGTTTCAGGAGTTTCATGATCTTGTGATTCAAGTGCTACACAGCTTCTAGAGTTAGGTGTGAGTGAGTTTTGTTCAACTGTTCCCAACTCACATGTTAAGTCTAGAGTCTGTTTTAGGGTTTTGTCACGGAATAGCCAAAGGGGGAGATTGTAAGGTTGAATTTAATCAACCATTTTATTGGCTTTATTCCGTGCCAAATTTGCTTGTATTTCAGCATTTAGTAACCCTGTATTTAGGTGGGTTTGTTGTAAGGGTAGTGAGTGAGATAGAGTGTTGATTGCTCAAGAGTGTGCAAGAAAACAGAGACTCGCGGCTTGCTCTCGCGGGTAGCTAGCGGCTTCAAGCCGCCAAACGAAGCACACGTGCCAAGCGTGCCAGAAGGTGAACAGTCATGCTAGCTGGAGCACTACAGGACAAAACATGACAACTGGACATACGGTTATCTCGCAGCTGTGTCTCGCGACTTAGTCAATTCGCGAGGCCAAGCCGCGAGCCACCCTTGTTTTGTAAAACCTGACATTTCACATTCCTCTCTTACTCCAGTATAAATACCCCTTATACCCACAAATGTATGAGAGCTTCTAGAGAGAATTTTGAGAGAGAAACCCTAAAGAAAAACAAGATTGATTCACCAACAATCTATACATTAGAGTCTCTTCAAATTCCTCAACTCTCTTCCTCTCCATTGTCAAATCCTTGAGAGACATTTTACCAAAACCTTATTCTCACCATATTCATCACTGTGAGAGGGTTGTTTGGTTTGCTGGGAAGCAATTAGGAATGAACCAATCTACATTGATTGATGCTATGGTCTAGTAGCGGAATCTGGGAAGTTAAAAGAAAAAAGGTTCGGCACAACCTCGTTGGAGCAAGAAGCTTAGAGGGCTTAGGTACACTAGGTAGATTAGGCTAGGAGGGTCTATTGCTGTCCTTGTATCCCAACTACATTTTCTAGTGGATTGTTTACCGCTTGGAGGGCGGCAGAGAGGTTTTACGCCGAGGGCTTCGGTTTCCTCTTCGATAACACATCGCGTGTTATCTTTGTGTTTGCATCTTCCTTCCCTTTTATCTTTGCCTTTTATTATCTGCTGTGGGTTGTGATTTTAATTTGACTTAGATAGTTTATCCAATTCCATATTATAGCTTATGTTCATTTTCCGCACACTAGTTGTTTGACATAAAGCTTGAATTGGTTAATTTGTAAATTGGGGGTCTAAACGTTCAAGGGTGTTTATACACATATTTGAACTTTCAATTATTGAATAAGTATTAATAAGTTTAACTGAGTTTATTCTTAATATAAGTGGTAAATTCAAAGTAATACATTTTACATCAAGTAATTTGTTACATGACTTTCCAAATGGCAAATACATATTGTTTTCATTATTAAAAATAAAAATAAAAAATTCATGTGAAAAATACGGGTCAACCCAACCCGACCCGCAACCTGATTGACTCGAACCCCTTTTTAACCGCTTAAATGACCCATTTTTGACATGCAACCCAATTGACCTGACCCGACCCGAATCCGACCCGACCTGCCCATTTTGCCATGTCTAGTCGCTAGGAGGCGAGAAACACATGACACTAACAAAATGCCAAGAGTCCAAGTTGTGCAACCAAGAAGAGACGTGGGTCTTGCTCCTCTTTTACCAAGTCATGCAAAGGGTGCATCACCTGTTGCTGTGAAGCTTAGGAGAAACAGTTTTTTTTTGGGGGGGGGGGGGGGGGGAAGATCTTAGTTTGGTATTTTGATAAGACCCCTTTTGGAGATGCTTTGTTAGGAAAAACATCTATGCCATAAGAGGTAAGTGTTGGTGGGTATCAAGAGGTGCATGCTTAGGAGATCAGATAAAACAAATTTATGAACCCTCACCATTTTTAGAGGAGACCAATTAGGTAGGCCTTGTTGTAGAATGAAACCCATTTGAAAATAAGAGAATGTCCCATTTTGGGATGAAATCAAACTCGTTTTTGTTGTATTAATTATCAAAAAACCAAAAAAAAAAAAAAGCAAAAAAGCAAAAAACAACCAAGAGAGACAAAGACCATTTAAGACTCGTGGTCCACAATGGATTTGAGAGGTCATGAGAAAGAAGATAAAATGGGAAGAACACCCTACCAAATTTGGGTATAAAAGGAGGAGACCTCACCTATGAGCCAACAGCACAAAAAGCCAAATAGCCTAGTAGCTACCATAAACAGCTTTGTCAGAAAGCCGTTTGTAAGAAATAGAGAAAAATATTCAGGGAGTACTCCCAAAGAAACCTTTTTTTTTTTTTTTTTTTTTTTTTTTTTTTTTTTTTTTTTTTTTGTAAACAAAAAATGGGAGTTAGCTAAGCTACACTAGCCTTTGGGTAAGGCGTTTAGGTTAAGACCTACAGGCCAACCCTTATGAATGCCCACCAACGAAGGACTGCTGGCGACAAGACTTGAACCTAAGTGAGTTAGACGAAGTGTTCGAGTCTTACTATCTGATCCATCTCCCGTTAGCCTCCCAAAGAAAGTATATTACCATAGAAAAAGCAACCTAGAGTATCAATGGTAATGTCATGAATTTGGTGTGCACCACTAGGGCATCTTTCTCTCTCTCACATGAAACACATCTCTCCTCATCTTAGACATGGCCAAACTAACTCACATTTCAAACATCATATTGTGCTAACTCTAGGTGGTAAAACTGTGGGAGTAGGAGTTTAAGACCTTTATGGCCAGATTCATTCTGTGTATGTATGCTAACACTTTGTAAATTAACATTTGCTTAATGAGCATTTTCTTTGGTTGTTAGTGCTTACATGTAGAAAGTAAAGAAACATTCATTTAGAAGAAAGTGGGGAATAATCATTCATGCTGTAGAAAAGTTCAGAAAACCTTTTTTTTTTAGAAACAAGTACAGAAAACCTTATTACACAGTAAAAAGTTGAGAAAAGTGCAGAAAGCCTTATTACATAGAAGAAAGTTGAGAAAAATTCTTTCTACGGTAAAAGAGAAGAATAAGCTCATTTTGCAGTAACGTCCCCAAGACTTCAGATTTAATATTTGTGCACAAGCTGACAGTGGCAAAATGAGACCCTAGGGCCCATTTTGCAAAAGTGTTGGGCCTAACGTCAGTCATAGAAAAAGCCCAGAATAAAAGCTTTTTAATAGTATCAAGACGTGTTTAAGTTGTAAATCTGAAAACACAACCCTCAACACTAGTCTAATAGGAAAATGTATATTTAGAATACATAATTTATCTTAATAAATTTAATAATCTCAATGGTTAGACGCATGGTCTTAAATTATTATTTTCTCACGTCTCAAGTTCAAACCCCCACTCTACCCCCAAATTATTTTATTGAAAATTAAGGGTTAACGTGCTGGTCTTAAGGACAAGCCCAGTTGACCCATAGTAAAAAAAAAAAAAAAAAAAAAAAAAAAAAAAAAAATTCAATCCGGATGGCAAGTTATTGGGCCAGCCTGTGGATCATGGGCAATTTGGTGACACTTAGAAGCTTCCTAAACATCATAACTAGGATTTCACAACATCAGACCTCGAATGAAGGATTGCATCACATAAACCTCAATTCTCAAACAAAGTTTCATGAATTTAGAAATTTTGTAAAAAATACTCAACTAAATAATCAAAACCAACTTCTAAATGCCTGCGTCAGCTAGGCACTTAACAAATAAAATTTACCCAGAAACAATTGAAACCACTTCCTACACAACCACGAAATTGCGCTGGCCCACCAAACTGGCTTCTCCTTGTTTCACAAAGTAGGTTGAAGGCAAGAACCATAATTATAAACTTTCACAGAAGCCAAAAACTTTCCCTAAAAAATGTATTTATTCTAACATGCATATAGCATCACTAAATTAGAAAAAGTAAAAAAAAAAAAAAAAAAATCTTAACGGTAGATTATTAATGTAGCGATTCACAATAAAAATTATAAATGACAAACATGAGAAATTTTAGAAGAATCTAAACATTATTAAAGCTTACATTCAAACAACATAGTAATAGAAAATCAAAACAAGTCAACCGCTCAAAACATCATCTAGAACATGAGAAAAGAACCTCCCTCTCAGTACATAAAAAGGATTCTTTTTGGTCTTTAGATCTCAAAACGTAAGTCTGTGTCACACATCTTATAGTACAAGTTCACTAGAAAGAGTTCATCAATCTCAGTAGTCTTTAGTTCAATAAATTGCTCATCTAGATAGGCAGCCTCTTCTTCCTCGCTAATATGACTATACCATTGCCTACCTTGATCATCATAATCATAATCTTTATAATGGAAACGAGCATTCCTGAGATACCGTAAGAGATCTCTTGTCTTTTGGCCATAACGATTGCCGCCACGATAATTGTATATACTTCTAAGGACAGAATTTCTAAGTACAATTTTTTTCCAGGACTTACAGACGGTAATGTCCTTGAAATCTGTATCCATAACCTCCTGAGTTGTTTGATCACCATGCTGATAGTACGCCCAAACACTTCCAATATAACTAAATCTTGACTTCCAATGCCACAGAGATGGATGATTAACAATAGAATTCCAATCAAATGAATCCCCTTCATCATGAAGCAAGGAATACAAATGGTGCAAATCTCCCGGGTAGGATGTGGTATGATCCCATCTAAGAATTCTATTGAAAATCACCTCTGACATGGCTCGGATGTCATTTTTCATTCCCACTAATTTTGGGTCGCCATCTCCCGAAGGGCAATCAAATGGGTTAGAGTCCACCTTTGCATGTATGAGAGAGATATGTTTAATCTCTTTGTGGACACCTCCAATCACTAACTCATCAGAATCCATGGCAAAATTTTCAGGATGATGCAAGAAACCATGAAATGATTTGTTTTGGTGAAGCTTATAAACTGCATTAAGTATGCCTTGTATAATTTTTCTAGCATCTTCCTTTGGCCGGTTTACACCCCAACCCCTGTAAGTCTCACACCAATTATCGTCATTTTCGGCCAACCATTGTTGCAGTGTTTTCTGATATTTCTTATGAGTGAGAACATGATTCATTTCGAGATTATGCTTATGAACAATATAACAACTCAGTTGATCATAAATCAAATTATAGAAGTGTCCGTCTATCATTGGTTCCACCCTAAAATCAACGCAGTCAGTTGAATTTGGATGACTACATCTTAATATAATCTGATTACGCAATTCCGATTTAGCCACACGAAGAATTTCCTTGTCTACTGTAGATTGAACAGGTACCACATTTTGGAACTTTCCCTCATTATCCATATTTTGTTTCTCTCCATTCTCCATGTTCACTGCTACCTTATCCAAGTCAACATTCAGTTTGTTTAAGTCAACATCCAGTAACTAATTGCCAAAAATTTAAAAATCATAATAAAAAAAGATATATATATTACAATGCTAGTAATAATCTTCTACAGGTAACAGATACAAAAACTACAGTTAAAAAGAAAAAACAAAAAAAAAAAAACAAAAAACAAAAAAAACTGGAAGTTGGAACAAACGAGAAGAAAATTTTCTCTTATTTTCTTTATTCTTTTTTAAATGATGAGAAGAAATCCCAATTAAAACGCTAATCATAACTAAAAAAATCAAAACGTAATGCATCAACAACCAAATATCTATAAAAGATTTAGGAAAAATAAAAGTACTGACCAAGATTAGCTCGAAGAGGATGGCCTGGTCGACTTGACGAATTGAATGTCCAGTTCTTGAGCTCCTGTTGACTGCGAGCAAGAGTTTTGACTATGAGGAAGAGAATAGGAGAGAAAAGTAGGTGATTAATAATACGAGTTGGTGCATTCCAGCTGGGCAGCAATAAAAAAATAAAAACGCGTTATGGCTGGGAGCGAAGGTATTTCCTGGAGTCATGTGCGGATAAGAACAGGAGTTTAGAAAAGTCGTACGCCTACCCCATTGGATAGGGCAAGAAATTGCTTGTGGACATGCAAGACACTTCAAAAAAAAAAAAAAAAAAAGTTGTCTATAGCAGCGTTTTTTTTTTTAATGGTATTGACAGCCTTTTTTGTAGTAGCATTCATCAGTGGCTGCTTTAGAAATATGTTTTAGTGTAGTCACTAGAAAACTTAAATTATACAAAATTTAATAAAATAAATACCTTGAACATATCAACGTCACCAAAAAAAAAAAAAGAAAAAAAGAATCATAACAAGTTTTTTCTACTAACAAAGAGAAAAAGAAAAAATTGATTGATAAGAGATAAAGTGGGAATTGAAAATGCTAATATGAGAGTAATTAAGTAAGAATTGAAATAATAATAAAGAAGAGAAAGAAAAATTGACGATATTTGTTGTAACTACAAGTTGAGTCATTAAGGAAAGAAAAATTATTGCAATTGCAAAGCTAAAAAAAGCATAATTGCTAGCATTACCAAGAAAAACTCATGAAATGCAATATTATTCTTTCCCTTTTTTAAAGAAAAATGAAATTAGAGATTATTTTATGTAATAGGTTGAAAGAAGACACAAGCTCACAACAGGCAATATTCAGTAGATTAGGGGGCTTAGCCCCTCCTGAGTGCTTTTCTCTTTCCTCTCTCTCTCTCTTGGCCTTTTCTCTAGAACATTGTACCTAAGGCGAAGCGCTATCGAATTTCCGCCATGAAAAGAAGGGGAAATGCTGCTAGATTTTCACCGTGGAAATTTGGCAACGATTCCAAACACACTTGGAAAGTATTGATCGAGACCACAATGTTTCCATATCCAAACCTCAAAGCGCAATTCACTTAAAGGCCCGAAAACTAAGATGAATTTCGTAATACAAGTTCCAATGAACTTTTCAATAAGATGAATTTTGATTTGGCTTATTTTGATGTATCCCATAATATTGAAATTCTGCACTTAAATGATTTTAATGAATTTGAAAATGAAATTAATAAACAATTGGAAAAGAAAATTGAACCTATGGAACCAACTTTTGAAACTCTTAATTTGGGCAATGATGAGAATCCATGCTTAATTAAAATTCACTCAACCCTAAATGAAGAAGAAAAGAAAGATCTCAAAGAACTTCTCATAGAAATTCAAAAATTGTTTGCATGGTCCTATGAAGATATGTCCAGCATTGATCTCGAGATAGCTCAACACCACATGGATACTCATGCTCACATGGTACCTGTTAAGCAAAAGTTGAGGTCTATGTGAACTGAATGGCTTCTAAAGATCAAAGAAGAGGTTACTAAGCAATTGAAACTAGGATTCATCAAACCCGTGCACCAAGCTAAATGGAGAGCCAATGTTGTGCTCGTACTAAAGAAGGATGGAAAAGTAAGGATGTGTGTAGATTTCAAGGATTTGAATAAAGCTTGCCCTAAGAGCGATTTCCCTTTCCCCCACATAGATGTCCTAGTGGATAACATGGTTGGTAGTGCCTTGATGTCTTTCATGGATGGTTTCTCAGGATATAACCAAATCAAGATGGTTCCCAAGGACATGACTAAGACCACACTCACCACAGAATGGAGGATCTATTGCTACAGGTAATGCCATTTGAGCTCAAGAATGTGGGAGCGACTTACCAAAGGATGGCCACAGCTTTGTTACATGACATGATGCACAATGAGGTTGAGGTGTATGTTGATGACATGATAGTAAAATCCAAAGATAGAGTGGGCCACATCTTTAACTTGAGAAAGTTCTTCGAAAGGATTAAGAAATATAGGTTGAGGTTGAATCCCTAAAAATGTACCATCAGAGTGACAGCAAGAAAATTGCTAGGCTTTTTAGTAAGTGATAGAGAGATAAAAGTTTACCCATCCAAGATCAAAGTCATATTGGATATGCCTCCACCTAAGAGTGAGAAAGAAAAAAAGGGGATTCCTAGGTCGACTACAATACATTAGGCGATTCATTGCCAAACTCACCTCCACTTATGAATCCATCTTTAAGCTCCTAAGTAAGAATGAACCCCATGTATGGAACGATGAATGTCTCATCAAGGGATACCTCCTTCATCCACCCATCCTAGTGCCTCCACAGCATGGGAAACCACTACTATTATACCTCTCTATCATAGGAGATGCTGTCGAGAGCATGCTACTACAAGGAAGACGATGATAAGAATGAGAGGGTAGTATACTATTTGAGCAAAAGATTCCATGATTATAAGACTAAATACACCCCCATAGAGAGGTCATGTTTTGCACTCGTGTGGGCTATACAGAAATTAAGACACATCATCCTACCATTCCAGATATGGATAGTAGCTAGAATGGACTCATTGAAGTACCTATTTGAGAAACCCGCTTTGAGTGGAAGATTATCAAGATGGTTGATCTTATTAGCAGAATTCGATTTGAAGTATGTGGCAAGAAAAACGATCAAAAGTAGCTTAGTGTCAAATTTTTGTGTTGAGAACCCCATAGAAGGAGATAATGGAAAGGAAGATTTCCCAGATGAAGATATTTTGGATATTGAATTAGGGGCATGGAAGATGTACTTCGATGGAGCCATGAACCAATATGAGAATGGGATAGGAGTCATTTGGTCACCCCTAATGGATCTCATGTGCCTTTGGCTATCAAATTGAACTTTGAGGTGACTAATAACATGGAAACATATGAAGCTTGTATCATAGGAATGGAAGCTTTCTGAGAGTTAGGAGTAAAAGAAGTAGAGGTATTGGGAGATTTGACCTTGGTCATAGCTCAAGCATAAAAATTATGGAAAGTAAAAGAAGAGCACTTGAAGCCTTACCAATAATACTTTGAGGACTTGACCAAAACCTTTGTAGATTCCTTGGCTACCTTAGCCTCCATGGTTGAAATACTTTAAAGAGTATGGACATGACCCCTAGAGATTGAATAGAGCTATGAATTAATACACAAGGGGAAAACTGAGTCTTTAGTCTTGGCTATAGAAGAAGAAGGGGTTCCATGATACTATGACATCATGAAATTCTTGAAATTGGGAGTGTATCTTGACAGTGCCAATAAGAGAAAGCATCGTTCTGTAAGGATAATGGCTATGCCATACATCTTATGTGGAAGACAGCTCTATAGGATGTCTTATGATTGCATACATCTCTGTAGTTTGAAGAAAGAAGAAGCCGAAAGGGTTATGGAAGAAGTTCATTAAGAGATTTGTGGTCCTCACTTGAATAGAAGAATGTTAGCCAAAAGGATCCTAAGGATGGGATACTATTGGAATACAATTGAAACTGATTGTGTAGACTTTGTGAAGAGTTGCCATTATTGCCAAACACATGCAAACTTAAACCACGTGCCACCTAGTGAGATATATAGCATGACCTCTCCTTGGCCTTTCTCGATCTAAGGCATAGATGTAATTGGAAGGATAGCCCCAAAAGCTTCAAATGGGCACGAGTACATACTAATGGTGATTGACTACTTCACCAAATACGTGGAAGCGGCCTTCTACTCCATATTAAAAGCCAAGTATTTAGCTCGGTTCATAGAGAATAACAACATTTGCCGGTACAGGGTACCACAAGAGATCATCTCAAATAATGGCTCCCACTTTGAGGGGGAGGTTCAAGGGATCATGGAGTTGTACAACATTAAGCATCACAAGTCTTCACTATACTGACCACAGGCTAATGGGGCCGTAGAAGTAGCCAACAAGAACATCAAAGCCAAGATGGTGGTGAAATACAAAGACTAGGCTGAAAATCTTCCATTTGCTTTATGGGATTACAGAAATTATATTCGTGCATCAACTAGGGCAATCCTTTATTCTTTGGTCTACAGAAGTGAGGCGTTCCTTCCCATTGAGGTAGAGATACAATCTTTGAGAGTGCTAGTGGAAACCAAGGTCCTAGAGGAAGATTGGATGAAAAAAAGATTTGAGTAGTTGGCTTTGATAGATGAGAAGAAAGCTAGGGCATAATACCATGCATAGGGGTACCAGAAGAGGATTGCTATATCATTCAACAAAAAAGTTGAACCTATAAACCTTAAGGAAGGGGACTTGGTCCTAAAAGTGCTTAGAGATGAAACTTTTGATCCAAGGGGGAAGCCAAGATGGTCTGGGCCTTTTATCATCAAGAAAATTATGTCAGGAGGTGCTACAAAGATTATAGATTTGGATGGGGAAGAGATGCTTCGCCCAATCAACATGGATAGATTCTAAAGATATAACATTTAAAAAGAAAAAAATCCCACTAGGTTGAAAACTCGAAAAGGCGGCCTAGGCAAAAAGTAAGGCAAAAGAACCCCACTAGATTGAAAACCCGAAAGGGTGGTCTAGGCAAAAGATAGGGGAAAAGACCATGGGCATGGAAAAAGTTCCTATAAGGATGCCATGGGCAAAAATTGCATGGTATGGAAAAAAGAGAAGAAAAGAAAAGAAAAGAAAAATGATGACAATAAGCAAAGATAATAAATGGATGGTTCTCTTGTTGCTTAAATTAAAAGATAATAAATTGTTTCCTTAGGGGATTTGGAACATTCCAATCCTTTATTAAATTCAAAAGAAAAGACATGAAAATCATAAAGTGTAGAAAAATAAAATTTGGGGCATATCAAGGTGGTTAGTCTATTCTCTTTCTTTTGTTGGACCTCTTGTAAGCTTTTTCATCTATGGGAACCCACTTCGTGTCATGCCTCTAGCCATTTCTTGTAACTTGAAGATGGATGAAAGAATTAAGGAAAATTGATGCCTTTGATCACCCTCCGTCCTGGTCAAGACTCATGAATTCTACCCAAGATCCTATCAGTAAAAGCCAAGGTATGGAAGGAACCATCATCACTAGGAGCTCCTTGGTGATCACCAAATTGCCTTGTAATACGACATGTGGACTAGTGAGAGCAACGACAAAGCCTAACCAAAGGA